>QRDG01001232.1:0-177910 GCA_012064385.1 Puccinellia tenuiflora | reverse complement strand
GGGTTTTCCCTAGTAGTGACTACGACAAAAAGCAAGGCAAATTGAGCCTATGCCCAACTATAAATAGTTGAACATAGCCTCGGGGGCTACTCCCATCGGGAGCGCTGGTCGCGCACCCGATGAGAATTGAGTTAAACTTGCATTTGCGCTCGGTCCTCAGCAGAGTCGACCATATCGCATCGGACTTCTCAAAGTCGGGTTCTCTATAACCCGCACTAGACTTATTAAAGTCGGGCTCTCTATAGCCCGCATCGGAATTATCAAAGTCGGGTTCTCTATAACCCGCACCGGACTTGTTAAAGTCGGGCTCTCTATAGCCCGCATCGGAATTATCAAAGTAGGGTTCTCTATAACCCTCACCGGACTTGTTAAAGTCGGGCTCTCTATAGCCCGCATTGGAATTCTCAAAGTTGTATTCTCTATAACCCGCACCGGACTTATCAAAGTCGGGCTCTCTATAGCCCGCACAGGACTTCTCAAAGTCGGGTTCCTTACACCCGCATCAGATTAATTATTATCAGTTTTCTTATGCTCGCACCGGATTTCACAAGGTCATCAATGTACCCGACGCATCGACTACGCCTACTCGACATGCTGTTTTGAGTCTCTGCCCGATTCTTCGAATCGACCAGACACTCGGGGGCTACTGACGTGAGAATACACTCCGGGCACCCCACCATTGGCGTACCCGATGCAGCCCACCTGGCGGCCCAACGAAGTCCAAGAAGGCACAACTTGGAGTACAAGACAAACTCATGTAAACCCTACCTCGCTGAATATATAAAGCCAGGTAGGGGCACCCTTTAGGGAGACACGAGATAACATACGGGACAACAGACTAGACACCACACCCGCCACCGGCGGCAACATAGATGAGATCCAATCTCCACCATAGCCATTACGGCCACCATTGTAATACCATGATACATCAATACAGATCAGACAAGCAGGACGTAGGTCTTTACCTCACAATGAGGGGCCGAACCTGGGTAAATCTTGCTTGTCAGCCGTCCGATACTACCAGTGCGCCAACTTCTCCCTCTATACGAAACCCAAGGATGCTATCCGAGGGATTTGCCGTGGTAACCCCACGTCAGACGACTGTTCCTACTTTGCACATTGTTGTTGCTGAGTTCCGTTTGAAGGCATCCACCCACCCACATGCGATATCTTACCGCACTTCAAGTATCTGGTGAATCAATTTGGTAAGTTCACGTTTTTCTCATCTGGCGAATCAATTTGTGACATTGGCTAAACACAAAGCAACTTATTCCCTTTGTTGGAAATCTATGCTGAAAGCCAAGCATGTACCTTCATGGCAGAAATGTTGTTGCTGAGTTATATGGATGAATGGTCCTGCTTTGCACACTATTGCTGAGTTCTGTTTGAAGGAACACATACATATTTCTAAGCATATATTGTGCTGGGGTGACATTGTAAGAGCTTGGGGAGATGTTTCTAGAGAATTTTAGAAAATTCTTACTTGAAAGACAAACTATTGCTGGTTTGAAGGCACACATACATATTTCTAAGCATATATTGTGCTGGGGTGACATTGTAAGAACTTGGGGAGATGTTCCTACAGGATTTTGAAAAATTCTTACTTGAAAGACAAACTTCTTTTTGAGTTTTACCTGTTTGTATGGACTTTTTTTTTAGCAAGTGGACTATTATCCTAAGTTCCTAACAGAAGGTGTTGCTTCTACCTTCCGAATACTTCTGCATGTGCTATTCATAATTACAGGTTAATATTATGGTATCCAATTTCTCACCCAAAGTACTCCTGAATTATGTTGTTAAGTCTGTCTTCTGCGCAGTATGTCTTTATTTGGTAATTAGTACTGGATGATACGGTTGATCTTGTACGGAAACCAGTTTGTTGTGTGCAGACTTGTAATTTAGCATTTGGCCATTTGTAGGGGCAGGTTGTTCTACACCTTTGGTTCCGGACCTAATAACATCAAACTGCAAAACTGCCACTCTTCTTCTTCAGAGGCTCCTACAAGACGACGATTCGGGCAGATACAAACTGGATGGCTTGGGAACGCAGCTGGGGAAAGTGGAAACATTTGGGTTGTCCGGTATGGTATGAATTTCGCCTAACAAATGGAAACACCTGGTATGCGGTTGATCTGATACTGAAACCATTTTGTTTGATGACCTGATTTGGCATTTGGTTTCTTTGTGATGGCAGGAGTGTTCGTTTGTTTTTGGGTATACTCTGACAATCATGATCATGGCAGCTACATGGTTATGGATTAAACTGATGGTGAGCGACGCCGGAATGCACTCTGTAGCCGATGTGGAGGCCCCTTGCAGCGCCTGCGCCTCTCCTCTGGAGATGAAGACAAGAAACAAAAAAAAAGTTCAATGGCGATGTTAGCTCTATATATACTTCATCTGGGGCTGGAGCTGGAGCTGGACCTAAAGTTGTCTCGGACGAGAGCCACGCTTTTGAATGATTGGTTCAGCCAGCAACAGGAGTGTAATTTCAGATGGTAATTATTGGTTTGATACGACTATAGGTTTATGTAATATTGGCTTCCGTAGTGTGGACATTTCAGGTACACTCTGTAGCTGTTGCAGTTTTGGACATGTACTAGGTAGGTACTTGCATCATTTTCTATGTATTACCTGGCATATAAAATAATTAATTTGATATGTATGCGAATGAAATATAAGCTATCATTTTATGTTCATTAAGTGATTGCTATAAGTGACGTCGTTAATTCATTACTAAGAGCATGAACATATGGTCAACTTATTAATGCATATATTTTTATTCGTAAAGTAATTTTTTACTCGAAACTTATAAAGACGGTTCAATTTTTTTTAAGAAAAATATGTACGAGAAACCCACAACTAGTTTCTTATTTTGCTTCAAATAATAATAAGCCAAATTCACATCCGCGGTTACTTAGATCTAGGTGGATGAGTTGTACATCAACTCTCCTAGCCATGTGAGTTTACTCTAGAAGTTTCAACGAATACACTTATCTAATCATATACTAGAAACCACTATTGATTTATTTTTTATTTCATATGTTTTGAAGTTCTTACCACAAACAGGTAGTATATACTTAATTATGCAATTGTTAAAGGTTAATCCAAGAAACAATCTACACCTTAGCTCAAGAAGAAACCACTATATAGTTTATGCAATTGCAAAAAGTAATTCAAGTAATTTTTGTTATGAAATATAATTTAAAATTTAACAACACAAGTTAATTTGAATATGTACATTGCATTTGCATAACAAAGAACACTACAACTAACCTTTAACAACATTGATATGAAGTTAGCAGTTGTAAATAGTAATAGATAATTATCTCGTTAATATTGTAGCATGTAAAATAATTTCTAAAGGTATAAAAGTTCAGTGCAAACTAAAATTTATTTAGTTCACCCTCAGCCTGGACCACCATACTTGGATAATCCTTTATGTCTTTAAGGAGCTTCTTATTCCGCTTGCCAAAAATTTCCAACCAGAAATAAGATGGCATGTGGCTTCGGCGCGGGTTAGTGTTTTTTCTCATATGTTCATAGTTGCTGTTTGGTTAGAGTTGTGCTAATTGACTTGCCGATTGTTTGGAGCGGAAGGCGACACTTTGGTTGATTGCATGCGTGTTTTGATACAATGTTGCACCAGGTAGTATATGATGTTTGTGTAATTTCTACTATGATGTAACTCTTTCAGCTAGTACTAAGTTTTTGTTTTGTCAGCTGAGGAAAGCTGGTAATAGTCGAGTTGTGCTGGTACTTGAAGGTGGGTGTAACCTCGAAATTGTAGCAAATTGTGCCTCACACTGTGTTTGATTGCTGACTGGAGATTTTGGGGTTCTCTTGAAAGCGAAAAAGAGATACGATCCTCCCAAGTCCACAAAGGATACGGTGAAGCAACTGAACTTTCTCCTCTCGAGATACTGGGAGGTGTTCAAATGTCTAGGCTGCTGAATTTGAACAATTTGAAAATTTTGTTTCTGAAATATGTAGAAGTTTAGGTCGACTTTGTTATGTTGTTCACGTTTTTCTCTTGCATTGTAGCTAAAGATACAGAGTGAACACGTGTTGTTTCAGTGTTAGTATCTGTGGGATTTTACAGCCTTTATATATGAATATGATGCACTACAAATGACAGACCTTATGCCTTTGGATGGTCCTCTCACGTTGTTCTATTAATAAATCAAATAAGTGTCAGGTGAAAAAAAATTACAGTTAAAAATATGATTTATACACTCAAACTAACATATGGACAAGTCTTTTTCCACTGAAAATAAATAGTCTTTGGCACCATCAAGCATAACGGAAAATATAGTGGTCCTCACTTCTGTAGACTTGTCCTACCGCAAGTTGTACATCATGTCAGTATGGTGGCAACCCAATTACAAATTAATTAATGTCACTGGATGGGCAATTGCCAAAGGATTTCTCAAGGTCTAAACAAATAGTCCAGAATGATAAGAGAAATGTATAGTTTGCAGTAGTGTAAATGTGGCTAAATCGTATTATTCTTAAAGAACTATCTATGATCATAAGTATTATATATGCTAGACTTTTCATCTCTGGCTCCATTAGTGCTGACACCATCGACTTGAGCTCTGACGTTAGCCTACACGCCTGAGAATATAATCTCGCGGATGGAAGCAGTGAAGGCATCAGAAGATACAAGGGTAGCTTGTTGCCACGGCCACATACTCTTGTTGACTGTCTATCTCTGTCCATAACCCTATGAGAAACTATCCCATTTCCTTATATTTAATAACATGCATGCAATATGCACTCTTTTATCCCATTTGGTTAGCTAGTTTTTGTGTGAATGTAACTCGCTTGCTAGAGTTCTGCATGGACGACTGTTCCTACTTTGCACACTGTTGTTGCCAAGCTCCGTTTGAAGGCATCCACCCACCCACATGCGATCTCTTACCACACTTCAAGTATTTGGCGAATCAATTTGTGACGTTGGCTAAACACAAAGCAAGTATCCCCTTTGTTGGAAATCTATGTTGAAAGCCAAGCATGTCCACCTTCATGGCAGAAATGTTGTTGCTGAGTTATATGGATGAATGGACCTGCTTTGTACACTATTGCTGAGTTCTGTTTGAGGGCATACATACATATTTCTAAGGATATATTGTGCTGGGGTGACATTGTAAGAGCTTGGGGAGATGTTTTTACAGGATTTTTGGAAAATTCTTACTTGAAAGACAAACTTCCTTTTGAGCTTTACCTTGTTTGTATAGACTTTTTTTTAGCAAGAACTGGACTATCATCCTAAGTTCCTAACAGAGGTGTTGCTTCTACCTTTCGAATACTCCTGCATGTATTCATAATTACAGGGTAATATTATGGCTATCCAATTTCTCACCCAAAGTACTCCTGAATTATGTTGTTAAGTTTGTCTTCTGTGCAGTATGTCTTTATTTGGTTGTCTAGAAGCATAAGAACGTAGTAAGTAGAAAATATTTTTCTTGGTGCTGAACTGCGGGTTAATATTTGAAATAACTCCACCAGGGCTTGAATAAATGAATGGTATTAACAAGTTACATGGTAATGCTACTGATATCAGGTCCTGAGTCATTGTGTCCTGACTGACACTAACACTGCTCACTGCTCAGCATGCTTGTTTTGTATATCGATTAATATTTATATCTTGAAGTTTTGATAGTGCCATGCAAGACAAAATGACTGTCTACTATTACTTTCATTATTTGCTCATAAGCTTTGGTTATTCTGTCTTTTAAATAGCATCTAAAATTCGTACTGCAAAAGGCATTCACAAAAAATATCTTAGTGAATTCCGTCTTCAAAGGGGAAAAAAAATCATTGCAACCTTGGCAACTATTTTTTTTCACCTAAATAATTAGAACTGGATGATGTGGTTGATCTGGTACTGAAGCCAGTTTGTTGTGTGCTGACTTGTAATTTAGCATTTGGCCTTTTTCAGTGGCAGGTTGTTCTACACCTTTGTCTCCGGACCTAGTAACATCTGTTGGAATAATCTTGACTCTAATACCCGTTAGTGTTTAATTAGTGTTTGAGTTAGCATGATCAAGATGATTAGTCTCCTACTCAGCTTGAACATGCAACGTGAGTCCTAGTCCAAGTTGGAGTCGTAGTTGGTTTGCTCTAGTAGTTTCCTATGTAGTATGCATGGTAAGCTGAGTCTGCTTAGGTTTAGTACTTGCCATGTATATACAATGGTACTACTAGTACGTGTGTAGTTAGGATTAGTTTCCTAGTTGAGTTAGTAGTTCATGGTCTAGTAGGTTTAGGACTTCAACGTGGAGTCTGCTAGCTAGGGGTCGGTGGTCGTATATATATACACGAGGTGTTGCGTGAGTTTGTACCAAGACCAGATATTGTACCGAGAAAAACAAGAAATAAAGAGGCAATTTAGAGGGCGCGACACGCGCCCCTGGCAACAAGTTTTTCGTGTCGTGTGTTCGTCTAGTTTTATGTGATCGATCCTGTGGGCGAAACCCAACAATTGGTATCAGAGCGAGGTCGAAAATTTGAAGCCACGCTTGCCCCGGGGAGGCGACCCGTACTAGCGCCTCGGGGCGGGCGATCGTCGTTCGGTGGAGCGACACGGAGGAGGGCGGCAGGGAGATGTCGTCGACGAGCCGGTGGAAGTGGATGATCGTTGATGGAGCGGTGGTGCCAAGGTGCGGTGCCGGGAGTCTCGTCAAGTTCATCTTCGGGGGAGTTAGAAGTGTCCAGGAGTCCAGTACGTGCGAGTTGGCACGTTGAGTCGGCGTCGTCTATGTGAGTCGTCGTTGTGTCCAAGTGCTCGTCTCTGTGAGGATCTGTTGAAGTTGAAGCGCATCATGGTCGAGGGACTCTAGTGAGGTATATCTCCGAAGGGGCGAAGATGTGATACGTCATGATCGAGGAACTCCAGTGAGGTGTACCCCCAAGGAGCGAAGACGTGTGCGAAGACAAGGTGGCAAGGTGGCCATCTCCGTGTCTCGGCGAGTAGATCAACTTGGCGTGTAGTGGGACAGTGACCAGTTAAGTTGTACGACGTGAAGATTGATGGTGCGTCCAATCTTGCACGTTGCACGCGTAGATGCGACCGTGTGGGCTGGTAGTCCGGATCATGCGTCGAAGTTGGATCGGCAAGTCGCGAATCTTCAACGAGTCAAGACCAGAGGAGTACGAGGAGACGACAGTCAAGATTAGGGGGAGATTGTTGGAATAATCTTGCCTCTAATACCCGTTAGTGTTTAATTAGTGTTTGAGTTAGCATGATCAAGATGATTAGTCTCCTACTCAGCTTGAACATGCAACGTGAGTCCTAGTCCAAGTTGGAGTCGTAGTTGGTTTGCTCTAGTAGTTTCCTATGTAGTATGCATGGTAAGCTGAGTCTGCTTAGGTTCAGTACTTGCCATGTATATACAATGGTATTACTAGTACGTGTATAGTTTGGATTAGTTTCCTAGTTGAGTTAGTAGTTCATGGTCTAGTAGGTTTAGGACTTCAACGTGGAGTCTGCTAGCTAGGGGTCGGTGGTCGTATATATATACACGAGGTGTTGCGTGAGTTTGTACGAAGACCAGATATTGTACCGAGAAAAACAAGAAATAAAGAGGCAATTTAGAGGGCGCGACACGCGCCCCTGGCAACAAGTTTTTCGTGTCGTGTGTTCGTCTAGTTTTATGTGATCGATCCTGTGGGCGAAACCCAACAACATCAAACTTGAAAACTGCCACTGTTCTTCTTCAGAGGCTCCTAGAAGACGATGATTCAGACATATACAACCTGGATGGCTTGGGAACGCAACTGGGGAAAGTGGAAACATTTGTGTTGTCCGTATGGTATGCATTTCACCAGACGAAGTGGAAACATCTGGTATGCGGATGATCTAATACTGAAACCATTTTCTTTGATGACCTGATTTGGCATTTGGTTTCTTTGTGACGGCAGGAGTGTTCGTTTTTTTTTGGGTATACCGTGACAATCATGATCATGGCAGCTACATGATTATGGATTAAACCGGTGGTGAGCGACGCCGGAATGAAATCTGTAGCTGATGTGGAGGCCCCGTACAGCGCCTGCGCCTCTCCTCTCGAGATGGAGATAAGAAAAAGAGAAGTTCAGTGGCGATTTTAGCACCGTAAACTTGATCTGTAGCAGGCCCTAAAGCTGTCTCCGACGAGAGCTCTGGGCCTTGAATGATTGGTTCAGCCAGCAACAGGAGTGTAATTTCGGATGGTAATTATTGGTTTGATACCACTATAGGTTTATGTATATTGGCTTCCGTGAGATTATAGTTGAGTCTGATGCTCAGGTAGTGGTGAATCTGTTAAATTCTGCTCAATTTGATACTAGTAGAAATGGCACCGGTTTGCCATGAGATAACAGATAGAAGTAAGAGCTTTGATAGCTTTGCTTTAGTACATGTTGGGAGAGAAGCAAACTTGGCTGCCCATTATTGTGCTAAACAAGCTTCTGATGATAGAAGGAGGTGTTTATGGGTTAACTTTATACCCAATTTCCTTCGGGATTGTATCCAAACTTTTTGTAATCCTCAAGGTTAATATAAAGAGCTCTTGATTCGCAAAAAAATAGTGAATTCCACTTTTTACCCCCAATTTGTGATTTGGTGACACCAGTTACCCAATTTGTGATTTTGTAACACCAGTTACCCAATTTAATTTTTTTGTGCCATGTTTTACCCTGTCTTTGTAACGGTGTGTCAATATTTACCGCTTTTAATCCTCTTCCTTGTTCCAGACAGCCTGGCCCCACTCGTGGTCATCTCCCGATGCTAAATCAGCAAGCCACCTCGAAGACATAGTTCATGTTCCCATTTCCTTCGCTAACTGAGCCAACAAAACCCAACCCGCACCGAAATACAAACCCAGCCCGCATCCACTGTTTGGCCACCACACATACATGCTTGCACCGCTTCCAGGAAGAAACAGAGGCGGACGATGTTAGCGTTCACCGCAGAGATCAGCCGTGTACAATACTAGCAGTAGCAGCGCCCATGTGTAATGCTAGACACCGGTGTTGTGGTAGCAGCGGCGGCCATCGCGGAGGTCGGTCACGTACACAAGACGCTAGACGCCTAATGCTAGATGGTGTACCACCATCTTAGAGCGTCGCCATCCAAAGATCGGAAAATCTGGACAAGGAATACTTCGACATTCATATAGAAACGGAAGTTCCGAAATTTTGACTTGTTGTTAAATACAAAACAATCAACTAGGGTAATCTGGAATTCTCTGGTTTGTTGCATACAAACCAAAGTTCGACTTGTTGGTGCTGGATGGATTTGGTTGGCACAATTAGCAAAGCAAACAAGACGTGAATTAAGCATTCGAGCTAGCTTGCTGAGTGTGGGGCCCAACTCTCATGAACAAAAAATGATTAAAAGGGGTAAATATTGACAAACTATTACAAATACGGGGTAAAATCCGACACAAAAAATTAAGGGAGTATCTAACCGGCAGCTAGCTGTTTTGTTTTTCAGGAACAGACACTTTTCCAGACCAATAGGATAATGACAGCTGTAATCATAAAAACGATTAAGAAATCAAACGGACACATTTTTTATTCCCCTCATTCTTTGAGCCGACTCTGTTTTGTACAGAAAAAAGGGACTGAACCTTACTGTGCACAAACCATACTGAAGAATACAATGAATGCAATTCACAACATAGATACATTTTGTCAATGGTACTAACAGTAAATATGTCTAGGAATGATGCTTGAAACTTATCATTGTGTGCTTGCAGTAAGTAAAAGCTCCCCTTGAAGGAAACCCTCGCCGCTGAGTCGGTCCTCGAGTCACTGAAGCCTGACTGGAACTCGGAGACTGACTTGTGAACTGCCTGGGCTGCCATTTCGATATCTCGCCAGTTACATCGGTGCTCCACACTGATGATGTCGCGCTGTTGGAGAATTTACCCTGCTTGGTGTTGATTTCAAAATATATTAGGCAAAGTTGTATGAGCAAGCACGAGGAAGAAGGATGATATAGGTGAACTGTTGCATCAGAATAAAGATGTTTGGCTATAACTCAACTGAGAATAAACAATGATGATTCATGAGGATACTTAAAATACGGACAAGGGATTGGTTCCAGGAGTAGTGCCCGAAACTGATTTTCAGGTTATAATCGGCTTGTCGCATAGTCTACAAATCAGGCATGACGTTGTTGAACCATCGCTTGCTGCTCTAAGATATTAACAAAACTGAGCAAACGTTTTGGAGGTTTTCATATATGTTCAAACAGACGCAAACCCTGCAGTGCACGGATGTGCAAGGCCTTGTCAATTATGCACTCATAAACCTCATTATAACTTGACCATGATTCCTTGATGAAATGAAGTGTGTTATAAAATAAACTAAAAAGCATGAATACCAAAAGCTACAAAACTGAAATCCTGCAATTTCGAGATCATGAAATTATTTGATGACACACCCCTGGAGCAGCATTATCCATTTAAAAGAAAAGATTGGGTTTGATGAATGATAAACCCACATATGAGCCGCAATGGTGAATGTAACACACTAAAACTGGTTAGTTAAAACTGAGAAATGCAACTGACCTGGTTCTTAGAGAATAGCTCCAACAACGGATAGGCTGACGATGTATTCAAGTTGTTAGCTATATGAAGCGCACGACGGGCCATGATTGAATATGTGTGGTACCTGCAATTTTCAGTACAGTAAAATGGTGTTAGAATGAGCTGTATGGTACCTTCTGCTATAAGAATCACATCTAGTACCAGATTTTCTGCAATTGAAATACAAAGCCAGTGGACAAGTAGAGAGCCCCAAACACAATCATTTCTTGTGAACTGCTACCAGCCAATTGAACATTTTATGTTCAAATTCAGCATAAATATCACAAGACCAAACAGGACCAACATCTGAACCAAATAGTACACGACTAAATCAATAAAGGGCAGGTACTAGGGAAGCCCGGAACTATTGGCTATCTATCAGCTCCAGAAAAGCTGACCATTCACAGCCCCTACTACCACACCTAATTAGAGGCACTACACCTCTCTGTAATTTGAACGTAAACTCTAGCCTTTTCCCATGGATCAATCTCAATACCCAGAATACACATCCAATGAGGGTTGCCCCCCCCCCCCCCCCCCCCCCCAAAAATCCATTCCCCAGAGCTGCCAAGTTGACTAGTGCAATCACTTGCGGAGCCACTGCGGCTACTAAAATCAGAGAGACGCATACTGAACAGAAAAAAGGGACTTAACCTATTGCAATTATACTGAATCTTACTATGCACAAAGGGCAGATGGGTACCTGCATCTTGAACAGCAGCAGACTACAACACCCTGCGAATCGACGCTCTCTCCAACAAACTCACGAACTGCCACTCATTACATCAACGATCACACCAGCCCCGCAGAGCACCACTGCCTCCATTGCCAGACATATGCAAGCCGAGAGGGAGCTGAGAGACAAAGACTGATACTATGCCAGCACCACCCAACTACATCTCGCCGCCTGCCACTCCCGTCGAACTCTCTCAGGCTGACCACTACAAAAACAAACACTGAAATAAAAGTTGCTCCTCCTTTACCGAGGCTTGGAAACCGGCCACCAACTTAAAAAAATGGTAGGGGGAGTTACCCCGCCTAATTAACCCAAGAAAAAATGGAAAAAACTGACCAAATAAAACGAACAGAATGAAAATTGAAGAAACTAAATTAATGAGATACTTAAGCAAGTGAAATGCCAAGAATGAAATGATGAACCATTGAGTAACTGAAAAATAGGGACTGAAACCTGATAAACTGATATACTCAAGATATTCAAAGCAAAGAAATGAGAGACTGAACAACTAAAAAATAGAAAGACTCAACAAAGGCATAACTAAGATACGGACTGAATAAAAAGGAGTGACTGCATTAATAAGAGACTAAATCACTGAAAACAGAAGATACTGAAATAATGAGAAACTTAAAATGCCAACAATGACTGACTAAAGTAATGAGAGACTAACAAATTGAGAGACTGAATGAAATAATGAGATACTAACAATTTGAGAGACTAAAGATTGAGAGACTTAACGAAAATAACTGAGATAATATCTTGAGACTGAATAAATTAAATAATGAGAGACTAACTAAACAAGAAACTGAACAATCTAAATGCAAGGTTATAAAAAGCGCACTTAAGCGCACGCTTAAGCTTGCTTAGGCGCTGAGCGGAGTAAAACGCCTAGCACTCAACTGCGCTTAAATGTGCGCTTAATTGCTCTTAGCGCTTTATCCTTCAGAAAAGAGAAAAGTGGATACAAAAACACTCAATTAGCGCCTAGCGCTTAACTGAACCTTGTCTAAATGAATGAATTAAATATGCTAAGAAATCGAGTGAAATGCAAACAATGAGGGCGGCCGACCTAAAAATGCAAAGGACCAAAACCTACAACCTGCATGATAGTCGGAGCCAACCTACAACGTAGATGATAAAGCCTCTGAAAATACGTCTAATCAATGGCGATGTCATTCCACAAAATGGGCTACCAAATAAAGCAGAACCATGTGACACAAAATGCTCATAGACTAAGAAATAAGAGGAAATTCCGAAAATACCATCAAACGCTTGCCATGTTCCGAGAATGCCATCAAACTAGTTGATGTTCTAAGAATGCCACCAAACGTTTGTCGTCGTTCCGAAAATGCCATTTCCATTAGTTGACTGCTAGTTGACCGTTAAGTTTCATGTGAAAAGACTATTATGCCCTTGTAGTATATTTTTAAGATTTTGACTAAACAACATCATATCATCATGCTAAACAAAATCGTAGAGTTTTGCCTTAAAAAAACTTTTTGCACCATAATATGAACTTATATTAGTTGGAACCACATTTGAAGCCTTCATGCTAAATGGTTCTCATGCAAACCGTGAAGACGTGATCCAAAATAAAAATCCCCTTTAGCTGAACTCGCGAGGAAAATACGCCGCACTTTCCCGGGCCGCCGCCGTCCGTCGCGCCCCTCACGCAAGGACGTCGTGTCGCGTCCGCACGGTCGTTGGCTCGTCGCCCTGGCCGCACGCCGCCGCCCTGCCGGGCAAACACCGTCGCGCTCGCACACCCGACGCCCGCCGCTGGCACCGTCCGTCGCGCCCCTCCTGCTAGGCAGCCGCCGCCGTGTCCACACGGACCCGCGCGCCACCGGTATTGCAGCCCTGCCCGAAGGCGCCGCGCTACGCCGCCGCCGTCGACGCGCCCGCACGCGGCGCTATTTTTTCACTAGGCATCATGGCGCGTGGCGGCGCAGCGTATCGGGTCAGGGAAGAAGAGCGACGGTGAGATGCAGAATGATGGGATGCAGGGAGGCGCAGCTGAGCATGGGGGCGGCCGGAGGTGGACTAGCTTGGCTTGGCGGCGGCGGCGCATCCTGGCTTGGTCGACGGCCGGGGATGGAAGACTTGGATGCCGGACGGATAAGAGAAGACGATGTGGGACAGGGAATCTGCACCAAGTTTGGTGGGCCTTAGGCCTGGTCGGGTCTGGTTATTTTAATTTTCGATACCTTTTTTCTTTTTATAAAAAGGTTTGATGGTAATTTGGTACTTGACTACAAAATGATGAGTTTATATTCCTGTAAGTTAACGGTCAACTAGTGGTCAACTAACAGAATTGGCATTTTCGGAACAATGGCACTTGTTTGATGGTATTTTTAGAAGGACGACTAGTTTGATGGTATTCTCGGAATGTGGAAATCGTTTGATGGTATTGTCGGAATTTCCTCAAGAAATAATGGGTTGCATTCAGCAAGGATCCAGTCTAATGAGAAACAAACAGATTTCAATGATCAAAAAACCATCAAAGCTAACAAAAAACATACAACATAGATGATAGGATTTAAACAACATCAAAATCAATGGGGGAGTTTCGTTCAACAATGGGATGCAAAAATGCTTCTACACTTAGGAAATTGGGCTTACATTATGGAAGCACTCAAACATCGTAATCTAGAACAAAAGAAGTTCCAGAACCATATGGTTGCCTAAAATTATTTAAATCAATATGGAGCATACTACAACAGATATGCTACGACTTTGTACCATTTAAACAAAAAATGCCCATACACTGAAGGTAGGAAAATGACTAAACTCTAACTAAACTAAGATATGAGCACACCATCAGCCTAACATAGAGTCATCTAGAACTGAAACCTAAAACTAGAAACAAGCTCAACAAACAAAAGCATGAGCGATGTTGTACTGCACCTCTACCAGCTGGACCGAGTCCCACGGCAGGAGCTCACTGATCGGGCACATCCTCTCCCCATGTCGCGCACGCGCCCAGTACACGATCACCACACCCTGTTTGGTGCTAGGAGCTGTGCTCCTCATCTATTGTAATCTAGTCATTGTACATCAGGCTATATAAGCCATACTTGAGATCAATACAATACAAGGTGATTCACACCAATCTTCTAATGAGACTGCCGAGATTGACTACGAACTCCCCTGAAGAACTACAAACGACAAGGATACACAACAACATCATGCGACCTGCAGCGACCACATAGCATAAATTGCCTAACGAATTACCACAAAAAACACACCAACGACATAGCACGAGCGAACGCGACCACAACACCCTCAGATCTAGCACCCCGACCAGCCTGATACGACGAACTCAGAGAGCAAAAAAAAACAGACATGAGAACAGGAGGAGAGGGTCAGAGTAGGAATACCCATCTCGACGGCGGCGCACAAGCCTTTCGCCGCCGCGAATCGTTGGTCTCTTCGACGACGGGCGGGGATGGACGCGACCCTCGCGTGTCTCCAATGAAGTTGTGTGTGCCTCCACAGTAGCCGCTCTCCCAGTCGGCTGTAACCCAACCTCGCGAAGCTCCGCCCCTACTGGCGCCGGCGCAGCTGCCTGCGGCGACAACCTCCCCGCCATGGATTTCGTCATTTCGCCTCTCTCCTCTCTCTCTCTCTCCAGGAGGGGAACGACACGAACAGAGAGTTCGCTTCAGGACGCGTAATAAAATTAAAAGAAAATCTCAGCCAGGAAAAAGAATAAAGAAAAAAAGTGAAATGAGGGGAGAAACGGTGAGACGCACATAGATTCGTGACAAAAGAATCGGACGGTGGAAAAAAATGTGTCTGTTTTTGAATTACAAAACAGCTAGCTGTTTCTTAGGCAACTGAAAATTAAATGGGGTAATTGGTGTCACAAAATCACAAATCTTTACTATTAAATTGGGATCTTTACTATTAAATTAGGATTGGTGAGTGCCTGGTGTCACACATGGACCAAAACGACCAGTTTTTCACAAATCCCATGTCATGGGCCGGCCCAGGAGCGTATCTTTACGTATTGAAATTGATTGTATTTACTTTTTATGCCACCGAGTCGTGTTCACGTACGGTGCTTCCGGAAAAAAACGTACGGTGCTTCCGCCTGGCCCCATGCCTGTTCGGGCAGAAAACCAACTCAGTTCGGCCGTTCGCATGCAGGTGAGCCGATGACCACTATAGATGGTAGGAGTAAAAAAAAACGTTTCCCAAAAAAGAACACCTAGCCGGCAAAGCCCTGCATACTTGAATTAATAGGTGAAGTAGTTTGAGACGAGGCCAGCTAGCGTGTGTTGCTTGGACTCAATAAAATTCATTTTTTTTTCTTCCGAGTCCTACTCTAATCTTCGCCTTAAAGTGTTAAAATTTCCCGGGGTCACAGGACACAGACACACTTGAGGCGCGCCTTGCGGGGGAGGCAAGGAGGACGCCGGCCGAGTCTGGATTCGACTGTGTCACAGATCTCGTGAGCGGCGACGAGAACAAGATGTTGACGGCCCGACACGCAGGTGAGCACAATAGGTGCGGCATGCGAGTGCGATTGCTAGCCTCGGAAAATTACCTGACCAAGTGTTGTGACAATACTGGTAGGAAAATTGGAAAGAAGAGAGAGAGAGAGGTACGGACATCGGGTCTGGTGACCTGGGGAAAATAACTGGGCAAAAAATGTTAATGACAAGATTTGTGTTGTTTCCAAATAATTATCCCAAACTAGGGTGTTTCGCGAAAAAAGATAATTATTGTGATCCGGTGAATAAATTAGTTGCATGTCTTGATACATATTTTTTCTCTCCCGTAGCAACGCACGGGCACATTTTCTAGTAGGGGTAAAAAGTGGAATTCACAAATAAAAGTATATTGGCTTCCGTGGTGTGAAAATTTCACGTACACTCTATAGCGTTGCAGTTTTGGCGTACATCTGGCGTTCTTGCAGAGCACAAAAGTCTTACTATTTTCACGTTCTGGGAAGAGTTTTGTTCGGGTCGTAAGGTAGAGTTGGAGTCGGAATCGGATCGGTCTGTTTCACCTTTGCCGGCCGGTACACCAATCGTGATATCATATATCTCATGGAAGCAACAACAGCCCTACCAATCGTGATACCAAAGTCCGGCAGTCGCAATGGAAGCCGGCCGATCCTCCTCCCGTCGGATCACTTCATCTCGGTCTTGCGTGTGCTGCGATTCCAATCCAAGGAAGAAGAAGAAGAAGCATCAGGATCATCAGGTGCTGCCCAGTTCATGGGGAGCGAAGCGCGCACGCACCGCCTTCCCCTGCTCTCCTAATCACAGCAACGGGTACAAGTTAGTATATCTTATTAAAGCTGTCGGTATTTTGGTTAATTAGTATAATTATCTCCTCGGTTTTTAATTACCCTGTATTCTGCATTTAGTCAAATTAAAAAAGAGTGGATTTCAATTTTACCCCACGGTTTTACATTGGTGACACTAATTACCCCCATTTAATAATGATACAAAATCAGAAATACCCCGTCAATAAAATTTGGAGCACGGCTTTAACCCATTTTAACATTCTCCATGCTTAATTTGATGTTAAAAAGTGGAATTCACTAAAAAAAAATTTTTTGACCAAATGTATATGAATGATGCTCATTGCTTTAAATTAATGCTGATAGTTAACATTTAATACTATACGTTACCCCTGTGTGAACCCAATACATGTATTTCCTAGCTCCGTCCTCTTCTTGTCGAAAAAACATTTCCTGCTCATGGTCTACATGATTATGATTTATGATTTGATTTGTGTTACCTTCAGGAGGGAGTGGGCGGATCTCGGGGACGACCCGGCGGGCCTCATTTCTGAGCGCGTCCTCGCCTACGACATCGCCGACTACATCCACTTCCGTGCCGTGTGCCGCTCGTGGCGGCGGTGCTCCGTGGATCCACGAGCTCACAGTTGCCTAGATAGCCGGCTCCATCCACGGCGGTGGATGATGCTCCAGGAACCGCTTGACAATCCCAACAGTCGTCGTTTCCTCAGTACCTCCACAGGCAAGTGCATCCAGGTGGACCTCCCAGAGCTCCATGACCACGAGGTGCTCGGCCTCACCTGTGAGGGCCTCCTCGTCCTGCTCCACGACCGCAACCATGTCCGCCTACTCAACCCGCTCACCCGCCATCTCATACATCTCCCTCCGCTCACCACGTTGTCCTCCGAATACCACAACATGCTTTCTCGATCTGATCTCGACACAGACTTCTCAGCATGGGGCTCTGGCATCGTCAATGATGATTCAACAGTGGTGCTCTGTTTCAACTCACTCCGCATTATAGGGGTGGCCAAGCCGGGTGATGTGTGTTGGACGCCCTTAAATTCCAACGGCATGACGGGGATGTCATCCTCAATCTTTGGAGGCCGCTTCTATTGTGTCACGCAAGATAGTGTCATGGTGCTGGAGGATCAGCCACCAAGGCTGGAGCTAGCTGTGAAACTTCCTATCAAGGCTTCCTACATGTTGAGAGATAGTGTGCACCTGGTGAACTGTGATGAAGAGCTGATGCTGGTGCACCGTAGGTTATCGGGACTACAACGTGGGTCAAAAAATAGGTACGAGAGGAGGTACGACACGTACCGAGTGGATCTGGATGCTGGTACCCTGCGTCGAGTCAACAATTTTGGTGGTGGTAGACACGCCATGTTCATCGGCATGTCTTGCTGTCTCTCCATGCCTATCGATGTATTCCCTTCGGGCTCCATTAGACGCAACACAATCTACCTGAGCTTCGACATGGCCGAGAGAAACAATACCGAGGGCTACAGTGTTGCAGGGAAAAAGATGATGAGGAGGTGTAACTTGGACGGCCGCTTGTTGGTGGCACGGCCGTATACTCTCGTGGACTGTATCTCCTTGTGTAGCACCGGTCGCGGTCGGATACACTAGTTCTAGTTTGATTGACGGTGTACGTAATAGTGCTTGATCAAACATTGTGGTCGATCGCATGGCTAATCCAATCCCAACAATGGGCAAGCCGCAAACGATGTTGCGTTTCGGTGCTTTGCCTCTACTCGCGCCGCATAGCCAACCCCAGCAATGAGACCACCGAGAGTGGACGATCTGCCCTTGGGGCATCTACCCCGTCTTTCGAAAATGCATTTTAAATATGATTTAAAATGTGTAAAATTCTGAAATAAAATTTTATGTGTACATCTCTGAAATATTCGCACAGCATAACTTGTTGTGAAAAAATAACTTTTTATTTTACCGCTACAAAAAAGACAAATTTCGGTACTGAGAACAAAACTTTTCACAAGATATTTTTTGTTATTTTTGCGCAGACCAAAATAATCGTTATTTTTTGACGAAATTTTCTACATGCATATAGAAAATGAATATGCATGTCCGCAAATGTTTTCGATTTTTTTATCATTTAAAAATATGTTTTTTAAAAACGGGGTAGATGCCCCATATTCATCTATGCCGACCACCCCCCTAATTAACAAACTGCACCCGTTGTGCTCACATTTTGAATTCGTAAAGCCATGTATAGTCGAGTTAGTCGGGAACCAAAATTTATCTTTAGACGAAAGGAGGAAACCCGATCCTAATTGATTCTTATCTTAGACAAAAAAAAAATACACTGCAATCATCAAACTAGCATATGTAGAGTAATTATAAATCAAAGTTGTATATTAAAATTTTGAATATTTCATGTATTTTGAAGAGATAGTAATAATTCATACGAAAATCTATGGTAGATTACTCTCCCTATAAAGAAATATATAATGTTTTTGACATATTAAGTTTTTTCTCTCAAGAAAGAAGAATAGTTGTCAAAAAAGAAAAGAGAAGAAAAGAAAAGAGTGGATAGCACCACCGACCACAGGTGAGTACTCCCTCTAATCCTGTTCAAGTTTCGCGAGTTGTGATATCATTTTGTACATAAACAGTTTTTCCCTGCGAACGTTTAATTCGGACCGGAGGGGTGTATTATAATTTGTTCTGAGTGGCTCTTTGCTAAACTATCAAGCAATAATGACCCCTCAAAAAACTTTCCACCATAATGACCCGTCCTAAAAACTTCATTTTCACAATGCTTTATTTCAACGGGTAGTCACCCGTTCAACTTTGGCTTATTCAAGGTTGGGAAATACAATTTTTTAAAGTCATTTGGAATAAACCATTTGAAATGGCGTTCTTGCAATCTCAGCTTCTGAGATTTTTAACAGGCACTACACAAATACGCCATACGCATTGGTATTTTTAACAATCTCAGACGCTATGAGATAACCAAAATATAATTTCAAATAGCCAATTCCAATTGACTTAGCATTTTTTACATTTCGCAACCTCATATAAGCCAAAGGGGATGTCGTGACGGCGTGATCTGTTGAAAACGCCTTTTAGTGTGGCGGTTTTAGGGACATGGACATATTTGTTGATTTTTTTTAGGGGCCATTAGTGGCTAAATGTTTGCTAAAGGGTCACTTAGGACAAAATATACTACTGAGTACAACGAACTGGCCAAAGAAGAGAAATCGAACCCCAACAACCGAATCGGTTGAGAAACCACCGACGGCACGCCCACCTCTTTCCCTTTTATTGTCAGCGTTTTGGCTCCCGGTGCACATATACACGGTATTTAAAATGCATTTTCAATGAATTTCTAAATGCCAAAAAATCAAAGTTATAAATAGCGTGCTATCTCGACGCTATAGTTTCACTTTAGCAGATTCAGTGAGCTCCCGCTAACGATATGCATTTTTAACGCTAAATAGAAATTGCTGCTAATAGCTCGCTAAATCATGCTAACACGCTAAACTGGGCAAAAAAAATGCGCTATTTCTCCCGCTAAAACCGCTCCATTGCTTATTTAAATTTGAAAGGTGGACCTGGTTATGTAATATGCACTTACACTACAATCATCATGTTCGTTTGTTTAGTAACATGTTTGAATCATTGAATTTCTAGCCATATTTTTAAGATGATATGGATATATGATGCCTATTTCTTCTTAAAGTTTCCTTGTTTCTTGGAAAACGCTAAATGGCTTAGCAACACTATAGTTCCCATATAGCTTTCTTTGCATTTAGAAAATGCAGACGCTAAGAACCATAACCGGCTATTTTAAACTTTGCAAAAAATAAAAATAAAAATCGCCCAGGTATCTTAACATCCTGTGAAGTCGTATTACGGAAACAACCTTTTGTGGTCTATGTAAAGAAAGACGAAATTTGGTGCTAAAATATGCCATTTTTATGAGATCTTTTTTTGTCTTTTTACACAAAAATATAATTTGTTTGCGAAAAGAATTTGTAAACACATATAATGTGTTGACGTATTCGTGAAATTTTGATTCGTAATTTTTCAACATTTCAAAATTTAATTTTTAAATGCCGGTGCGTATGCACGCACCTGGGTGCCACAATAAATTGCACTCTCTTCACCTAAGTTAAACTATCATTTAAACATGTTTATATCACACTATTATATTTACTCATTTATGAGTGTCTTTTCCACTTTGTATCCTTTTCTAAGAGGAGAAAGATGAGCGTCCCAAGCGATTTGAAAAAAAAAACTACCTCCAGAGGGCGACATGTGTACAAACTCGTCCCACCTCAAAACCCCATACGCACATGGAGAAACGTAGACAGAACTTTATACCCCAATCATGCCTCTTAGACTAACTTGATGATTTGATGACTCCGTTTTCCTGGTCATGAGTATATGATTACTGACATCAATAAGAGCACATTGTTAGGAAAATAATGTGGTTGGGTAGACTAAACTGCTTGATATGCTACGAGATCTTTTATATCAGCTTTCTTAGTATTGTCACAGAATAGTTAACATGTAATGTCCTTAGATCATGAGAATATTAGGATCATACATATTCAAAAGGTTACTTTGATTCTGTTTAACGTCATATCATAGCAGGATGATCAGTTGGAAAAAGCGCTAGGCATAGGCGAACACAATTTATTGGTTGCACTGCCTAGAGTACCGCTTATGCCCTAGGCGAGGCATTGGCCCATTGGCTAGTGCCAAAGCGAGATAAAGCGTCGCCTAGGCACTGCCTAATCCAACAGTAATAATGGCAGACACTAGTAACATAGAGAGTGTGTCTTGGTTTTGATGATTCAAGACTGGGAATTTCCCCTCTATATTTATAGAGAGATACACCCTGGGACCACTTGGTATGAAGGTATCTAGAATAGTCTGCGTAGACAAAGCATGATTTAAATATCATGGGGATACCGGAATACAGGAACGGGAAAAAGGTATCATACCATCAACGAGGATAACAAGATATCTTGATAAAGTGTTGATCAAATATGATATCAGAATATCTCGCCTCTGGTATTTATTAGTATCATGAAGCAATGTGAAATAACAAGTTTAATTGAGCTAATTCGCATAACGGGAGAATCATTATGGGCATCCACGACTCCGCTATTGATTATTGATCAGAGAGTAGTCGGAGTCATGTGCACTCGTTTTCGAACCTGTAGGGTCACACATTTAACTTTTCTGTAATTAATTGTGTATATTGGATGGTTTGAAATATAGAGAGAGTGTCACCAGAATGGTTCCGACATGATCGATATTAATCAGAGAGAATTTATATAGCGGAAATGTGATGTCCCAATGCCATTAAAATAGGTTTTAATCATGACAGAATAGTTCAGGTGATTTTTATAAGAGGAAATACGATGTCCACAGTTATTAAAATAAGTATATTTTGTTTTAGAATTATTCCAAAAATTAATATAGGAGGTGTTATACATGTCAGGATTTATTGGATAAATAACGGCGAAAAAATAGTAGATGGAAAAGGTCCCATGGACGAGGAGGCCTGACTTACAGTAGGTTGTGGCAGGAGCTTGTGGGGGATCTGAAGAGCGAAATAGGATTTTTTGAGGATTTTTTATAACTCTCATAGGTCACCAACATCATTGGGACTTTTTTATCCTACGCACTAACGTCTCTCTCTTGAGGGCGATGCTAGTTTACGAGCCCATGAGGTTTCTGACCGCTAAAGGACAAGGATGTCAAGAGGAAGAAGAACAAACACCCCCGCCGCCGCTTTCCGTCGCTGAACTGCGGATGGCGGCGCTGCCGTGCCCGCTTCGCCGTCCCGCCCTACTCGAATCACCTCCTCTGCCGCTCCGGCCATCCCTCTAAATCCCCCTCCCACACATCAGATCTTGTCGCCGGCGATCACCCCCACCCCCACCGTTAAGTCTAGTCTCGACGATGTCTTCTCCGCCATGGCTCCACAGACCGTAGCGGCGTCGCTGACGCTCAGCCTGACACTGTCTTAGGGAAGGGTGTGAGACGAGGAGGAAGAGAAAATGGAGAACAATACGGGAGGAAGAAGAACATGGGCCTAACCCGCTGAGCGGAAAAGTGATTCTTCTTGGAGATGGGTTCTAATCGGCTGATCCAAAGCCTATCGTGGTCTGGACCTCTCTCGAGTTGAACATTTCCACACCAGAACAGTGAACCGGGCTCACTAAAGCCCATACCAAACGGAGGGATCCCGTTCCGGCAACCGAATCGCTGAGTAACCACCACACGCCCCTCCGCCGCCGCCCAGACCCCCCTCCTCTCCTCTCGCGGTGCGAAGCCAAGGACGACGGCGGGTCGACCGCGCACGCGCCGCTCTCGGGCGGGATCCGCCGCCGCCGCCGCAATGGCTCCCTCCTCCTCCTCTACTGCCCTAACGAGGGAGTGGTCGGATCTCGGAGACGGGCCGGCAGGGCTCATCGCCGAGCGCGTCCTCGCGTACGACGTCGCCGACTACGTCCGCTTCCGCGCCGTGTGCCACGCCTGGAGGCGGTGCTCCGCGGACCCGCGCGCGCACGGCGGCCTCGACCGCCGCTTCCATCCCTGCCGGTGGACCATGCTCCGGGAGGAGCTCGCCGCCCCCAACCGCCGCTCCTTCCTCAACACATCCACCGGCGAGTGCATCCAGGTCGACATCCCTGAGCTCGGCGACCACGACCTGCTCGCCCTCACCCCCGAGGGCCTCCTCGTTCTGCTCCCCAAGCCGCCGCTCACCACTGTCCGCCTGCTCAACCCGCTCACCCGCCACCTCACCGAGCTCCCGCCACTCACCACGCTGCTGCCCTCTATGCACCACCACATGATTTTGGACCGTACTCCCTATTTCTACACATGCTGCGCAGTGTGGGGCTCCGGCATTGCCTCTGATGATTCAACAGTGGTGCTCTCCTTTGACCGACTCGGCATGCTTGGCATGGCCAAGCCCGGAGACGACCACTGGACATTGCTAGAATACCACGGTGACGGCACGGCAACTGCATCTCTAATGCTTGCTGGCCGCTTCTACTGCATTTCGCGCAATGCTGTCGAGGTGCTGAAATTGGGTGCAGATCAGCCACCACACCTTAAGGTGGCTGCCAAACTGAGTATGCGTGTCTGTCCAATGGCGCATAGCGTGCACCTCGTGAACAATTCTGGGGAGCTGATGCTGGTGCATCGTCAGATCGTGGCACAGACAGCACGGAATACATTAGGGATGAGCTACAACATTTATCGAGTAGATTTGGACACCGGGACACTACTCCCGGTCAAGAGCTTGGGCGGCCGTGCGGTGTTCATGGGCATGCGTTGCTCCCTCTCGGTGTCTCTAGAGTGTTTTCCCTCCGGTTCCATCAGTGCTGACACCATCTACTTGAGCTTTGATGTTGCTGAGAGACCACAGCTTAAAGTTGGAGCATATCATCTCATAGACGGAAGCATGGAACGTATCATACAGAACTGGGATGACTCGGTGCCACGCCCCCATACTCTCGCTGACTGTCTATCTTTGTCCACTACTGTCGAAGAGTGATAATTTGTGTATGGTAATGCACTACAAATGACCGTCATTACCTTGTGAGAGTTTGGGAAGATATTTTTCTACATGACTTTGGAAGATTCTTACTTGAAAGACAAACATTCTTTGAGCTTTACCTTGTTTGTATGACCTGTTTTTTAGCAAGAAGTGGACTGTTATCCTAACAGAGGGTGTTGCTTCTACCTGTCCAATGCAAGTGCATGTGCTATTCATAATTAGAGAGCAATATTATGGTTATCCAATAGCTTACCGAAAATACTCCTGAATTCTGTTGTTAAATTTGTCTTCTCTGCAGTTATGTCTATTTGGCTGTTTAGAAGCATAAGAATAATAAGTAGAATTTTTTTCTTGGTGCTGAACTTCTGGTTAATCTTTGCAATAACTCTGCTGGGGCTTGAATAAATGGATGGTATTAACAAGTTACATTTTATTAACACTGCTCTGCATCCTTCGTTTGTACATCGATTAATATTTATATCTTGAAGTTCGATAGTGCTATGCAAGACAAAATTATTGTCCACTATTATCTTTTGCTCATAATCATTCTTCTAAAGCACGGTCTTGCTGTCATAAACCAATGTCACTGCCCAGAATTTCTCATTTGAATATTGTTTGTAGTCTTCACCCCCGAAAAGCTAATGAATGTGAATGGGTATTATGGAGAACTTCAATAGTGATTATAACTTATATAGTATCTATCTGGCAACACCCTATTTGTACTCTACCCTGTTTGCAGTGTTTGCTTGATTACATAGTGCAGCAAACCAACAACTGTAACCATCTTACTGAATAATTAGCTACCCATGTCTTTTCTGTACTTGTATTCTCCAAGGTTGACAAATTTCAGTGCAGGGACGGTCTGCAAGTGCATGCCACAGTATATATGGTGGATTTGTGAAACAGTGTATGTGAAAAGTGAGTAATCTATTGGTTATTTATGGCAGAGAGTATTGGTTAAATGCACGCCACAGTATATATGGTGGATTTGTGAAACAGTGCATGTGAAAAGTGGGTAATTTATTGGTTATTTATGGCAGAGAAATTGCATTGGTTAAATGCATGCTTTTCTACCGAATAACGGTTAAGTTTGACTCTGTACTTGTAGAATGACGATGGAAATGACAGTATGGCAGTACAGCTTGTCGATTATTACAGCCTGCCGACTATTATTGTGATGATAATCATAGCATTGGTAATTCAGTGAGATCTCTGATATATAGCATGATCCGCCTCATATAATTTATTATCATAGTTTTTTCTCATCGAGTCATGGTTTAATGTTGTTCTTGTATTCTAGACTGTTGTGGCAAGTCGGGTATTGAAAGTGGAATGGGTTGTCAACAATCGTGATTCTGAATCCTGTTTGTGATGTTTGCTTGATAATATAGCACAGCAATTGCACTTCATTTACTAAATAATGAGCTAGTGGAACTATGTCTTTTCTTTACTTTTATATACTTCTCAAACTGACAAATTTGGATGCAGGCAGGGGTCTGGAAGTGCATGCCAGTGGATTTGCGAAATGGTGTATGGGGAAAGTAAGTTTTCTATTCGTTATGGCCTAGAAATTGCATTGGTTAAAATGCATGCTTTTCTAGTGAATAACAATTGAGTTTTACTCTATACTTCTAGAATGACGATGGAAGTGACAGTACAGCTTGTTAGACAAATGCACACCTTATTTTCTTATATTCTGACCTGCGTCTTTGCTGCCTAGGGATCTAAAATACGCTTCTGCTGTGCGACTAGGTTGGTTATATTTTATTTATGAATGTCAGTACAAGCAGTTTTTCGTTTTCTGGATGACTGGGTAATTTAACCTAATTATAAAAGCACAAGCCTTGGTAAAAATCATTTTCATCTTTCTGAAGTTAGGGAAAATAGGAGTTTTATGCATATGCTTCCAACCTTTCAGTTTTGGGGAACATATAGTTCATTTTGAAGACTTCATCAGGAAAATGTGAACTATTACTGCTCGTACTATTTCTGGAGCTGATTTTTTTAATACGTGTATATAGGTATATTGGGTAGTATTTTATCTATTAAACAACATCTAAAGTTTGACAGTGAAATGAATACACAAGAAATATCTTTGTATACTGACGTCATCAAAGAGGAAAAACAAAATCATCGCAATGCTGGCAATATTACCTTTTTTTTTTGTCTATTTGCGTTGTCTTCTATGCGTTTCGCCTAAAGTGGAAACATCTGGTATACGATTGATCTGAAACCGAAATTTTGTTCGAGTACCTGATTTGGCATTTGGTCTCTGTGTTGGCAGGAGTGTGAGTTCGTTTTCAGGTATGCAACAAGTATGTAAAGTTCTGACAACCATGATCATGGGAGCTACATGGTCAGGGATAAATCGAACGCCGGAATGCGATGTTGAGGCCTCTGGAGATGAAGACAAAATAAAATAAAAATCAAGGGCGATATTAGCTATATATACTTCATCTGCAGCAGGCCCTAAAGTTGTCACGGACTAGAGCCACGCTTTTGAATGATTGATTCAGCCACATGAGTGTAATTTCAGATGATAAGATGCCACCATAGGTTTATGTACTATTGGATTCCGTATTGTGGACATTTGACGTACACTCTGTAGCATTGCAGTTTTGGACATGATACTAGCTAGCTACTTGCATCAATTTTGTATTACACATAGCGTTGTTGCCGCTTAATTAAAGAGGGCAAGTCTTTACTTATTTTCAATATAAAGTCGAGTGGAATAAAATAGCTAGTACTAGTTCCAAATGCCTTGATGGAGCTGTTCTTGCTCCTTTATCCTTTGGAGAAAATAACATACCAAGAGCAACAAAAATGCGGTTGCATATGTCTGCAGCAGAAAACAAAATTAAAAGTTGAATTTAAAATATGTGGTTGTGCCTATTACATTTTCTGTATAATAATATCGAATGGATGTGTGGAGTTGTTAACATACTTGTCAGTGAAATGAAGTTATGCGGATACTGGATATTCTGAATTGATCGATAGAAATTACAGCAGGATAATTAAGTAAGTTACGTTGTAGTTTGAACCTTTTGGCCGACCTCGTTCGGGGAAGAGCCCCACGTAGCCAGAGTTGCAGTCGGAGTCGGATCAGTCTTTTCACCTTAATTTGCTGTCATATAACAACTGCAAGAACAGCACGTACTACACACGCCAGCCCTAGGAACGGCACCAAACTCTCAATGGAAGCCGGCCGATCATCCCATGGTCGTCTCTCATCGGATCCAAATCCAAGGAATAAGAAGAAGAAGCGTCGGGATGATCAGGTGCTGCGCAGTTCATGGGGGGCCAAGCGCGCACGCACCGCACTCCCCTGCTCTCCTAATCACAACAACGGGTAGAACATCATTATGATTCCGATCTGATTCAAAGATCAGTTCTTACTTACGACCAACTTGATTGATTTTCTGATCTCGATTCCTCTTATCTATAGGAGAGGCTGTGCAGATCTCGGGGATGGCCCAGCGGGGCTGATTGCTGAGCGCGTCCTCGCCTATGACGTCGCCGACTACGTCCGCTTCCGCTCCGTGTGCCTCTCCTGGCGGCGGTGCTCCGTGGATCCACGAGCCCACAGCTGCCTCGACCGCCGGTTCCATCCTCGACGGTGGATCCTACTCCGGGAACCACTTGCCAGTCCCAACCGCCGGCGCTTTCTCAACACCTCCACCGGCGAGTGTATACAGGTGGACCTCCCGGAGCTCCGTGACCACGAGGTGTTCGCCCTCACCACTGAGGGCCTCCTCGTCCTTCTCCATTGTCGCAACCACGTCCGTCTGCTCAACCCGCTCACCCGCCACCTCGCGCAGCTCCCGCCGCTCACCACACTGCTGACTCAACAGGACCATGAGGACCTACGTCAAGCCCGTGCTGACAATTTCAACTACTTTAGACCCTGGGGCTCTGGTATTCTTGACGATGATTCTACCGTGGTGCTCTGTTTCAAATCACTCCACATTATAGGGTTGGCCAAGCCGGGCGATGTGTGTTGGACGCTGCTAAAGCTCGATAAGTCGTCGGTTATGGCATCCTCAATGTTCGCAGGTCGCTTCTATTGTGTTACCGGAGATGGCGTCATGGTGCTGGAGGATCAGCCACCACGCTTGGAGCTTGCCGCCAACCTACCTATGCGGGTATGCGGTGTGTCACGTAGTGTGCACCTAGTGGACTGCGCTGGAGTGTTGATGCTGGTGCATCGTAGGTTGTCGCGACGGCATGTCCGGAACAATGTGTTCATGTTTAAGCCGAGGTTCGACGCGTACCGTCTGGATATGGAAGCCGGGAGGCTACTCCGAGTCACTAGCTTTGGTGGCAGTAGGCATGCCTTGTTCATCGGCATGTCTCACTCTATCTCCGTTCCGATCAAGGCTTTCCCCTCTGGCTCCATTAGAGGTGACACCATCTATCTGAGTTTCGACATTGACGAGAGGGTCAGACTCAGAACCGAGGGCTACCATCTTCCAGAGAGAAGAAGGATTAGTAGCTGCAAACTAGACAAGACTGGTTTGGTGAGACAGCCGCATACTCTTGTGGATTGTCTCTCCTTCTGTAGTGTCGGTTGGATACAAAAAACTTATATTTAAACTGTACACATGCTTGCCCCCTTATGTTGATGTACGGATCTAATTATTTAGTAGTGGCTGGTTTCTTTGTGGGAGGGTCGGCAGGGGCGGAGCTAGAGAAGTGGGTATCACGGTGCACATTGGTGTCATAGCTACTAAAAATCAGTTTAGGGGGTGACACATATGTTGAAAATTTGCTATTTTACAAGGAAAATGAAATTTATACGGTGTCCTGTGCACCCGGTTGGTTGCTCTTAGATCTTCCCCTGAGGGTTGGTGTGAGGGAGAGAGGGAGGAGATGGCAATTTGTTTATAAAGAACACTAACCCACATTAAAGCCGGCATAGACTTGAATCAAGTGTGGTTTGGACTTCCCAGCGAGATGAATGGACAATTGCTCGAGAGTATACAAAATCCTCCCGACAACGACACATTCAAATTGAAACCCCTGGTCTTACCTCACCAAGAATGTTGGGCTATCTAGAGGACTTCGAACATTTCAAAGCGCTAAACTGCATGATAGTTGAAAGTCATATCTGAGTAAAAGCTCTTCACAGCCAACAACAAAAACAAAACAAACTCACACCAATATTTAGAAACTATTCATTCTCTACTAACAAACCAGACAAGGAAAGATTGTTATTAAACACAATATATATTAATAAAAAATAGTACATACAAATTTAAAAGAAAAATCATTTTTTAATAGAACTCAACTCCGGTAGCTAAATTATTTAAATATTAGAACATGTCTAAAATACTGTATTCTACATGGTGTCCGGGAGGTCTCACTAGGCCGGACGACTTCGTAAACATTCCATTTTATAATACATCACATGACTGCATTGCAAATAAAAATCATTGAATATCCTTGATTCCGCCCCAAGCCCAGTTATGACCATGGGCAAACTTAAATAATTACAGTTTGTACTAAACTTTAATACCTTAGAAATTATTATCTTGCATACTATAATATTAACGAGTGTGTTTTCCTATTACATATTTAGAATATTTAACCGTTTAATAATATTGTGAAATATTAGTTGTGATATTCTGTGTTATGAAATTGTAATTTACATCTTCAAATAAACTTGTGCTTTTTAGCATTTAAAGTTTGTTTCGTTAAAGGAGTTTCTTCTTGATATTTTTTTGAAAATTGCATAAGATGTGCACTAGTTTAATTGAATGTTACTAATCTTTATTTTTGAATTATTTTTTCACAACTACATAAAATATATAGTGTATTCATATTTGTTTTAAATATATCTATAGCTTACGACCTAGCAAATACATTAAGGCGGCTTCTTGTGTATGATTTGGTAAACATAAGTATTGAAACTTCTAGAGCAATTCACTTGAGTAGGAGAGTTGTTCTAAAACCCAACCACCTAGGTTAAAGTCATCACAAATAATAACTGTGTCTATATCATTTGAATAAAAAATCTTATCATGAGGGCCTCCACACCGCTTTCCGTTAAAAAGTTGAACTATTGGCATGATTCTTTTACTAATATTGTTTGGTGAGATGTGCCTTACGAGTATATGTGTATTCAATTCTTGACAACACGTGAATGAGACTATATACAAATATGACTATATGAATTTTGGGATGTTGTAAGAGGAACCGGACTATCCACTTAGTATGGAGAGCCCACCACTGTGGTTCTACTTTTGTAGATTGAAGCTTTTATAAGGCAGGAAAAGAATGATTCTTCCCTGGGTATTTCCCCGGTACCATTATTTAAATTGGAGCTTTTCAATTCCATTTTGGAGATTTAGGGTTTAAGACCGCTCGTAACGATTTTTTGCTTTTATGGCTGGGTGGGCAAGAAAAGGATTTGACTCTTATGTCGTCGTGCTCGAGAGGACGTGTGTCGCTCACCTCTCTACGGATGCTGCTTGCTTCGTGGGCCCTTCACTGCATGAGGTCAACTTTTCTTCAACCGTCAAAGCCGCATCCTTGCCCTCTAGTAAGATCACAGTCTCAAGACCACGCAAAACCGGCTCTCCGCCATCCCGGCGAGATGAACACAAACGTTATTTACCATGCTCACGTCCTGGGAGAGGCGTGTTGTGCATTTTACTACCGAAAATGGTAATGGAGCCCGAGCTAGCTACATGTATTTCGTTATTTGCAAAATTCAAAATCGTTCCATTTTAATTTTCATAAATCGAGAAAAAATCTCATATGTTGATAATGTTTAGATCTACAAACGTGCAAATTTCAACTGAAAATTCGTTGTATCCTGGGCCACACAAAGAAGATAAATCCGACGAAATTTCACCTTTTTTTTTTAACTGTATACTATTCACCACCCAGATCCACACGTTATTATTTTTGTCGAGCCCACAATATAACGAATTTAGAGTTGAAATTTTACACTCTTGTAGATCTTATCACTATCTACACCTGAGATTTTTCCCAAATTTTGGAAACGTAAAATACAAATGTTGAATTTTTTAAAAACCGGGTACATGGAGCTTGGGCTCCAAAACAACTCACTCGTTTTACTACCCACTCCTACCTTCACTAGTACAAATAAAATGGGGAAAAAAATCCAAGAATAATCGTTGATGTCAAGCCCTCATTGACAACAAAGGCATTAACCGTCATCGATAAGCCATGTTACTCGCAATAGTATTCAACATTTTCCTGTTTCTTCAAGATACGACTCATCAGTTACGGTTTTCCCGGTTTCACTCGTTTGAATTGAGATTTTTGCGTGTGTCTATTGTAGGATTATATGTATATTTCACGACACATACATCAATATCAGGAACAATATTTTTACACATCATACACATATCTTCAATTCACAAAATATGCATATCTTTCACAAAAACGACGAGGTGCACTTATTCCTAGCATTCGACTGACTTTGCTTATGCGGTGCAAGAATAATTTTTATAGAGTGTGACCGAAATATGCTGATATCTTGAAACTTTTATGAATGTGATTTTAGGTATAGGTCCCAAAAAAATATGCTACATGACATAAATATAGTTCTAGATTATGAGAAAAATTACTCGTATGGTAAAATTTTCTTTTTGAGGGGATTGGCATGGTAACTATAATGGGCCCCCGTTCTGACCCAGCCCAAACAGCAAGCTCTCCCCGTCCCCTTCTCCTCTTCGCACCCATGGCGGCGCGCCGCCGGTGCTGGCTCCTCCCTACCGCACATCCCCTTCACCAGTTCTCCCTCCTCCGGCCGCCGCGTCCGTCCCCCACCTTGCACTGCTCTCTCTGAGTTGCGGCAGTGCCGCCGGGCCGGCCTCCCTGCTCGACCCCCGCTGTGGCATCCGCGCCGGATCCTGCTCGGCCTCCACGACCTGGGCAGCGCTCTGCCCGCCCGAGTCATCGACATTGCCAAGTACGTCCCCATGGATCCCTACTCCTCTCCTGCCCTAACGAGGGAGTGGTCGGATCTTGGCGACGGGCCGACGGGGCTGGTCGCCGATCGGATCCTGGCCTACGACGTCGCCGACTACCTCCGCTTCCGCGCCGTGTGCCGCTCGTGGCGGCGGTGCTCAGCGGACCCGCGCGCGCATGGCAGCCTGGACCGCCGGTTCCATCCCCGTCGGTGGACCATGCTCCGTGAGGAGCTCGCCGCGCCGGACCGCCGCTGCTTCCTCAACACGTTCACCGGCGAGTGCGTCCAGGTAGGCATCCCGGAGCTCGGCGACCACGACCTGCTCGCCATCACCCCCGAGGGACTCCTCGTTCTGCTCCGCAAAACACAGCGCGCCAGCGTTCGCCTGCTCAACCCGTTCACCCGCCACCTGACTGAGCTCCCGCCACTCACCACTCTACTGCCTCCGAAGCATCATGAAAAGCTATCTCAGTATAATATCCATGTATACTGCACAGCATGGGGCTCCGGCATTGCCGATGATGATTCGACAGTGGTGCTCTGCTTTGACAGGCTCTGCATGCTTGGCATGGCCAAGCCTGGCGATGATCGCTGGACGTTGCTGGACTACAAGGACAACAGCGGCCGTGAGACGACGATGGCACCCCTGATGTTTGCGGGCCGCTTCTACTGCGTTAACCTCAGTGAAGGTGTCATGGTGCTGGAAACCAGTCCAGATCAGCCACCACAGCTTAAGGTGGCTGCCAACCTGAGCATGCTTGTCTCGGCACGGGCTTATAGTGTGCACCTAGTGAACAATTGCGGGGACCTGATGCTGGTGCACCGTCGAGTGGGATTCGAACCGGGTTGGTGGTATGACACGTATCGAGTTGATCTGGACACCGGGACACTACTCCCGGTAAAGAGCTTGGGCAGCAGTGCAGGGCGCGCGGTGTTCATGGGCATGTGTTGCTCTCTCTCGGTGTCTCTAGAGTGTTTTCCCTCCGGTTCCATTAGTGCTGACACCATCTACTTGAGCTTTGATGTTGGCGAGAGATGGCAGCAAAAAGTTGAAGCATATCATCTAACAGATGGAAGCATCGAGCATACCAGCCAGAACTGGGGTGGCTTGATGCCACGTCCCCATACTCTCACTGACTGTCTATCCTATGCCATCGAAAGGTGATAATTTCCGTATGGTAATGCAGTCTGTAGTCTTTATCCTATTTGGTTAGCTAGTACTTGAGTGTATGTATCTTGTTAGAGTTATGTATAGATGACTGGTCCTGCTTAATTTGCATATTTAATCCGCCAGCCATTCATACATATTCTAGTGCAAAAGGAGCTTAGCCATGAAAGGCAAAGACATCGTATGGACATGATTCTTTTTTGGTGTTGTGAGTAGGTGATGCTGAATCAACATACATGTTGTGCTAAAAAAAATCTGTGTACTTGTACTCGACCCGGAAGTTTAATTTGAGAAAAATCAATCTATACTGCTAGCCGTTTTTGTTTATGTATTCAACAAGATGCTTGTGCCAAAAATTATGTTTTTATAACTATGCCAAGCAGGCTGTCATGTATCTGAGATGTTTATATGACTGTTCCCTTGTAATTTCAGTAACCTGTATATGACTTTGCTTTGCCCTTAAAGTCTTACTATAACAAACCAGGTTACACGGGCGTTTTAAGAAGTAGCAAGACATGTATTTGGAAAAAACCTGACCTGAATGTTCTTATATTCAAATCCATCACCTGTAATCAACACTGACTATTTGAAATTGCATGTAATATGTAGAATTTTCTGAAACATGTAGAAGTTTAGATCGACTTTCTTAAGTTGTTCACGTTCTTCTCTTGCATTGTAGCTAGAGATACACAGTGAAGAAGTGTTGTTCTAGTGTCAGTATCCGTGGTATTTTCCAGCCCTTACATATGAATATGATGCACCACAAATAACCATCATTATGCCTTTGGATGGTTTTCTCTCGTTGTTCTATTTTAATAAACCAAGTAAGTGTCAGGTGAAAAAGATTACAGTTAAAACATATGATCCATACACTCAAACAAACATAAGCACAAGTCTTTTTTCACGAAGAAATAAAGAGACTTTTGCGCCATCAAGCATAATGGAAAATATAGTGGTCCTCGCATCTGTAGACTTGTCGTACTCAGTATTTAGCTAATCAATTTGTAGTTTTGGCTAAAAGCAAATCAACTTATTCCTTTCGTTGGAAATCTCCGTTGAAAGCTAAGCCTGTCTGAAAGGTTATTGTGCTGGGGTGACATTGTGAGAGATTGGGAAGATATTTTCCTACATGACTCTGGAAGATTCTTACTTGAAAGACAAACATCCTTTGAGCTAGACCTTGTTTGTATGACCTGTTTTTAGCAAGAAGTGGACTGTTATCCTAACAAAAGGTGTTGCTTCTACCTGTCGAATGCAACTGCATGTGCTATTCATAATTACAGGGCAATATTATGGTTATTCAATTTCTCACGGAAAATACTCCTGAATTCTGTTGTTAAATCTGTCTTCTCTGCAGTATGTCTATTTGGCCGTTTAGAAGCATAAGGATAATAAGTACTCCCTCCGATCCATAATAAGTGTCGGAGATTTAGTACTTGTTATGGATCGGAGGGAGTTAGTACTAAATCTCCGACACTTATTATGGATCTGAGGGAGTAGAAAATATTTCTTTTGGTGCTGAACTGCTGGTTAATCTTTCCAATAACTCTGCTGGGGCTTGAATAAATGGATAGTATTAACAAGTTACATGGTATTAACACTGCTCTGCATGCTTCTTTTGTACATCGATTAATAGTTATATCTTGAAGTTTGATAGTGCTATGCAAGACAAAATGATTGTCCACAATTATCATTTGCTTATAAGCATTCTTCTATAGCACGGTCTTGCTTTCATGACCAATGCCACTACCCAGAATTTCTCATTTGAATATTGTTTGTACTAGTTTTCACCCTCGGAAAGCTAATAAATGTGAATGGGGATTATGGAGAACTTATTCATTTGTAACTTATATATTATGTATTTGGCAACACACTATATATCACCCTCAGATATGGCAGTACAGCTTGTTGACAAGTCACATCGGGATGATAATCATAGCACTGGTAATTCTGTCCGATCTCTGATATATAGTATGATCTGCTTCATATAATTTATCATCGTATTTTTGCTCATCGTCTCATGGGTTCATGCATGTTCTTGTATTCTAGACTGTTGCATCTAGTCAGGTATTGAAAATGGAAGAAGTTGTCAACGATCGTGTTTGATTTTGTTCTGGTATTTGTGGCAAGTTGGGCATTAAAAAATGGAAGTCGTCCCGTCGGATCACTTCACATCTTGGTATTGTGTGCTCTGCGACTCGAATCCAAGGAAGAAGAAACATCAGGATCAGGTGCTGCCCAGTTCATGGGGGGCTAAGCGCGCACGCACCGCCTTCCCCTGCTCTCCTAATCACAACAACGTACGGGTACCAGTTATTTTAAAGCCGGATGATGTTTGTTGGACGCGCTTAAATTTCAAAGATACGTACGCCGGGAATGGCATCCTCAATGTTGGGAGGCCACTTCTATTGTGTCGCGCGAGATGGTGTCATGGTGTTGGAGACTTGGAGGATAGAAATGCCCCAAGGCTGGAGCTAGCGGCGGAGCTTTCTATGCCGGTCTCCTTCATGGCACATAGTGTGCACCTGGTGAATTGTGCTGGAGAGTTGATGCTAGTGCACCGTAGGTCCTCATGACAATGTTCGCGGATAATGTGTATAGGAGGAGGTACGACACGTGCTGAGTGGATTTGGACGCTGGTACCCTGTGCCGAGTCAACGGCTTTGGTGGTGGTAGACAACCATGTTCATCGCCATGTCTTGCTGTCTCTTCTTGGCTATCAAGGTTTTTCCTTCGGGCTCCATTAGACGCAACACCATCTACCTGAGCTTCGACATCGTCGTGAGGAAGTATACGGAGGGCTACAGTGTTCCAGGTAAAAAGATGATTAAGAGTTGTAACCTGGACTGTATCTCCTTGTGTACCACAGGTCGGATATGAAAAACTAACTTGCATCTGAACCGTGTGCCCAAAGCAAGCCGCACCTATTTCCTTTTTTTAAGAACACAGTAGTTCTAGTTTGTATATACGACGGTGTCAATAATAGATATCATGTGTTTATTTACGCTAATATATTGTGGAAGCAAATATTTGGCCAAAGTAAAAGCAAAACAAGTGATGCTCTGTTTGGTGTTCTGCCTCTACTCGCTCCGCATGACCAACCCAACGATTAGTAGGGGAATATGAATGTGGAGAAAACACACTCGTACACACACTGAGATCTCCCCCTCTGCCCGCTCCATTGAGGCGTTGTTTATTTTTTTGGTGTATTTGAAGTGTATCTTAGAGGATTGTAGGGTATTATTTTGAATCCCAAAAAAATCCTCAATAGTCTGTTTACTAGGCCGGTTTTTTACAGGATAATCTCAAGATATCCCCCCCCCCCCCCCCCCCCCCACACACACACACACACACACCAACCAACCGCTCATTTTTGTGTATATTAAAAACACTATCTCCTACTAGTCTATTTTGGGAGAGCAGTATTTGTGGGGCTTTAAGTGGGTTGGGTGCAATGAAAAATTTCACCAAATCTCCTTCCCGTCCCCAATTCCCTATGGGATAAAAATACATCCGAAGTAAACAATGCACGAGATTCGAATTTAGAGCTCTGACGCCGCCCCTCTCCCTCTTGCTCTCCTTTTCGTCGTATGTAACTCAGTTTCGTAACTAGGTCCTCCTGCGGCTCGATGAACAAATTAAAGATATAAGTGTGTATTTAACTTAATTTGGCATTGTTGTTCCCTAGCCAGGTCGGGGTGACCGGAACTCGTACATCTTGATCGCCCTAAGCGAGCTAGGGGAAGATCGCGAGTTTTCTTAATTCTCGAGTTTGTCATCCTCGCCGCCTTTATCCTATAAGAGCATTTCTAGTGGCTTGTTTATATGGGTGTGGGAACGAAATTTAGCCAACCAGAGTGAGAAAATTTGTCCAGATGCCTATCCAAACTTGATGCACATCCTGAAAACCGGAGCGCATCCTCCAGATTTGCGCACCCGAGCGAGGCGCGCCCATGTATTCAATTTCAGACACTCCACGGAAAATCTGAGTGTGTAAAAAAAATCCTTTTAGACAGGTGTATATATGGCATATAGATATCTAAATTTCCACAATACCGAAGATGCAATCTACAAAAAAACAATACCGAAGATGCTCTAACACTCTAGGATACCATATTTATTGCGGTTTTGCTATTGCTCACTCGAGTGAGAATTAAGTTAGAGCTCACTCAACTCTAACCCCGTCAGATTTGCATCGTGATTCGTGCGGTATGTCATTTATGCAACTCAAATTTACTTCAGTTGCACATGGATTGTGCATAGTTGCAACTGAGATTTCTCAGTTGCACATGGTATATACATGAGTTGCACATGCAACTGGATGGCATCATCTGAGTGAGAATTAAGTTAATTCTCATTCGAGTGAGCCCTAGTTGCTCCCTATTTATTGACTCCCGTGTATTTTCCCTGTTTAATATATGGTTCGGATACTTTTACTCGTTGGGGGCGCACTCTACCACTACCTCTTCATTAGCACCATTTCTTAGGTTTAATATTAAAAAACATTTCTCTTGGGTTTATCCGTCGAGTAATTGGTGATTCTTATTCCTAGCGCATAGAGAATAAGACATACGCAGAAAAAAATGTTACGACAATTAATGGAGCTAAAGTGGAAATACCTCTGTTCACAATAATTAGTTTGCTAAAAAGGGTTATATTATGGAACGAGGAGAGTAGTATTGTAGATCCATAGTTCTAAATAAGACATACATAGAAAATACAAATGGTTTTGTCTTTCACCGATAATCTCTTCGTTGAACTTGTAAATACGAATCCACATGGTTTTCTTATATTATTATTTAATAATTGATTTGGCTGAAGTATTCGTTAATCAATGCCGTATCACGGGCCACTAGAAAAGAGCAAGGCCGGCCCATCCATCCCAAAGGCGGGCCAAGCCGCAGCTTGAAGCAATGGAATCGGATCGGTAGAGTTCCGGGAAGAGTACTGTTCGATCGGGGATAAGTAGAGTTGCAGTCGGAATCGGATCGGATCGGTCATGTATATTCATCCCGGTCCTGTGTGTGCTGCGATCCCAAGCCAAGGAACAAGAAGAAGAAACATCAGGATCAGATGCTGCTGCCCACTTATTCCTGGGGCGTCAAGCGCGCACGCACCGCCCTCCCCAGCTGCTTTCCTAATCACAACAACAGGTAAGTTAAAATTATACGGTACAATGCAGTGCTGCTAACTACTTACAGTAAAAAAAAATTCTAATATGCATGCTGTGCTAATTACTTCAAAATTACTGCTGATTGTTACTATTTGATATTTCCTGGCTCCGTCCTGCTCTTGTTTTTTTCTTTTGTTGTTGCTAAAACCACATTATAATTTCGAAAATCACTTCTTCTTTACCACCTACTTCATCACGATGCTTCGTGTTACCTATAGGAGGGAGTGGGCGGATCTCGGGGACGGCCCGGCGGGGCTCATTGCTGACCGCGTCCTCGCCTTCGACGTCGCCGACTACCTCCGCTTCCGCACCGTGTGCCGCTCGTGGAGACGGTGCTCGCCTGACCCGCGTGCGCACGGCAGCCTCGACCGCCGGTTCCATCCCTGGCGGTGGACCATGCTCCGTGAGGAGCTCGCCGTGCCGGACCGCCGCTGCTTCCTCAACACGTCCACCGGCCAGTGCATCCAGGTCGACATCCCGGAGCTCCAGCACCATGATTTGCTCGCCCTCACCCCTGAAGGACTCCTCGTTCTGGTACGCAAGACACAGCGCGCCACCGTACGCCTGCTCAACCCGCTCACCCGCCACCTCATCGAGCTCCCGCCACTCACCACGCTGCTGCCTGCAGAGCATCACGACAAGCTATTTCAGTATAATAATATCCACACGTACTGCCGAGCGTGGGGCTCCGGCATTGCCTCTGATGATTCAACAGTGGTGCTCTGCTTCGACCGGCTCTGCATGGTTGGCATGGCCAAGCCCGGAGACGACCAGTGGACGTCGCTAAACTACAACGGCCATGGGATGACGACGGCACCCATCATGTTTGCAGGCCTCTTCTGCCGTGTTAACCTCGACGGTGTCATGGTGCTGGAAATGGGCCCAGATCAGCCACCACACCTTAAAGTGGCTGCCAAACTGAGTATGCGTGTCTGTCCAATGGCGCATAGCGTGCACCTCGTGAACAATTCCGGGGAGCTGATGCTGGTGCATCGTCAGATCGGACCACAAACAAAGCGGAATAAATCTGGGATGGGCTACACCATTTATCGAGTGGATTTGGACACCGGGACAATATTCCGTGTCAAGAGCTTGGGCGGCAGTGCAGGGCGTGCCGTGTTCATGGGCGAGCGTAGCTCTCTCTCGGTGTCTCTTGAGTGTTTTCCCTCTGGTTCCATCAGTGCTGACACCATCTACTTGAGCTTTGATGTTACCGAGAGACATCAGTGTAAAGTTGGAGCATATCATCTCATAGACAGAAGAATGGAGCGTACCAGCCATGACTGGGGTGACTTGGTGCCACGTCCCCATACTCTCGCTGACTGTCTATCCTATGCTGTCGAAGAGCTGGGCCGGCGATAGGGACGGGTATTTCTAGGTATGCATGGCAAAACAACCATGATTTTGGAAAAAACAACAACGATTTTGGCAAAATGAATACTATGTTGCAAATTCCTAGCGCCGCCACTGTCGAAGAGTGATAATTTGTGTACGGTAATGCAGTATGCGCTCTTTATCCTGTTTGGTTAGCTTGTACTTCAGTGTATGTATCTAGCTAGAGTTATGTATAGATGACTGGTCCTGCGTAATCTGCATATTTAGTCCACCAGCCATTCATACAGATTCGTAAACCCTATCTAGCTAGTCTAGTGTAATAAGGAGCTTAGCCATGAAAGGCAAAGGCATAGTATGGGCAAGATCTTTTTACTCGTGTTGTGAGTAGGTGCTGCTTAATCAACAGATATGTTATGCTAAAAAAATCTGTGTATTCGAGTCGGAAGTCCAGTTCGAGAAAAATACATCTATACTGCTAGTCGTTTTTGTTTACTTATAGAGTGTTTTCCTCCGGTTCCATCAGTGCTGGCACCATCTACGTGAGCATTGATGTTGCCGAGAGACAGAAGTTTAAAGTTGGAGTGTTGAAGCTGAATCAACACATTGTTGCATGTTGTGCTAGATTTATTTTGTACCCAAGTCGGAAGTTAATTCGGAGAAAAAATACAATCTATAATGCTTGTTGTATTTGTTTATTTATACATAAAGGTGCTTGTGTAAAAAATTATCGTTTTGTAACTGTGCCAAACAGGATGTCATGTAATCTGACATGTGCATATCTGTTGCCTTATAATTTCAGTAACCTGTATATGGCTTTACTTTGCTCTTAAAGTCTTAATAAAAAAAAACAGGTTGTACAAGTGAGTTAAGAAGTAGCAAGAAATGTATTTTCAAAGAGCCAATCGCCTCAACTAATGGAAGCAAACATTGTTTTTTTAATGGAGGTTCTACCTCAACCTCTCTATCAAAATGATGTACACGTCCGTTTTTCATTTATTAAAAAACAGAAACCATCACGTCTTACAAACAAATACATCAATCAACTAACCTGAAGGCACCAATCTAGCGACAGCTCGCTACCTACAAGACTGATGAAGGGGGTGGCCAAGAACAGGTCCGTATGCCCGGACAACACACCAACGCGTATCATCTAAAAACCGAAGGTCTCACCAAGCCGCCCGACAGTGAGGAAGGGGCACAACCGCTCCAGCAAACACCAGCGCACACCGACGTACACGCTCCATAAGTCACCGCCGTAGTCTTCCGCTCACCCGTCTTCAGAACAGGGATCAAGGCATTCACCATGTCAGACCTGCCGTTGACGCCGCCACGACGCCACACAGCTCCACCCTGCACGTGACCACCATCACGCTACCTACGTCGAGGCCCGCTGCACCACCAAGACATACAATCACATGCAGGCAGCTAAGTAGCAAACGATTGCGGGATTGTCCAATTTCATAATCTGAATCTTAAGACTGTTTCCTCAATCCTCTTGAGGAAGGATTCCAATAATGCGGGCAATGTCTATCTTCTTTCTGATATACTGCTCATAGGACTTTGGCTTATTGACCCGTGTTCGAACTGCCTCTGCAATCAACTTCCGAGCTTCATCCTCTGTATCTTCCGAGGTAATGGCTTCCGTGCAGGTCTGGTACTCTGTTTCCATCCGCATCATGGTGTAGGCACACTCCAGTGCACCTTCCATTCTACCTTGGCGTAACGGAAACATGTTCAGCTTACAAACCTCGGACAGAGCATCTTTGAAACTAAGCGAGTTTTGAGTGACCCGCCGCCAAATCTCGAAATAGACATCATCGTACTCCTTAAACCAAGTAGCGTCATAGGACATGCTCTCTTGAAACTCATAGTAGCCATTATAAGCTAAACTCAAAGTGATCTCGGGAAAATTAGTAGCAGCGATCTTGATTGCTTGAAAAGCTCCTCGGGAAGTTATGTAATCCCACTTCAAAGACGGACAGTAAATACCAAAATAATCTTCCATCCACTTTAGTTTCTCGGATAATTCCGCACAATACTTGACATACTCGTTTTCAGCCTTATAGCTATGAAGGTACTCGTGGTACTCACTCCACCTGTTGTACTCAGTACCGCCATAGTTTTTAAGGACAAGGCGTTGGTAGTCGGTCAAGGAAGAACAGTATTTGTAATCAGGGTGGAAAAACCAGTCAAGTGTCATGTCTTTCTCGAAGCGCCCGAAGAATTCCTCCTTCTCAAGAAACTCCTGATTACAGTCATCCTCAGATTTATCAAGAAGGCTTTTCAATTTATCATCAAGCGGCTCTAGTCCCTTGGACGTTTGATGTTTAAACTGGTATTGTAAATATCTGAGGCGACACAATGCATGGAGAACCTCTTTCTTACAGATGTCCTTATCTTCGAGCTTGTCATCAAGATCAATCGAGTGCGGATTGCAAGCAAGCCGATGATAGTAACCAAGGAACTCGTCACTGGTGATGGGCTCTCCTATGCAGGAAGCGTCCATCTCTTTGACCAAATCCTCCACTTCTTGTGCGAGTGTATCTTCTTCCTTGACATGCACAATCTCGCTGGAATCAGATTCTTGGATGCCCTTGGCTGTATCAGCCTCCTCTGCAAGGTGCTCGTGCAGCATACCTCCACTCACGCTTGTAAGAGCCTCCACCTTTGGGCTTGAGGCCACCGCAGCAGCCTTCTTCTGCAGCATTCCTCCACTAGAATCTGAGCCGCCGAACGGCCTATTCCCGGAATCCATCGCCGGCGCCCCTTCCCCCAAGGCCGCCGCAGCAGCCTTCTGCTGCAGCACCTCTCCACTAGAATCTGAACCGAACAGCCTATTCCCGGAATCCATCGCCGGCGCCCCTTCCCCCAAGGCCGCCGTAGCAGCCGCCTTCTTCTGCAGCATCTCCCCAGTCGAGCCCGCCGCCCCCCTTCGGGGATGCACCATCGGCACCACTCTGATCGAGCCCGTTGTAGCAGGCTCCTTGGGCAGCATCTCCCCACCTGAGCCCGAGGCCGCCGCCTCCTTTCCGCGACGATTCCGCGGCATCCTCGAAACCCTAATCCTATCGGCCAGGGAGAGTCCCGTCGCTCTGGTTAATTATGGGGAGATAGAAGTGGAGACGGGCACGTGTACACGGCACCTGAAGCAAACATTGTGAGTCTCTGCTATCTGTAAGCCTCGGGCCGAGCCGGAGAAAAGCCCGAGCTGGAATGGCGAGCCGCGAGCCAGCTCGAGGTTGCCGGCGAGCCGCATAATGGAGGTCGGCCTGAGCTTCCCACTAGCTCGGTGAAGCTCGGTGCAACTCGCAAGCTGACGAAGGTGGGTCACTGACGAGTAGGGCCGTCCTCTCCGGGGCTGCAGCGGCGGGCCAGAGCGACCTGAGCGGCGGCGTTGATGGCACAAGGCAGGGGCGCGGGAGAGGGAAGGTAGCGGGTGGCTGCTTGGAGGCGGCGCATCCGTTGCGGTGGCCGGAGGAGAGCTGCGGCGGCGGGAGCAGAGCGGCTGCGGCGGCCGGAGCAGAGCTGCGGGGGCGGGAGCAGAGCGGCGGCGGCGGGCGCGCGTTGCCTGAACTCTCTCTACCGTAGAACAGAGAATAGAGACTACCGGATCGAACAAGAGTTCAGTCTGAAACCTAACATGCCGCTTCTGCTTCTTGATGGGCTGCAAACAAATCTATTTGCAAAAAAACGAGCTTCTCGGGCTGGACCGAGCCGAGCCAGGCTCGGCCCGAGCTTGCCGCGGGCCAGGTTTACCAACTCGGCTCGGTCAGAACTGCAAGCGTGCCGAGCCTTACTCGGAGCGAGCCGACAAAAACTCGGGCCGAGCCCAGAAACTCGGTCAGAAATTTCAGCCTTAGCTATCCGTGCCGTGCTTATAACACGACCTGGAAGTTCTTGAATTCAAATATATCAAGCGTGTACTCAGCAATCAACACTGACTATTTCAAACTAAGGCCCCGTTTGGTAGCAACGTTTTTTTGAAGTATTCTGGCAATACTTCAGTTTCTAAAAATAATGAAGTATCAAATACTTTGATATGTTTGGATGCAGTAAATATTGTGATTTTAAAACTGAAGTATCTTCTAAAACTTCATTTTTTTGTTGTATTTGAAACTTCAGTCCCGACCAGTTTTTTTTCTAAAATGAAGTATTGTCTCAAACTGAAGTATTCATTTGCCTGGCGATTAAATACTTTGATATTCCAATACTTCAGTTTAAGAAAAACTGCGTTGCCAAACTAGGCCTAAATGTAATGTTTATAGGATGCAAATAGTTTTTGACCCAATATTGCTTACTTTGTTTCTGAAATCTATAGAAGTTCAGGCCAACTTTCTTAAGTTTGATAGTTCATGTTTTGGCTTTATTGTATCCAGATATACACAGTGATGTGTGGCTTCCAGTTTTCATATCTATGGGTTTTTCCTATCCTTATGATGCACCAGTGTTCTTATGCGGTTATGCCTATCAAATATAACAGAAACATATAGCAATTTAATTTCGCTCTGTACCCCCTCCGCGGTGATAGAACTACCCCATTTAAAAGTTAATAAAATTGCTTATTTGCCCCTTACAAATGCTCGGTTTGCTGAATTGGCATCAACATACATACTTTGTTTATATGCCACATTGCCACCACAGACACGTATCTTGCCATTTTACTATGATGGTGAACTAACAACCAAAGGTTTTTCCTATTCTTTAAACTATGCGTAGTTTTGGAATTTAGGGAGAATACTCAAATGTCAAAGTGATATAGTGTCAGTTGGCTTAATATGGAAGAGTAACAAAGATGGTATATTGTCAACAAGTTTCAGTGGTGTGATGGAATTGAAAGCAAAATTCGTTTGGTCAATGACATATTAGCAAATTGATCATTAGTTGATGGCATATAAGCAAGATGTTCATAAAAGAGTTTGACAAAAAATTATCCATTTAGCAGTGTGTTTTGCACTTTGTATCCCATCTGAACTTTTCTTATGTACATGGATTACATAAAAAAAATCTCTTTTATTCTCATAGCACACACATCGTTGGTTTTTTTTTGGCCTACACAAGACACATCAACCCTCTCTCCTCTTGGAGATGGGTTCCAATCGTGGCTCATCCAAAGTCTGTTATGGTCTGGACCTCTCTCCTCCTGAACATTTCCATTGGTGAAAACCTACTACCAGCTGGAACACACATTGGGATGATAATCGTAGCACTAGTACAAGTCGGGTATTGAAAATGGAAGAGGTTGTCAACAAACCTGATTTTGATTCCTTCTCCAGATTCTTGTACGGAGTACATGCAGAGAGCAACCATGTTAACCTCTGCAGATAGCAAGCAGTTTCATTCATGAACCTTGGTAAAAATCAAGCGAAAATGTGAGATTACGCTTATGCTGTTAACTCTTTCTTTTGAAGTAACTTATATTTCAGTTTTAAGAAAGTTCATCATGAAATTGAACCGTTACTGCTAGTATTTGTTCTGGAGCTTTGGGTATTCTATCTATTAAATAGCATATAAATCCTATACTGCAAAAGGAATATGCACTAGAAATATCATAGTTAATGCCCGTCTTCAAAGGGAAAAAAAAATCATTGCAACCTTGGCAATTATTCTTTTCCACCTAAATAATTAGTACTGGATGATGCGGGTGATCTGATAATGGAACCAATTTGTTGTGTGCTGACTTCTAATTTGGCCTTTGCACTTTTTGAAGTGGCAGGTTGCCTAGACCTTTGATACCGGGCCTAATTCTGTCTACACCTTTGCTTGTGGGCCTAATTCTGTCTACACCTTTGATTGTGGGCCCTAAGCCCAAGGCCCAAGGATAGAACCGTCCCCCTTTCACACCAAAACCCTCCTGGCGGCGGCGGCGTGCGGACGGTCTTCTTCTCCCGGAGGGCACACTCCTCCTCCGCTCAGATCCAGTGCCCTCTAGCGGCCTGCGGCCACGCTTCTCCATCTGCGCAGCAGCAGGTGGGGGTGAAATGCGCCCAGTCGCCGGACTCGCCGCCGTCTCCATGGCTCCCTCCTCCCTTGCCCCTGATGACACCAGGAGCGACTGGGCGGCTCTTCCGGATGGGCCGGCATGGCTGATTGCTGAGCGAGTTCTTGCCGTCGACGTTGCCGACTACCTCCGCTTCCGCGCCACGTGCTGTTCGTGGCGGCGGTCCTCCGTAGACCCGCGTGCGCACGGCGGCCTGGACCGCCGGTTCCATCCCTGGCGGTGGACCATGCTCCGCGAGGAACGCGCCGAGCCGGACCACCGCTGCCGCTTCCTCAACACGTCCACCGGCGAGTGCGTCCAGGTCGACATCCCGGAGCTCCGCGACCACAAGCTGCTCGCCCTCACTCCGGAGGGCCTCCATGACCGCAAAGACATCTCAATCCACTCGCCCGCCACCACACTAAAAGGTCCCACCAATCACCACGATAGTGCCCCTGCCTTTTGGAGTACTTTGCAGCGTGGGGCTCCGGTGTTGCCGATGATATGACACAGAAAACTATGCATGCTTGGCAGTTCTAAACTACCACAATGACGGTTCTATTGTGTTACCCGCAACGCTGTCAAGGTGATGGTAACCAATCCAGATATGCCACGGCCGCATACTCTCGTTGACTGCTTATCTTTGTCCAATACTGTTGTTGGCTGTTCATAGTTTAGCATGCATGGTTATCTTTATCCCATTTGCTGGTCAGCTACTATTTTGGCTGACTTATCCACCGGCCATGCATACAGTGTTGTAATCGTCTATTTAACTAGTCTAGTGCGGAAAGGAGAGTTTGGCCATGAAAGTCAAATACATTGTAGGCACATTGTCATTTTACTAGTGTCACGAGGAGTGAACACATTGTTGGATATTGTGCTAAAACATCTACTCCCTCCGATCCAAAAAAAAAAAGTATCGGTGATTTAGTATAAACTTTGTACTAGACTAGTACTAAATCTCAGACACTTATTATGTAAAACTAAAGTTCGATTGGAGAAAATATCAATCCATCTTGCTACCCTTTTTATTTTAATTAATTATTTATGTAGCAAGTTGCTTGTATAATTTAGCTATGCCAAACAGGCTCCTATTTAATCTCATATGTAAATCAGTTCACTAGACTCAATAGACTTTGGCATAATTTAGTGTCTCGGTGAGTAATTTTCTTGGAACTAATCAGTAAGAGCAATTCTAGCAGACCCCTTAAATGGGGAGGGTCTTTCTTTTCCCGGCGGCTATACGGGATTGGGCGCCTTTTTGGGCCAGACCAGGTCCTGTATAGCGGCGCCGGCCCGTAAAAGTATTACGCTGCCCACCAAATCGACCGACCCGACCGCTATATCTACCAGTCGAAGGGCTCGATGCGGGCTCAGACCTGAGTGGTTCCGCCGCCGATTAGACCAAATTCCCCACCACCCCTCACCGTCGGCGACCAAATCCAGCCGCTCCGGCTATAGATCCGGCACCGCCGCACCACTATGTGGCCACATGCGGGCTCGTGGGTGCTCAATCGCACGGGGGGGTGGCCAGTCCGGCCGTTCCACGAGCCCACGCGGCAACGAGGAGCGGAAGCGGTGTGTGGCCTCCGACGCCGCTCGGAGGCGCTCCGCGTGCCAGTGGACGACCTGGGACGTGCTGCCGTCGGCATCCTTCCTCCGCTGTGAGGTCAAGGAGTACGACTGCATCCACCACTTCGATGCGGGAAGCTCCTACGGCGCGGGAACACGCGCACCGCTGCCGCCTCCAAAGAGGGAGAAGGAGGAGCACTCCCGCTCGACCCGGTCGCAGCCGGCGTCGGGCCCATGGACTTCATCGACAACGCTTCCTTGGACTCAGTCATTGCCATGATACTGGCGCATATCAAGTGGGAGGAGGAAAACACCAAGTGCCGCCGCCAGAAGGACGAGAGCAATGACATTCTCTTAGAACAGGGGGTCGCTGTCGAGTGTTCTTCAGTAGAAGAGGGAGGAGTGGTAGGGATGTTGGTTGTGCTCTCTAGTGTTTAAGTTGATATTGGCAGGTCTGTAAAATTGGAAAGAAGAGAGCAATATTAAAGTAGTACACATGTGATATCATTATATTTGTTACTCTGAACCGTCAACCTGTGTTTAAATATTGAGGCTAAGTACTTGCAATCAATTAGATTTGTTGTACTTTATGAGTAATTTGTTTGTATGCATATGCTATTGCATGTACCTGCAAGTATACACTCCAAAATACATGTTAGAAGTCATGTGAACAATGATATGATCTAGTTTGCTTGTTTGTAGAAGGTGCTGAATAAGAGGGCTCAAGATTTTCTTAATACGTTTTGTAAAATGTTCATTAAACAGCCAAAAATTCTTTACAAGTAGGGACTGTCCATAAGCCGGTCAAATGGGGCGACCGCCCTGGGCCTCGAAAGGAGGAGGGTCTCAAATACTAAATTATGTTGTAACTCTTATACTATCGTCTATCTATCATGTATAAGATATTATTAGCTATTTATAAACAATAAAAAACCGACCTTAGTTTAATTAAGCAATTACATAAGACAAACCAATATAATATACCATGCTTTACACATACTAGTTTAAAAAATTGATAGCTATATATTTTCAATGTTTAATTTCATGCATAACTTCTTATTTTAGACACTAAGAGGAGCAATTTTGTACATGTATCATGTGATACAAAGCGCATTTTGCAATGAGCATATATAATAATTGAGTTTTGTGTGTGTGCAGAAGTAGTAGAAGCCAAAAACAATTGTCCTTAGTGATTACTATAAGAAATGCTATTTTAATAACAAGTTTAGATCATCGTCATCTTATCAACTTATTACCGAATCCACCGTAACATGTGAGACACATACCCCGGGAAAAATGATCATGCCAGTTGTTCAGTTTATGTCTCAAAAGTTTCTATATATTTTCTTACATAACAATACACTATATTCCTCTATTAAGATATTTGTTAGGTTGTATGCTTTGTAGTCACTACCAAGATATTGAATAATAGTAGAAATAGAGTAGAACATTCACATCATAATATACATATACGCTATATGATTCATCAATTCTAAAAATCATCAAAGGCAACATGCATTTTTCACATTTAAGGTTTCTTTTTATATTTTGAAGGACAATATCTCACGAAGAAAAAATTCTGAAACTAATATATAGTTTGAATGATATACATTGCAACTGTATAACGAAAACAATTGTGAAAATTTATTGTATGGTTATAAATTAAAAATAATAGTATATAACATTTTTAAATTTATAATATGATAAGAAAATCTAAGAAAGTATAAAAATTTAGTATAATTAGTACTGCTTGATCATAATATTATTTTAAGGTTTTGGCATTAATCATGTAATTACTTCCTTTTCCCAGATTATTCAATACTTCTGGTTGTATTCAAAGATGGTAAATTCAAAGATGGTTATCCTTGCAACAATTATGTTGAAATGTTTGTGTTGAATTAGAGTTTCATTATTTTGAGCGACGTTCTCTTTATATTCAAAGATGGTAAATATCTATTAAAAGTTTAGTAATTTAATTGTTTCTTTGCTGACTTTGTTTACTTTTTTTTATAGCAAAACCAATTAGAGTTCCGAAAGATTCAAGACCACCATAGATGTCATTAGTAACATGTAATTAATAATATTCGTGGTGTTGACTTTTTGAGTATTTCATGTTGTACTGACCCTTTTTGATGTAAATTAATTAATAGTTTCTAAGTTATGTAACTAACACATTCTTACTATATATATATCTGAATATAAAGACTCCATGAGGCGCCGAAATAAAAGGATTGCTGAACAAGGCAACAAATTGAGAGGATGCAAGGTAACCACTTACACTTAATTCTGTGTGCAATCAGAATGACATAATTTTTTGCTTGTTCACATGTGTGTTTCGTTTTGGACCAGGAATCCGAACTTGAACAAAGAGGAAGCACGTCCGCTAAAGAGGGCAGCAAACCTAGCAGCTGCAAGACCTTTGCGGTATGGATGGACACTACCATTCGGCCAATGGACGCAGCCATTTAGCCGCTAATTAGCATGCGGTCAATTAGTTTAATAACTGCCAGGATTAGTTCACGCGAGCATCTCATCCATACACACACATGCTTCTATACATAAATCCACTGTCCACCTACAGGAACATCAATAGGGAAAGCAAGAAGCCTTAGAGAGCTTCCAGGCAAGGAAAGGAAGGGAAGCTAGGTCCCTAAGGGCAATCACTCAGAGAACAAATCAAACTATTCAATTAAAAGAACTAACAGCAGCAGTTCCAAGGAACGAAGTAGCTTGGTTGAGGCACTCTCACAGTAACAACATACATTTAATTCAGTTTTCCAATTATAATATCATAAATTTGTGAGCTTAAAGTGAGTTCCTATATTCAGATTATGAATTGTTAATGTTGTTGACCAGGAATTTCAACTTGAACCAACCATTAAAGATGCCCAATATGTGAGGGATGCATGCTGGCCATAAAAAGCGCGCGGTTGGAAAGACTATTGCCATTGTATATGATGAGAGAATGCAACATCATAGGCCTGATTTTTACTGCAAAGATGAAGCACTCATGGTTCAGCATATGGATCCTACTAAAGTAGATGATATACCTGAGAGACTTAGTTGTATCATCAATAGGTTGTTGCTGATAATTTAATGGAGAGGTAACATACTAATCGATACTTGACAAACAACTAATTCTATCTGTCATTTTTGTAGCATTGCTCTTATAGGACCCAACTTTGCTAAACTTGATGATATTCATCCTATGCACGACAAGGATTATATCGACTTTATTTAATGTCTCCCACCAAGCCAAGAAAATTTAGACAAGTATATTGGTTATAACACCATAGACGTATTACGTGCGACACTGTATTTATAGCGGCAGGTGCCTCCATATGTCGGCACCATGGGACCCGGGGTCCCAGGACGCCAGGCGCATGGACTAGCTCGACATCATCACGAGAAGGCTCTCCAGCACCACGGTTCCCTAGTGGGGGAGAAGGACTAAAGAATGCAGGGTCATGGGGACTCCCCCCGAGAACAACGACACGGAAGAAGAGCATTGGATCCCCACGGAGGGGTCCCCCAACTGATGCCACGACACGACGGTCCACTGCGCATTCGGACGCAGGAAGCAGGGACTTGGCATAAGCGCCCTGCGCCCCTGCTCGCTGCAGGAATCGCTTGCCAGGCACGGCATCGCCTAGCGGGCTTGTGAAGGGACAAGACGAGCCATCTACTCGGCACAGGCGAGGCGCATGGCATGAAGGATAGCAAGGCACCCAACTGGTGCCACCTTCACCCTTAGGTGACACATCATCACCGCTCCGACTCGTGCCACGCCTTGGTGGCACAAATGCAGCCGGACCACTTGTGGTCACCCCTTGAGTCTAAAAGGAGCACTACTAGGAAACTAGCTACAGGTGGAACCACCTTTTGTGGCGTACCAAACTGCCATGCGGCACAGAAAATATTTTTGTGGCGCATAGTTTTATATGCGCCACAGAATTCCACAATTCTGTGGCGCACGGGAACCGAGTGCGCCACAGAAATATGGCTTTCTGTGGCGCATGGGTTTAGATGCGCCACAAAAAGCCACATTTCTGTGACGCATCTAAGCCCATGCGCCACAGAAATATGGTGGCCCCGCCACCAATGATTGGGTGGGTGCCCTTACTGTGGCGCATGGGGCCACATGCGCCATAGAAAGTCACAATTCTGTGGCGCATGTGGCCCCATGCGCCACAGAATTATGGCTTTCTGTGGCGCATGTGGCCCCATGCGCCACAGAATTGTGGTTTTCAGATCCCACCCCCCCCCCCCCCCGGATCGCCTTTTCAGTTTTGCACGAAGTGAAAGAAAATGATAAAAAATTCAAAAAATAAAATCCTTTTAGATATAGGGAAGGTTTAGGGTCTAGTTGTTAGGAAAATTTTAAGATACACATTTTGACCTTTTTTACAAAAGTAGGTAAAAAAATATTAAAACGGGCATAACTTTTGCATACGAAGTCAAAAAAATGCGTTTAATACCTTAAAAAAACTAGAGAAAATATCGGAACCGCCCTCACCAGGGTTTACCCGGTTGGACTTTTTCAGATTCTCAAAATTCCAAACGAAAAAAAAGTTATGGCCAAAAGAAGAAATTTTCCAGCAAAATAAAAAAAATTAAAAAAAAAAACAATTATGTGGCGCATGTCTAGCCCATGCGCCACAGAATTGTTGGGCGGGATTCCAAATTTTAAATCCCGCCAGCCCCTTCTCCCTCTCTTTTCTCCTTCTCTCCTCCACTTCTCCCTCCACTTCTCCTCTCCTCCACTTCTCCTCTCCCCTTCTCCTCCACTTCTCCTCTCCCCTTCTCCTCTCCCCTTCTCCTCTCCTCTCCTCTCCTCCACATCTTCTCTCCTCCTCCACCTCCATCTCCACCTCCACCTCCACCTCCACCTCCGGCGACCTCCACCTTCGGGACCTCCACCTCCGGTGACCTCCTCCACCACCTCGGCGACCTCCTCCTCCTCCTCCACCTCCACCTTCGGCGACCTCCTCCACCACCCCGGCGAACTCCTCCTCAACCTCCACCTCCACCTCCGGTGACCTCCACCTCCACTTCTGGCGACCTCCTCCGGCGACATTCTTCTCCTTCTCCACCATCCCCGGCGACCCCCATCCTCCACCCACCCACGTCCGGCGACCCCCTACTCCACCCACGGGAACACGGCCTCCGACGAGCTCCGAAAAAATTCCGACGGCTAGATCTAGATATCTAGATTTGGCCGCCTTTTTTTTTGAAATTAAAAAAAAAATCTGTGGCGCATGGGGGTGGGTGCACCCAGAACCGTGCGCCACAGAATCTTCGCATTTCTGTGGCGCACCACCGGCGTGCGCCACAGAAATATATTTTAGTAGCGAGGATTTTGTGGCGCATCCACCTGTTTCTAGGGATGCACCACAGAAGTCCAAATTGGTGCACCACAGATAGCCTATTCTGTAGTAGTGGAGGCCCATGGTCAAAGATAGAGGGAGAGGGCTGGACAACTACACAACTATTCCCACACTTAGAAGACTCAGGGGTTGGAGGGAGTGAGCAAACGTGAACTGCGACGTTCATCTCTCACCCCCCGTCGAAGGTAGACTAGGCAACACCTCCACCATTGTAAAGTTCCACCTCCCCATAATGACCAGACAAGCAGGACGTAGGGTGTTACGAGGCAATGCCACCTGAACCTGGGTAAAATTTTGGTGTGTTTGTGCATGCTCCCGGGAACCAAGTTCGGAGTACCTCGCGCCCCACCTACCGAACAAATAGGGGGTGTCCCGCATCCCCGGGCCCACGTTCCAACACGCGACATCTGGCGCGGTGCCAGGTAGGGGGCGCTCGTACTTTGAGCTTGGATGGCGCTCTCGACACTGTCATCCTTGACTATTCCCATGGCACCACGCTGGGAGATGCCGAGGGCTAGGGGTCGCCCCCATGCTGGCGGGCCCGCTGCATGTGCCTGCGCGTATGGGTCCCCCATGCATGGCGACCCTTCGTTAACCCCCGGCACGCACCCGGTTGGTGCTCTAACCGAAGGGCACGGTTGCCTCCTGGCGTGATCTCTGCGAACAAGTCGCCCCAAGGGGGCTACCTGCGCCTCGGTACGGTGGACGACTTTAGGTCCATCGTGTAGAGACCCGGGAAGACGCTCCAACGCTTCACACAGCGTTTCCGCCCACGTCTCTAGCCATGTTCCAGACGTCCCCTAACGCGACTATCATCCGGGCGGTCCGCCACAACATACGTGATATCCGCATGCTAGCTGGAGAAGCTCGGGAGCCGCGACGTATACACCACCTACAAGTTGTATTCGCTCGCGGATAAGTGCGATCACATGGAGGAAGGCCGCCTCGCTCCCGAGCTCGCCGCGAGGAGGCGGGCTCAGGGGAGCGTGGCCGGCGGTGGGAGAACCCCAGCACTGCACCGACCCATTGGTGCTCGGAGCACGACACTGGTGTCCCCGACGCCTAGGAATGCCGCCTCGTTCACAGCATCGTCGGCAACTGGAAGAAGCGAGAGTGAAGGAGGAGACCCGCCGGCTGACTGGGCTATGCTTCGCCTGCAGCCAGTCCAGGTACACTTTCCGGGAGTGTCCCTATCGAAATGGAGAGTGTGGAGTGCCGGAGTTTCTGGCCCAAGCGGGATCTCGCGACCTGGAGGAAGTCTCGGGGCGTGCCGCGACTTGGCGCGTAAAGAACCCAAGGGATGTCCTCCCGGGGACTAGGAAGAGGAAGGAGGGCAACTGAACCCGGGGGAGGAGGCATAACGCCCCCAAGGGTTCCGGTGCCCGTGGAACCAACGACGGCCGACCGCAAAGCCGCATGGCCACGACCACGACTGACTCCCACGCAAGGTTTTGGTTACCGGTTGGTAAATCCGGTTACCGACCGGTAACCGAGCTTCCCGAGAACCCTCGGTAAGTGTGCTTACCGGCTAAAAAATCTTGAGATTTTCTGAATTTTTTGAATTTGAATGCCAACAAATTTATAAATAGGATATATTCTGGAATGTTAGACCAAACTGAAGATGTATCCCGTTGGTAGCGGCTTGCTATCCTCTCCCCGACATCCCAAGTTCCAGTTCCCCACCCGTTTCCATTTTTTGTGTAATATTTTAACTTTACGAGATAAAATCACTAAAATTATGCAAAAACTGTGGACAGTAGGTTCGAACCTGTGAACACTACCTGCGGACAGGGCCGAAAGGTAAGCAGACCACTGCACTGCGGTATCGTTGGTGTTCACTTAGAGTTTACGATGTCAATTAACCTTCGAAGGAAATTTGAATTCAAAATTTAATTTTTAAATTTGTCCGATAACCGTCCGAGATTTCTCGATTACCGTGATAACCGGTAATCCCGAGCCCCCTCGGGAAAAAATTTCTTCCGGGAACCAAAACCTTGCTCCCACGTCAGAGCAAAGAAAACCGGGCGTGCCCAGGCATGACTCGTTGTATCCGGGGGCTACCTCCCCGTAGCATGGAATAAAAATGAATCACTTGCGTCCACGTCCACGTCCACGTGCAACTTCATGCGACATTTGCTTCCCGAGAGGATGTATTTCTAAACCAGGAGAGACGGGCAGGGGGCTATGGCTCCAAAACGAGTACGAAGGGTGTATTTGTTGATAATTTCATTCAATTTATATTCACGCCAAATGGACACATATGAGTAATGGTTTGTTCTCTCGACATTTCTTAAACTCTTTATTTTTATAAAATGGAATATTATATGGTAAAGTTTTAGAACAACCTAAAAACATTCAATCGTGTACAAATAATTGTATACCAGGTATGCCAACGTATTTGAATGAGGAAAAATGATAGTTTGTGTCTACCTAAAAAAACAAAATTGAGTTGCTATAATTGGTACACTTTTTTTTATCTTTTTTCCATTCAGTAAAAGTTTTCCCGTTCCACCAAATTTTGCAAGTTTATAAATCATTTCGACATATATATGAGTGAGTTTTTCCAAGAATTGTGATAATACGTTTTTCTTATAAATGAGGAGTACATGCCCTTGATCAAAATTATAAGTGAACACCACAAATACCAGTTAATTCTTAATATATGGCATGAAAGCCAAGGTCCTATTTATAGTGCTCAAGGTGCACTGGATATTTGACAAGTGTCAAGATCACAATCCTATATATATGTAATATCAAAATAAAAATCAGCTATTCAAATCATATATTTAAATTAAAGGAAGCACTAGGCGTATCTCACATCGATAATTCAACTAGACCATTCAGAAGTTGCACCATACATATATCACATGAATTATTTTTTGTACCTCTATAGCATTTTCTGTGAAGGTTGAAAATTCTGTGAAGGAAAACACAAACAACATAAACAACACTCCATGCTAATAGATGTAACATTTCTACCTACTCAACTCAACGATTTTCTTTTGCTATGTTGTGAACAAAGACGATCTCGTGCAACGTCGTACTCAAGGTCATCCATGTGGATCACTTCTCCGAGATAAGTCATATTGGCTATATTAGGAGTCACGGGAGGAGGACCTCCATCATGGAAGTACTCACTAGACATCTCAAAAATAGAAGTACTCACTAGTATGGATTTGCCAATACCACAGGACTAATTTTGTCCATCGTAAATGATTAATTTTTCCTATCTCACACGTTTGCCAGAACCGTTGCTATCTACATGTGGACGATGGGGTGCGACATTGCACAAGAATAATAAACCATATTCGACGGGTACCTTCACACACAATTACGATATTATTTTATTTAGATTGGCTATATAGCATGATCTTCTTAATATAATTTATCATCATATTTTTGCTCATGGAGTCACGGTTTCATGTTGTTTTTGTATTATAGACTGTTGTGGCAAGTTGTGTATTGAAAATGGAAGAAGTTGTCAATGATCGTGTTTGACACTCTTCCCCCATAAACATACCCCTCTTCTTCCCAGCTTTGTAAAGGCCGCAAAACCATCAACCAACGTTGGCGGCAAGTGCGCAGCATTCCCGGTGGCGATAGTTTGACACTATTCATTGTTGGATTAGTCTATATTGTTTTTTAACATGTGTTATGAATTTGTACTTATAATTTTTTGACATGTTATATATGAGTATTAACTATGTCTAACCTTTTTCCATATGTTCAGGTCTCGGTTTTTTTTGGAAAAGCAATCAAACTAAGAAGAAGTGTCGGTTAACGAAATGGAATAGTGTCTGCCGGCCAAAGGACCAAGGGGGCTCGGCATTGAGGTGTTAGAAATTAAAACCAAGTGTCTACTTAGCAAGTGGCTTTTAAAAAATTTAAATGGCGAAGGTGTTTGGCAAGTGTTATTATGTAATAAATATTAAGGAACTAAAATCTATCTCAAGTTCAAGTAAAACCGAATGACTCTCCTTTCTGGAAGGGACTCGTGGTGGTTAAACAAGAGTTTTTATCATGGGAATTTTTCGCTTAGGAACGGATAACAAGTTAGATTTTGGGGGGGATGTATGGCTGGGAGAACACTCAATTGTGAACGAGTACCCCATCTTTTACAATATTGTGTGGCACAAGCATGTCTTAGTGTCGGATGTTTTGGCTACTTGTCTCTTCATATTGAATTCACACTTCATATCACTAGGATAAATGGAATGCATGGCTACACTTCGTGGAGAGATTAATGCGGGTGGAACTATCTAGTGAGCCAGACAACTTCCGTTGGAACTTCACCACCAACAGGATTTTTCTTTATAAGATGAGCATTTAAATGGCCACACTCTTTTTTACGAAAATACTTGTGGCGGCTCAAAATCTCCCTAAAGAATGAAATTTTCCTTTGGTTTTTACATAGGAAAGTATTCACGACAAAGGATAATTTTTCTAATCGACGATGGACAGGGTGTAAATTAAAAGTGTGTGTTCTACGCCGCAGATGAGTCTGTGGAATATCTTTTCATATCATGTTCTTTCGCTCGTAATATTTGAAGGTTAAGTCATTTTACTTTCAATATTTCTCCACCAACTGGGATTAGAAACATGTTCGGTAATTGGTTAAATTGGATAGATAAAACGACAAAAGCTCGTATATGGATAGATGTTGTGGCCTTTCTTTGGGCAATCTGGAACTGTAGGAACGACATGGTCTTTAACAAGATCAATATGCCCACTTTCTGCATGTACTCAACAAGGCAGTTTACTGGATTCACATGTGGGGATTCCTCCTACCAGCGAGGTCTTATGGATTCTGAATGTACTAGTTTGTTAGCGGTCGTTTGGGCTATCTTCAGCCAGGGTGGGTGGCAGCACAATAGAAAAAATCGATGCTTGATTTTGCGGTGTTTAGCTGGTTGGTATTTGTTGCCAATTTATGTGACCCATGAATGTAAACGATGATTGTTTTCTTGATACTCTAAAACTTATTTTAATATAAAGGTTGTGTGCATCATTTTTCGATGCAGAGGCCGGGGTAAATCCCCATTTCGAAAAAAAAAATATCCATTTTTTGAAAACTATTTTATGTTGTTCGAACCCGCGGTGACGGGGAGAGGAGGACGGAGGCGGCGGCGACGGGGAGAGGAGGACGGCAACGGCGCGCGGGCAAATTAGGGTGGGGAGGATGGGATGCAAAGCTTAGCTCGACCGGTCCGTGCGCGCGCTATGTACTGCTACTACCTACCGCTGGCGAACAGGGTCGACGGTTCGCCAGCGGTACTTAACTTACCGCTGGCGAACCACTCAAACCATTCGCCAGTGGTAGGTGGCCCCGTTAGGGTTGCCCGAACCCGCGCTTACCACTGGCGCATTGGAAGCTTTGTTCGCCAGTGGTACTCGTCTTACCACTGGCGAACTGGAACACATGTTCGCCAGCGGTAAATAGCACTGGCGAACTTTGTTCTCAGGTTCGCCAGTGAGGCCCCGGCGGCTATACCCCTTTTCCTACTAGTGTAAATCCCCATTTCGAAAAAAAAAATCCATTTTTTGAAAACTATTTTATGTTGTCAACCGGAATTGGATGCACTGGGAGTACCCCTGGAGTTGTGGGAGGAGGCGGTGGGCTAGCTCGCCACAGGTCATGCGGATGAAGGCAGGGCACGAGAAGGAGGGCATTGGAGGTGGACCTTGGGTGGGCATTGCGGGCGGAGAAGTGCTGGCGATGTGATCTCCTACACAGGACGAAGGAGGGAGGAGGTCGTTCGCAGCAGGGCAGGCGTGACCGTGCCAGGGAGAATGATTTGATGGATTGCTGATTGCACTTTTTGTAGGCGTTGATCGGGCCAGTTAGATTTTCCTTGTTTTTCGGAAAGTATGATGCATCAAGATAATGGTTGGTCAACCAATGTCGTGCAACACGATAATGACTTGGCAAAACAAAACAAAAAAACAATGTTATTCCGATCAAAAAAAAAATTGCGAAACACAGTATCTCCACTACTATTAAACAAGCAAACATGACTTCCGCTAAACGTACCCCGTGAAACCAATCTAGAATAATCCCAACCACTGAATTAGACCCAACTGACTAAATCTAACGTTCCAGATTAACCCGTGTGCACTTAACGTTTAACTTAGGCTGAATCCTACTCCACCTTTTCACCACTAATCTGGACTGAGTACTGAACGGAACGACTGAACTGAGTGATTTACGGAAACGGGCCACGGAACGACTAATCAATCTTCGGCCGTCTCCTCTTTGCTTTCTCCCCACAGCCGACGCCCGCCGGACGGAGATGCACGGCCGCCCGCGCACGGCTGCCACTACGTGCCGGCTGGAGAAGGACGGCCGTGTAGGGCCGCGACGGCATCTTGCAGGGCTGCGGCCAATGCAACGGCTGCCGGCGTCGAGGCGAGGGAACAGTGGACGATGGGGCGCGGACGGCGGTGGCGTAAACTGGCTGGCGGGGGCCGGTGTCTTCCGCGCAGGTCATGGATCGCGGGATCGCCGCGGTGCCGTGAAGAAATTGCGGCAGCGGCGGCGGCGTCTGCTGCATGTGGGGTCGTCGGGCAAGGGGATTGCCGCGGCGGTGGCGTCTTCGCGTGGTGCAGATCGTTGGCGGGCGTGGTCGACATGGCGACGGCTTGTTCCTGGACGCGATGTTTGAGGGCAACGGCGGCGGCCCGGTTGCGTGGCGTCTTGGCGCGGCTGGGTCGTGCGACGGCATTCGGCGGCGGCGTTCAGCGGCCAGGTCGTGGGCAGGGCAGTTATGCGTGAGCGTTCCTACGCCGCCGCTCGAGCCTGCAGGCCACAACGTAAACGTGCCCACGCCGCCGCTGCACGCCGCCTCTCGAGCCTGGACTATGACCTGCGCCCCTGCCGGCGTGTCTCGAAGACAGGTTCATGTCGGCTGCCGAACCCAGCTTCCTGCTCCTCGACGACATGGTCCTGCATCCCCGTCGCACATCAACGCTGCAACCTTGCACACGGATTGATGTTGGGAGAAGGCATCATCGCTCCAAGTTATTTTTAGCAAGGTTGGAAAAAGCGCTAGGCGTAGGCGAGGCGGTTGGCATTCGCCTAGCGCCTAAGTGACGATTAAGCGCACTAGGCGTAGTCAAGGCGGGCATATAGTTTGTACCACCATGTATGTATTTGGGTTATGATATATCTATACATGACAATTTAGACCATATAAATGAGTATGGTACCAACAACTGCCATTGGACTATGACCCGTCTGTATCTTCAGTGCAATATGGCATGATTTCTTGATGGAGAAGAAAATTTATTGTTTGTACTGCCTAGAGCTCCACTTATGCCCTAGGCGAGGCGTTTGCCCATCGCCTAGAGCTTAAGCATGCCAAAGCGTTGCCTAGGCGCCGCCTAATCCAACACTGATTTTAGATATATTTATATGATCATCTTGAATCAATTCAATATCATTTGTCTATATCTTGGATTGATTCTTTCCTTTTGTCTTGCGATTCTGTAGATTTAAGAAAGTGACATGGATATGGAATGCTTGTGGTTAAGTGATATTTTCAGTCTTCAGATATTTTCTTTGCTGATTCTACACCTTCCTTTGAGCAGGGGCCTCAATCCTCTACCTCACAACCACAAGTTTCACCTGGTAAAGAACTCCTAGATGCGTCTATATATTGACTTAACTTTTGTTGCTCTTTTGATTGGTGTTGAATTTTTTCCTCGGAGCACCTTTGTATGGAGTACATGCTAAATTTCCCCCCTAATATTACACGTGCGTGGCACGTGCACAATTACTAGTAAACATCAAATAAGAGAACCTCCCAACGGATTTGTATGGCATTTATCGTTCGTCTCGTATCCACACAGCCACGTGTATTGGTGTACATGTCTTTATTGCTGGCCTGGGAGGAGCGCAGCCGAGCAAAAAACTAATAGAAAGTCATCTCTTTTTCTCTTCTAACGACTATTTCTGTCAATATATTCCCGGTTAAGAAAAAAAGATATCTTCTGGATTCAAGATAAACTGTGAGGACACAAAATGAGTAGAATTCAGGCGGACGAAGGTGGGGCACGGGAGGAGGGCGAAAGGCGGTGACCGTCAGTTTTACTGTGGGGTCGCTAACAAGTGCTCGCATTGTACAGTCTGTAAAAGCTAAAGAAAAGTGATACATGATAGTAAAACTGACTGTCACTAATAGACTACCTCGTCCGGCATAGTGGCAACAGGGCCGGTCCTGAGATTTTAGGGGCCCGGGGCGAAACTAAAAGTTGGGCCCAATAAACATAGAATAAAATATACATGTAAATATGAAATGTTATCCATATAAACGCGTGCACTCATTATATCAAGTAATTTGTGCATATTATCTTAAAAATCCTAACATTTCTAAATGCAAAGTGGCTAATAATAGTATATTAGTATCATGATGCTACCTAGAACTGCATCGTCGCGGTGGTTGTGGACGTTGTACATTCTCCTCTCGGCGACTCGGATTCTTGCCTCTCTGGGTGGCGGCACCCAACACATGGAGAAAGATAATAAGATGGTGAAGGACAATTAGACTTGCACTATATCATTTCCTTGAAGTTCCACCTTTGCCAAAGAAATAGTTCACGATGGAAAAGAAAATGATTAGCAAGAAAAGGAAATGCGTTGGCATTTCACGAAACTTTTTCTGGCCACGGTCTAGCCCATCGGCTCCAGCCCATTTAATCCTTTCATAGAATATTAAATGAAAAAGGCCCAGTCATCCGAATAAAAATAAGCCCAAGCAACAAAAGGGAAAGACCCGAGCTCCCGTGATGCTGAAACGGTACGAGAGGAAGCAACACCTGCTCTAATGGCGCTGACACTTGATAGATCCTCCGCCACTATATGTGCCCTATGCCGGCGCTAGTCATGACTTGGGCCCCATGGACTCGGGGGCCCGGGGCGGCCGCACCCTGGCCCCCCTCAGGGCCGGGCCTGAGTGGCAAAGCAAGGTGCAATAAGTTTGGCCTTGCCCAATGGGCCGCCCTTGGCTGCAAAGTGGACTCAGTGTTAATTATATCTCTAAATGAAACAGAGAACACAAACATAAAAAAGAAAGCCCTAACATCATCAAAACCACAAGATATTAGTGTTATTTGAGGACAAAACAGTTTTGCAAGCGTGATAAGAAGCTCATTCCACACATACAACATGTCGCTGTCTTCGAAACCGGAACATAGAGGAAGGTTCACATTGAAGCCAGCACCCCTGCCCTTCCCAATACACTCAGCCCCTGTTTTGGTGTATTTGGATACCCCAAATCCATGCTGCACAAAAAACACATTAAGAAATTTAATTAAAAAATAGATCCTGGCGAGAGTATATTGAAACATTAGGCTGGCTTTTATAAAAATAATTAAAATTCATGCTACACAAAAATAGCAGTAAGAAAAAGAAATAGAATGTGGCATTCTACATTTTGTCACTTCCTATACACTTATTCACTATTCGATTGTAGAGAATAAGGGCCAGTTTTGCCGCTCAATTTTTGCATAATATTTTCGAGATACCGTGGTTTCAAATACTTAAAGAGGTGTTTGATAACATTGAATACTACAGTTTTATAAACTATGGTAGCTCTCATACCGTGGTATTTTTGGAATATTCAAGGTAGAGGTTGGACCCTCTATTTTCATGCAATGAGAACCGAAACAATGGGTAGTTTGGCAGCTCAATATTGTGGACTCTATTTTTAGAAACTGAACTATTTTCGAAACTATAGTATTGCAAAACCAGGTTGGAACCTCTATTTTCATAAACTGGCTATCCAGAAATTAATCTTCTAAACCTCCATACAATTCTAAACCGATGATTGACTATGCAATACATGCATTGAAAATTTAGGCTGGTTTTTAAGAAGTATATGAGGTGAAAAAACAGCATGAAACTTAATGATAAAAATGAGGCAAAATATGAAAACTTATTTGTACGTATTGAAAAATAGAACTTCATTGGTATCATAGAAGAGCTCCTGTGTGTTCCGTTTACGTAATGAACATCCTAATCCACCACGAGAATCTTTTTTATGACCTAAAATGGAAAGTTGTTAAAATAAATTTCAATGAATGAAAAACGGTGAAAACATTGTTTTAAACTCACATGTTTGCGCAATAGGTAAGAAGCACCTATTGCTATGTTATTTTGATAACAACAACCCTCCGCCTCAGGTGACTAGGAAGTCTTACAACAGCAAATACTTTTTGAACTTGCCCTGGGTAACTAGTTGACAGGCCTGAAAACATAAATATTAAAATAAGGAAACATGTTATTTAGCAATTGGTAATTGTACAACAGTTCAATGCAAAATAAAATAAACAAAGAACATAAATCTTGGAAGTAATTAAGTGTAATTAAGTAGACAGTTACAAACAATAAAGATACATTTTCAACATTTCAAATCAACTACTTTTTAAGTTGATTTCACACAGCCACAATAACAAAAATGTAGACTCAAAGAGATTTTTCACTCAGCCATACCAAAATACAAGATGTATTACCTTAATGTTGGCATATGCTGCTGAAAAGATGGCGTCATGGGTACCATTAGAGCAGTACATCTCATTTGAATGGAAACCAATGTATTTCAAGTACTAATGTGGATTGGCTCAAAAACGTATTAAATTTAGTATGCCTTCCAACTTGGTAATAAACTAGTGCATGCCGGCTTGGGCCACCGGTTCCGTCCAAGTCCGGTGGTCCAGTCTCAATTATGTCCCTAGGTGAACTAACATAATTATAGTTTGCACTGAACTTTCATACCTTTAGAAATTATTATATATGTGCTACAATATTAACGAGAAAATGTGTATTACTATTCACATCCGCTAACACCATAGAAATGTTGTTAAATGTTTGTTGTTGTGTTCTTTGTTATGCAACTGTAATGTACATATTCAAATTAACTTGTGTGGTTAGAAATTTAAATTATATTTCGTAACAAAAATTACTTGAATTATTATTTGCACTTGCATAAACTATATATATATATATATATATATGTTTCTTCTTGAACTAAGGTATATAATTTTTTTGTTGAATTAACTTTTTATAATTGCATAATGAACTATTTATTTTGTACCTGTTTGTGGCAAGAAGTTCAAAACATATGAACTAAAAAAAATAAATTAATAGTGGTTTCTAGTATTAGATTAGGTAGGCATATTTTTGAAACTTCTAGAGTAACTCACATGACTAGGAGAGTTGATGTACAACCCATCGACCCAGATCTAAGTAACCGCGGATGTTAATTTGTATTATTATTCTTTCAAGCAAAAGAAAACTACTTGTGGGTTTCTCTTACTTATTTTTCTTTTAATAAATTGAACCATCTTTACTAGTTTTCGAGTTAAAATTTACCTTACGAATAAAAATATATTCAATAATAAGTTAACCACATGTTCATGCTCTTGGTAATGAACTAACAAAGTCACTTATAGCAATCACTTAATGAACATAAAATGATGCCCGGTAATTGACTATGTTGCATGTTATTCATAAATTTTTAAATTGTTTTATCGACTTGCCTATGTTGCAGAAAATGTATCTATTCATCTTCTGCTTTAATTGACTATGTTGCATGTTATTTATAAATTTTAAATTATTTTATGGACTTGTCTACTAATAAATGTCAACGGTCTCCTTGTTCAGCACTGCCGAACAGATTTCAAGGACTTGTTGAAATTTAGGTCTATGGCGAGCAGGCAAATATTATGATTTCAAGTATATATGAACGATTTGGAAGAGAGGCGAATCATCTTATGTGTGAACTCAAGTTGAAATTGGTATCAACTGAAGTTGCAAACACCGAAGACACTCACATGGCGTCAAGGAATGGATGACCAAAGCGTACCTGTCGTCGAGTAGGACTAGGATGCATGGATTCTGGCGAGGTGGGGGTGCAGGAAAGTGACCGCCGGCGGCGGCCGGACGCGTGGTCACTGGGGACGGGATGGCCGTCGTGTGTTCGCTGGGGTGTAGAGGACGATGTAGGGTAGGGGATAACCCAGACGCTGGCTGGCAGGTGTGTGGGCGGGAGGGGTAGCAGGCTGCTTCGCCGGAGGGGCGTAGTCTGGGGCGAGGAACGGGGCAGTCTGTGAGTGTAGCTTCGAAACTAATCAGGGGAGATGATTATTCAGAAAAAATAGGAAAGATCTACGGGTGGGAGGAGCAGTTAGCGGATTGCTCTAATTGTGGGGTATAATGATTTGCTTTATGATTATATGTTTATTATTATGATGATTATGTAAAGAGTGGAAGCAGATATCACGCCGCCTTCGCACGCCTCCACCCCTTGCCCCCCTCCATCTCCTATTCCTCCTCCCTGGTCGCCTCGTGCGGGGTGGCTCCGGAGGTCTCCTCCACCCGCGCGGGCAAGCCCAGCTCGCTTGGCTCGTTTGTTTTCCTCTTTTATTCGACAATGCTCTGTTTTTTCTTGAATTATGAGAGAAATATTATTGGGCCTGTTCGATGTCGCCTCAGCCTGATCTGCTCGGCAGCGTACATGTACATGATGCAGCCCACACAGCAAACACCTGATCCCAAAGAAAAAGCAAATACCTAGCATCTTTTGGAGGAAAGGTACTGGTGTCTATGGCAATGACGGCAGCGTCGTATTTGACGAACGTGACGTGTTAGGCGAGGACGTTGGGTTGCTACAGGACAGGCTTAGCCAAGCTAAACACGTTGAATAGGACCTCCCCATGGTTTGCATGGTAGGGTGTTTTTCGTGTATAGGAGACGAGACCACGACCACGATTCATAGATAGTCTTACGCGCCGCCGCCGCAAGCAGCGGCCGACCCCACCCCATGCCTCTTCTACTCCTCTGGGGGGCATGCGCACGCCGCTTGGTCACCGGCACCGAGTTCGTCGACGTTCCAACCATTGTTATCTCTGCTCCTCCACCATGGGCCCAACTGGAAGTGACTAAGGGCGCCTGGCTCGCGAGCCACCCCGAGCCCGACAGAGTTTTCGTAATGCCCGAGCCCAGCTTGGTGGAAAAAGGGAGAGCCAAAGAGCAACGAAAATTTACCTACAAAATATAGTGCAATGCAATTTTAGTGGGAAATTATTTAAGGATCCAATCCTACGAATCAATCCGACACACATAGAAAATTCCTAAGTATCAAAATCCTTCCTTTTTTTAGATAAAAGGCGATAAAACGCCTAGCTTTAAATTAGTAAAACCCAGTGCTGGCAAGAGATTACAGGTGCTGAGGAAAACAACTTACAAGGCAGGGAAGAAAGACAAGCAAACAGAAAATAAATAGGAAAAGACACTTGCAACTACACTAGAGCCTCGACAGCCGGAACAGACGCTTGATCGAAGGAGACACAAATGCACGGGCTTGATGATGGAGAAGACGAGCCGAAGGAGAAACCGAGTCCAAGCCACTCCAAGAAGGGTCATCCGTCGTCGCAACACCATCCGTTTCCACTTCTGAAGAGGGACCCTTTCCCCTCGCTCTGGCTCGAAGAGCGCCGATCCGTCGGAAGTTGGAGGAGCTCACCCTAGAGCACGGAAGGAGACAACAACAAGGAAGCCAACATCTGAGGAGACCGAAGAGCACGACCGCCCAACCGGATTCGAAACCACAACAAGAGAGCACCTCCGCCCAATCAGCCACAACTCGAACCAAAAGACTCTAGGTACCTTAGACGACGCCTTCAAGAAGGGAGATGCGCAAGCATCCTCGCCGCCTGATCCGGAGATTGGACCAAAGGCTTTCGCCCGACACCTGAGGACAAAACCACACGGACCTACAACGACGCCTCCATGGTGGAACATGGCACCCAAAGGCGTCACCATCGCCGGCACCGGCAACCGCCGGGCAAGGTTTTCACCTAGGAAGCGTGGACCTTGTCCGTAAACAGTCAGAGGCCAAGAAGAAGTGGCTGGGACAGACAGGGTCCCAGATATGTACGAGTCAAAACCCGACCACGACCGACCCACGACAGTCACCTCGCCGTCCACACGGCCGAGGGAGCCATCCAGCACCACACAACGGGACCTGCCGCCAGGCCACCGTTGCGTGCAACGCACAGGGCCGCCGCCCGGAGCACCGAAGAAGCCAACCTTGCGCGCTACCCGCCCGGCGAGCCGCCTTCGCGTAGCCAGCCCACCTAGCTACCGCGAGGGACGCTCCTTCGAGAACCAGCCGCCAGCAACCAACCCACAGGACCAAGAACAGTGGGAGGGATCCAAGAACATCGTGCGAGCAGCCCGACTTGGCAGATCTGATGCGAAACACCGAGAGGGAGGGCACCGGCAGCACCGCTCGCCGGACCAGACCCGGCTGGCCGCGGCCTCCGCAACCGAGCAGGAGGCCGACACGGCGAGCTCGCCAGATCTGAAACCTTCAGATATGTGCGCGACGAGGACGGCACCTCCGGCACCCGGAGCTGGAGCCATCCATGGTGTGGTGCCGATGAAAACCCGGCTGTCCACAGGGACTACCGCCGCACGACGACGGAGAGGGGGCCTGCCTGCCCAGCCTGTTCTTGACGGGCCTGACGAGAGGGGGGAGCGAACTGGGTGGAGGAGCAGGGGCTGAGAGCACCCGCCGCCACCGCAGGCCGGCCGGTGGCCGCCGGTGGCAACGGCGAGGGAGGAGGCGGCGGAGGAGGGGAGCTGGCGGAGGGAGGGCGATGCGGGGGTCATTGGGGGGGGATCTTTGGTGTTTTTGTTACAGCACAGTCTTTCTCTGAGCTGCTTTTGGACACACAAAACTCAATCCTTCCTTTTTCGTCTGTTTGCGTGATCTGGTGTGCATTTATCACCTAAACTGCGAACAATTGCTGGGATATGGGATTGATCTGATATTGAAACTAATTTTTGCGGGTGATGACTTCAGATTTGGCATCTGGCCCTTGTGATGGCAGGTTGCCAACACCTTTAGGCCTTGTTTACTTTGAGAGTTTTCTAGTGGATGGGAGGAGTGGGGATGGGAGGGGAGATTTGGTGAACACCCAATCCCCACAAATACTCTTCCCCTATACACTAGCATGGACTAAAGTTTTTGTTTTGGGCAAAAATAAGATGGTTGGTGAGGGATATCTAGGGATTATCCCCTCTAATCTCCTAAAATACACTAGAAGTAAACAAACTAGTGGGGATTTTTAGGGATCCGGAATAATCCCCTCCAATACCCTAAAATACAGTAGAAGTAAACAAGGACTTATGCTGTCCTAACAGCACGAAAGGCAAAACTGCCACTCCTCTCCTTGAGAAGCTTTTATACTGCTTTCCTCCACAAGTCAATGATTCCGAATGGTCTGTTTGCTCCTATATAGATTGATTAAACCTAGTTGTTATTTGTTTCTGGGTAATGCTCCGAACAATATGTATATACATGAAAAACATGATCATGACAGTTATATGGTCGGCGATAAATTGATCCTTAGTGATGCTGGTTTGCATCCTGTAGCTGAGATTTAGCCCCTTCCGGCCCCTCGAGAGTTGAAGATTCCAAGCAAAAAAAAAATCAAGGGTGATGTTAGCTACTTCATCTGCCGTGGGCTGGCCCAAAAGTTCTCACCAACGAGAACCACCTGTTGATTGATTCAGCCACAGAGCTTGCGAAAGGGGTGTAATCTTAGATGATGATTATTGGTTTGATACTCTAGGTTTATTTCTTTCGTGTGAATGTTAATGAAACATGTCACAGGTGTTGTACACTCTGCCGCATTGTAGTTTGAATATATTGTACTATTTCCATTATTTTACCCCCAGACTGCTGTAGTGTTCTTGCGGCTTAAAGATGATGATTCTTCTTTTTTCAATAAAATTTAGCGGAATAAATTATCATTTTGTTCATTTCATTGCTGTATGTATGGATGAAACTGTTCTTGTTACTTTGCCATTTGAAAAAGAAACATTAATGGTATGGAATTTTTTAAAGTATATGTTTGCAGCATGTCGCCAGAGAACTATTTACAATCTGAATTACGATTGTGTGGTTTTGTTTCTTATATAATGTAGTACATTGATGAAATATTTAACATTGCAGGGAAGTAAAAAAAAACTCTGGCTACAATCAGTTGTTATCTTTGAGCTCGCGGCAGCACCTCCCTTCATCTCGCCGTCAGGTGGTTTCGTCCCCGGCTCCAGCGAGGATGGCTGCGGCTTGAGCTTGCGTATCATCGGCAAGTGCAAATGACAAGATTGTGTTGTCTTGTGTACTTTTAGGGTCTCTTTGTAAAAGCTAGGGACTGACAGACAGTATTGTATTATTTCCATCTTCTGGGGTCACTGATATATTTTATATTTGCACAGTTGATAATTAATATGGCATCCAGGCTCCAGCTGAGAAAAAAAAAACTGTTTTGTGTTAGAAACCCCATTTGATTTGGACAGAACGAAGTCATACACATCTTACTGAAGTTACAAGGCAACGGTCATGTCAAGTGTGTTGAACTCGGAATATAGCAGCTGGTCAGTTTACACAACAGCCTTTATGGCACAAGCAGCTTATTGCAGGAGTAAAAATAAAAACAACTTGTTGCAGAAGTAAATAAAATATAAGATTATAGCAGTACAGAGTGATATTTTCCCCAATAGCTAACCAAATGGGATAAAGAGTAGAGACACGCTGCATAAACCATGCTTGCTAAATTACCATTTTTTTCACAGCAGGCCAAAGACAGACAGTCATTGAGACTATGCGGCCGTGGCACTGGCACCAAGCTACTACATGGGGCTTGGACTCTTCCAGATTTGAGATGATATGCTCCAGCTTTCAACATCATTCTCTCACGAATGTCAAGGCTCAAGTAGATGGTGTCAGCACTCAAGGAGCCGGACGGGAAAACGCCTAGAGGCACCGAAAGGGAGCAATGCAAGCCCATGAACAAGGCACGCCCTGCGCCGCTGCCACCACCCAAGCTCTTGACCGGGAATAGTGTCCCGGTGTCCAAATCCACTCCATAAGCGGTGTAGCCCCTCCCTGATTTGTTCCGTGCTGTCACTCCTGTGGACCGACGATGCACCAGCATCAGCTCCCCGGAATTGTTCACGAGGTGCACGCTATCCGCCATTACCGAGACGTGCATACTCAGTTTGGCAGCCACCTTAAGCTGCGGTGGATGATCTCCAACCATGATCTCCAGCACCATGACACCACTGCGGTCAACACAGTAGAAGCGGCCTGCGACCATTACAGGTGCCGTTGTCATCCCATTGGTGTCGTATCTTACCAGCTTCCAGGAGTCATCGCCAGGCTTAGCCAAGCCAACCATGTCGAGCCAGTTGAAGCAGAGCACCACTGTTGAATCATCGTTGGCAATGCCGGAGCCCCACGCTCTGAATTCTAGATTGAAATTGAGATTACGCTGCGAAAGCTTGTTGTGGTGCTTTGGAGGCACCAGCGTGGTGAGTGGCGGGAGCTCGGTGAGGTGGCGGGTGAGCGCGTTGAGCAGGCTGATGTGTTGGCGGTCATGGACCAGCACAAGGAGGCCCTCCGGGGTGAGGGCGAGCAGGTCGTGGTGGCGGAGCTCCGGGATGTCGACCTGGACGCACTCGCCGGTGGACGTGTTGAGGAAGCAGCGACGGTCCGGAGCGGCGAGTTCCTCCCCCAGCATGGTCCACCTCCAGGGATGAAACCGGCGGTCCAGGCCACTGTGGGAGCGTGGTTCGGTAGAACACTGCCGCCACGGGCGGCACACGGCGCGGAAGCGGAGGTAGTCGGCGACGTCGAAGGCGAGGACGCGCTCGGCGATCAGCCCCGTCGGCCCATCCGGAAGAGCCTCCCAGTCCCTCCAGTTGTCATCAGGGGCAGGGGAGGAAGGAGCCATGGAGACGGCGGCGACTGCGCGGATGGAGAAGCGAGGCCGCAGGCAACTAGAGGGGACTGGAGAAGCGGAGGACGAGACGGCGGCGACTGAGCGCAGTGTGCCCCGGGCTACCGCTGCGCGGATGGACAAGTGGAGCAGGAGTGCGCCGCCGCCGCCAGGAGGTCGTCTGTGTTGGTGGTGGTCTGAAAGGCGACGATGGTTCTTTCCTTGGGCTTTGGAGGTCTGTGTTAGTGGTGGCTTCTGGCCTGCCTAACTTGTTGGGTGGGCCGGCACAATTCTAATTCCATTCCGATTTTATCCGCACCTAATACAATTATACTGTAGTGAAAAAAAATATTCTGGCCTTCTGAAAGAACAGGACATTTTTTTGTTGGAGTAGATTGTTGCATCTTGCATGTTGTGCAAGAAAATATGTGTACTTCATTGTTGAATCAGATGTACTAGTAAGCTGATCTGTATTCGCCCCCCTGCATTGCACTCCTAGTGCTTCCTTTGCAACATCATCTCCTATTCTCACGCTCAGTGATATTTTCAACATCACCTCCTCACATGAGCTTTAAAAAAAGACCGGACTAACTAGCGGCGCCGCACAAAGAAAGACTACGTGCGGCGGCTCCTCACAATGCATGCATGCAGTGACGTCACGGATGACATCACAAAGATTCTCTTTAACGATTAAATTAAAAAAGTTTTATCTCTCAAACGGTTAATCCGATTGAAATTCCGTTTTCACCGTTGGCTTGGTCGCGATGAGATCTTCGAAACTAGATCCCATGTTGACATGTTTTGACAACCTTTTTTTTCATCGCCAAATACCAGATTATTATAACTAACCTACCAGATTATAATAACTTAGCTATCAGGTTTCCATACACTATTCTACACCAATATAAGGCTGCATGATACTACTTTATGTGAAACAATGGCATCTCTTAGGTCTTGAAAATAGTTAAACTCTTGCTCTCTAGTTGTATATTTCATCGCATTGTTAAAAAAATATTTTAAAAATCATCCGATAATCATATATAATTATCATGGTAACTGTTCGATGATAATCCGGTAACCATAGTGTTTTAATCTGGTAACCGGTGTGACAGAAAAAGTTCGTCACACTAGATATGTAGATGTGTTGTAAATGTCTAGAAACGTGTAAAAAAATATGGTAACCATGTAAAATAATCCGGGTAAGTGTTTGGTGCTAATCTGATAGCCATAGTACAGTAATCTGGTAGCTGGTACAGAAAAAAAAAGTTCGTCAAAACATATCAACAATGGATCTAGTTTTGAAGCCCTCGGCAAGACGAATTTAACCGTGTAAACAGATCGCTAATCGGACAAACGGTTTAGGAGATAAATCAATTTCAATTTTCGAATTTTGTATTTAATAGGATGACGTGACGATGAGGTGGCAGATTCCTACATGCAGACATATCTCACTCTTATAGAGGAAAAGTGCATGCAAATTGCCGCCGCACGGGAAGCCTTTTGGTGCGCCGCTTTTGCTTAGCTTTTCCCTTAAAAAAAATTAGCACTATCATCTCATAAGTGACAAGAAATGTTCTTTTAGAACCTTAGCACTAGTGTAGTATCAGAAAAAAAACATACGGTTGAAAATAACTGCATTCCCAAGAAACATACAGTGATCTTCATCATATCTAACAGTATTACACGAGGCACGAGTCCCAGCTGCGTTCCCAAGAAGAATGGCAGTTTTGCAGTTCCATGTTAATGCTATTAGGACAGAAGAATTTTGCCCAGAATCAAAGGCGTAGGCAATGGACAGGATGATGCAATGGCTGCTTGGAACGACTTATCACTGGTCTTGTACAAGCTCTCAGACTTCAACCCTTGGAAACGATTTCCATTCATGATGATAGATCAAGGCTGACGGCTTGGCACCTCTCTTCGTTGGCGGCCGGGTACAGGACATTGCAAGACGGAACGCGATATGGTGGCACGCCACAGCATCGATGGACGACTGCACGCTCAACAGACCGCCGGTGGAACGTGTTAGAGTATATATCTGTATATTTGTATTTCCCCACCTGTTAGGGGTTTCCTGCATATTCTCACTTGTACATTGTAACTATATGTTGTGGTCTTTGGCCCCTTGGTAATACAAGCAGTCTATTACCCTAACATGGTATCAGAGCCCTGGTTTTAGGGTCTCTTCTCTCTCCACGTCCGTGCCGCCGCCGTCGTTGCATCCCCGGCTCCTCGCCGCCGTGCCCCGGCCGCTGCCGTTTCGATTCCTCTCGAAATCGTCCTCTTCTCCGATCCGTTTCTGCACCCGACGTGCCCGTCGTCCGCGTCCTCCTTCAGCCGCCCGTCGCCGCGTCTCTGGTGCCCCTGGGCCGCGTCCTCCTTCAGCTCCAGGTCGCCGGCCGCCCCTGGGCCTCGCCTCCCTCACCACCGGCAAGCTCCGCCGCCGGGCCTCACCGTCGCCATCTCCGCCGCCAGGCCTCACCGTCGCCGGCCTCGTCCCCGTCCTCCGCCGCCGGCCTCGTCCCCGTCCGCCGCCGGGCCTCCGGCCGTCCGTGCTGCACCCGTCCCTACCGTCCCGCACCATCGCGTCGGGCTCTGCTGCTTCTTCCCGATCCGATCTGCTCTGAGTTGACTTTCTGAGTAAAAAAAAAAAACAGGTACAATGTCTTCCTCGTCGGGCTATGTTGCGATTCCTCGCTGCCCGGTGATTTTTGATGGCGCGAATTATCCTGATTTCGCTGCCTTCATGCGCGTCCACATGCGCGGTCTTCGTCTTTGGGGTGTGCTTTCTGGCGAGGTCTCCTGTCCGCCGCGCCCCGTTGCTCCTCTGGCACCCATTGCGCCGCCGCCTGTTACCCTTGCTCCCGATGCTACTCAGGAGGTCAAGGATGCAGCCCAGAGTGCTTATGATACTGCTCTGACTGATTATGACCGGGAGGTCAAGGAGCATTCTACTGCTGTTGCGACGTACCGGCTGGATCTGTCTGACTACGCTCAGTGGATAGATGAGGATGCTCGTGCTGCTGCTGTCCTTACTTCCAGTGTTCTGCCTCAGTATGCTGCTGAGTTCATGGGTCTTCCCACTGCCGCTGCTCAGTGGACTTTTCTTCGTCAGCGCTATCAGCCGTCTGGCGATGCTCTTTACCTGTCCGTGGTTCGTCAGGAGCATGATCTTCAGCAGGGTGATTCCACTATTGATGACTTCTACACTCAGAGTGCTGCTATATGGCGTCAGCTTGATTCTCTTCGTACTGCTGTGTGTGGCACCTGTCCCTGCTGTCTGACTGTGCGCGCGGATCTGGAGTTTCAGCGCGTCTATGAGTTCTTGTCGCGGCTCCGCAAGGAGTTTGAGCCGCGCCGTGCCCAGCTGCTTGCCTGTGGTCGTGTTCCGCTCTCTGAGGTACTAGCTGAGCTTCGGGCTGAGGAGACTCGTCTTCGTGGTGCTGGTCTTCTTGAGGTTCCCTCTGTACTTGCTGCTCATGGTCCTCCTGTGCCGTCTGCTCGTGGTCCTTCTGTGCCGCCAGCCTCGTTGCGGTCTCCAGGTCCGCCGATACTCTCTCCTCCTCCGGCCCAGGGTCAGAGTCAGCCTCAGCAGCCCCGTGCATCTCCTCGTCCTCCCTGTGCCTACTGTAACAGGCCTGGTCATGATATCTCGAGCTGCTGGAAGAGGGATCCCAGCTTACGTCAGCAGTACCATGCTCGTCGGCAGGCTGGTTCTTCAGGATCTTCTGCTGTTGCCCAGGCTGGATTGTCAGGATCTTCTGCTGCTGCACTGTCAAATCAGGACATTATCCGAGGTCTTCGTAGTCTGCTCGCTGCTACAGGCTCTTCCCCGACGGGTACTGCTGGTTCTGTGCCTAGCTCTTCTGGCACCACGCGACCACCACCTTCTACACAGTCAGGTATGTCATCCCCGTGGTATCTGGATTCTGGAGCTTCTTTTCATATGACTTCTGCGTCTTCTATTCTTTCTGCTCTTCGCTCTTTTATTTCTCCTGTCCGTGTTATCACGGCTGATGGTACCTCTCTACCTATTTCCAGTCGAGGCACCCTTTCTACTTCCTATTTCTCTGTTCCTGATGTTTCTCATGTTCCTAGTCTTAAGATGAACCTGTTTTCTGCTAGTCAGCTTACTGATTCTGGTTGTCGCGTCATTCTTGACGCTGATTCTTGTGCTGTTCAGGACCGTCGTACACAGGCCCTGGTTGGAGCTGGCCCTCGCAGCCTTGAGTCCCCGGGGCTATGGGAGTTAGACTGGCTTCGCGTTCCTTCTGCTGAGTCCTCCTGCGGTTGCTGCTTCTGTCACTGGCTCTTTTCAGCAGTGGCATCATCGGCTGGGTCATCTTTGTGGCTCCCGTTTATCGTCCTTAGTTCGTCGTGGTCTTCTGGGGTCTGTCTCAGGAGATGTGTCTTTACATTCGTGTCAGGGTTGTAGGTTAGGCAAACAGATTCAGCTTCCCTATCCTACTAGTGCGTCTGTATCTCAGCGACCTTTTGATTTAGTTCATTCAGATGTTTGGGGTCCGGCACCCTTTGCTTCTAAAGGGGGCCATCGATACTATATTTTGTTCATTGATGATTTTTCACGGTACACCTGGTTATTTTTTATGCGCTCTCGTAGTGAGGTGCTTGCCATTTATCAGCGCTTTGTGGCCATGGTTCGTACTCAGTATTCCACTCCTATTCGTGTGTTTCGTGCTGATTCTGCAGGAGAGTATATCTCCCAGCACCTGCGTGGTGTCCTTGCTGAGCAGGGCACCCTTGCCCAGTTCTCGTGTCCCGGTGCACATGCTCAAAATGGTGTCGCCGAGCGTAAGCATCGTCATATTCTTGAGACTACCCGTGCTATGATGATTGCTTCCTCTCTTCCGCCGCATTTCTGGGCTGAGGCTGTTGCTACGTCGACTTACCTCATTAACATTCATCCCTCTACTGCTCTTCACGGTGGCATTCCGCTCGAGCGTCTCTCTGGTAGCTCTCCAGACTACTCGACTCTTCGTTTATTTGGTTGTGTTTGCTATGTCCTTCTCCCTCCTCGCGAACGCACCAAACTGACTGCTCAGTCTGTTCAGTGTGTCTTTCTTGGATACAGTGATGAGCATAAAGGCTATCGCTGCTGGGACCCTGTTGGTCGTCGGATGCGCATCTCTCGTGATGTTACGTTTGATGAGACGCGTTCCTTCTATCCTCCCCCCACCTCTGGTACTTACCCGGTGGATGATATCTCTTTTCTTCTCTTTCCTGACACACCTCCTGCTGTCCCTTCTCCTCCACCTCTTCCTTCTGATGCGCCCCCTTCGTTGGTGCCATCATCTCCTCCGCCTAGTTCTCCTAGTTCTCCTCGTTCTCCAGCTTCGGATTCTTCCTCTTCTGATGAGTTGTCTTCTGCTGATGTGTCTCCCAGTTCTCCACCTCTTCCGCCTGTTCGTTCGCGTCGTCCTCCAAACCGTTAATCTCCTAGTCAGTATGGTCTCTCTGTTGTCTCTGAGCCGACTTCTTATCGGGATGCTGAGCAACATCCCGAATGGCAGCTTGCCATGGCTGAGGAGATTGCTGCGCTTGAGCGCACCGGCACCTGGGATCTTGTCTCTCCACCTCCTGGTGTCCGTCCTATTACGTGTAAGTGGGTCTATAAAATTAAGACTCGCTCTGATGGATCTCTTGAGCGCTATAAAGCGCGTCTTGTGGCTCGTGGTTTTCAGCAGGAGCACGGCCGTGACTATGATGAGACTTTTGCTCCTGTGGCTCATATGACCACTGTGCGTACTCTACTTGCTGTTGCTTCTGTTCGATGCTGGTCTGTGTCCCAGCTTGATGTTCAGAACGCTTTTCTTAATGGCAAGTTGAGTGAGGAGGTTTACATGCAGCCTCCTCCTGGGTATTCTGTACCTGATGGGATGGTTTGTCGTCTTCGACGTTCTCTTTATGGCCTGAAACAGGCCCCTCGTGCCTGGTTCGAGCGCTTTGCTTCTGTGGTGATTGCTGCTGGTTTCTCTCCTAGTCTTCATGATCCAGCGCTTTTTGTTCACACTTCTCCTCGTGGACGCACTCTTCTCCTTCTTTATGTCGATGATATGATCATTACTGGTGATGATCCTGAGTATATTGCCTTTGTCAAGGCTCGTCTTCGTGATCAGTTTCTTATGACTGATCTTGGTCCTCTTCGCTACTTTCTTGGGATTGAGATCTCTTCCACATCTGATGGCTTTTATATCTCCCAGGAAAAGTATATTCAGGATCTCCTTACTCGTGCTGCCCTTGTGGATGAGCGCACAGTTGAGACTCCTATGGAGCTTAATGTTAAGCTTAGCCCTACTGATGGTGATCCTCTTTCGGATCCCACACGTTATCGCCATCTTGTTGGGAGTCTTGTTTATCTTGCTGTCACTCGTCCTGATATTTCTTATCCTGTTCATATTCTGAGTCAGTTTGTCTCAGCTCCTACCACCGTTCACTATAGTCACCTTCTTCGTGTCCTTCGTTATCTTCGTGGCACGATTACTCGTCGTCTTTTCTTTCCTAGCTAGCTCCAGCTCTCTCCAGCTCCAGTGCTACTCGGATGCTACGTGGGCGAGTGATCCTTCGGATCGGCGTTCACTTTCTGCTTACTGTGTGTTTATTGGTGGCTCGCTTGTTGCTTGGAAGACGAAGAAACAGGTCGCGGTTTCCCGTTCGAGTGTTGAGGCTGAGCTGCGGGCTATGGCTTCGTTGATTGCTGAGGTGACCTGGTTACGGTGGTTGCTTGCAGATTTTGGGGTCTCTATTACGACACCCACTCCACTTTTATGTGACAGTACAGGTGCTATCAGTATTGCACGTGATCCAGTCAAGCATGAGCTGACCAAGCATATTGGTGTTGATGCTTTTTATACACGTGCTCAGGTGCAGGATCAGGTTGTTGCGCTTCATTATGTGCCTTCAGATTTGCAGTTGGCGGATTTCTTTACAAAGGCACAAACCCGAGCGCAGCATGACTTCTTACTCTCCAAACTCAGTGTTGTGGATCCACCATGAGTTTGAGGGGGGGTGTTAGAGTATATATCTGTATATTTGTATTTCCCCACCTGTTAGGAGTTTCCTGCATATTCTCACTTGTACATTGTAACTATATGTTGTGGCCTTTGGCCCCCTGGTAATACAAGCAGTCTATTACCCTAACAGAACGATCGCGTCATCGTCCGTGCAGTATCAGGAAACTGCATGCTGCTGTCCAATTCTTCAGTTAACGCATATACTCTGTTTTCATCAAGAAACGACCGTCAGAACTCAGATGCAGATCCAAGGGCAGAGATTGGAAGTTACGGCATGTTCGCTCTAAGAAGCTGTAACCGTCTACTCCCTCCGTCCAAAAATAAGTGTCTTAAGTTTGACAAAAAGTGGATGTATCTATACATAAAACATGTCTAGATACATCCACTTTTAAGCAAATTTGAGACACTTATTTTTGGACGGAGGGAGTACTAGTTAATGAACTGAATTAACGCCTAAGTGCGTGTTTGATGCAATACCTTCAAACATGGCTCACCATCACAGGCTCACAGCTTTCACATGCACACTTATCTCCAGCTGGCCAGCCAGGGGCAGGCAGCGGACATCACAAAGACAAAATTGTTTGCAGAATCTGAATGGTACCTTGGGGTCTTGTATTACAACAAGGGCTGCCACCGGAACAGCTGTTCTTCCATGAACCCGGCAACCCTGCAAAACCTGAAGAGAGTGCATGCATGTAGTTCTCATCAGATGGATTACTCTACATATATACCAGTCTCTTGGTTATATGAGATTCTGTGCAAGAAACATAGGGGGTGCCAGAACAGCCTGATCGAAACACACAGATCACCACATGAGTGATCCCTAAATTCAGCCTGCAGCCATTACTAGTTATTCGCTAGTAATTCAACGGCCTATTTGGATGGTTCATCAAGGGAATTGATTTTGCCATGCATATAGGTAACTGATAAGTATCTATTTATCTCATGCTCGTGTGTAATTAAACAGATAGAGCTATCAAAGCATTTGAAAGAGTTATTTCTCAGAGATTATCAGGTATCATATTTCGATTAATTGTAATAGTTTCTTTCTCAATCACAAATGAAAGTTTGCAAATGATTTTGCAGGTAATCAATGACATGTGTAAGAAATATTAATTTGAAAAAGGAAGAAATCATTACTGCTGAAAAATAGAAGATAAAATCTCTTTTCTGCAAGAAGTTTCTGTATGTTAGATAACTTGGTATGTTAATATGAATCTTACTCTCTGTTTATATGACTGTTTAAAATTTCAGGGGGAAAAGCTCATAAGGAAATTGGAAAATAAATGTAATGAAAAGATATTATTAGAGAACAAAGCAGGAATCAGAGAGGTGCTTGACACGTCTTATGGAGGAACATGGCGCAGTGGTAGGCAGAACTAATTCGGTTTCTCAATAGACGCTAGATTTATTTTGAAATAAATGAAGGTTACAATCTAGTTCTGATGATATTACATGTATCCCTTCGACGAATATGATAGTTCTGGAGTAGTTAAACAAAGTAAGCTGCACAATTCGACTCAGTACTTGACGAAATAATGCAGATTTTAGAGTGTAATGGGAGCAGGTTGTGCAAGATGAGCTTTCAGCTCCCAGAAACCAATCCTGAAAATACTGGAGAGGCATGTGCAAGATGAGCGTTTAACTCCCAGAAACCAATCCCCAAAACTACCTCATTTTCAAGGACAAAAAAACGATAAATACTGAGAATTGATAGCTGAGTCCTTTCGGATTAGGTGGCTTCATCCGATATTTACGACTAATTATGCGCTCTGTTATCTAGGCCCTTCTTGGTCATTGCCTTCTCTCTACTGGGTAGATAAACTATAGTACATAAACTATAGTACTACTTGTAAAGTCTGATGATGCAGCTGACTTTCATAGTCTGACGCCAAATTGGTTTGTATGGACAGGGCACTAAAATGAATCAACACTTACCGACGCCCGTCCAGGGGTCGCTGACCGAGCTGCGCCTGGGCGTTGCTCCTCATCTACGACCGCTCGCCGAACGATCTCCTCTCCTGTCAGACGCCCACCAGTTCTGCATCATCCTTAGTTCCTTACTGCCAACTGATTAGTTCCATGAAAAACTACTCACGTACAAACACTAAATTATGCTGAAGTATATCCAGTAAGTGAACTCGACATTTACATCGCAGATTATATAGCAGCCTGTTTGGCATAGCTGAATTGTACAAGCAACTTGCTGCATAAATAAATAAATAAATAAATAAGGGTAGCAGCATCAATTGATTTTTTTTTCCAATTCTTGTACGCAGATTTTTTCAGTACAATATGCAACAATCAGCCTCATAACCTCCTCACAACACCAGTACAAAGACAAAGTGCATATATAACTCTAGCTAGCCATTCATGGCCAAACTCCTCTCTGCACTAGACTAGCTAAATAGACGATTACAACTCTGCATGTATGGCTGGTAGATTCAGTATGCAAACTAAACAGGGCATGCAAGTCAGCCATACATAACTCTAGCCAAATGCATACACTCAAATAGTAGGTAACCAGCAAATGGGATAAAAACTGCATATTGCATAACCATGTATGCTAAATTATGATGTAGTATTGGACAAACATAGGCAGTCAACGAGAGTATGCGGCCGTGGCACCAAGCTAGAGGGGAGTTCGATGCTTCCATCTGCGAGGTGATATGCTCCAACATGTAACAGCCTTCTCTCGCTAACATCAAAGCTCAAATAGATGGTGTCCGCACTCAAGGAGCCAAAGGGGAAAACCTCTAGGGACACCGAGAGAGAGCGATACATGCCCATGAACAACGCACGGCCTGCACCGCCCAAGCTCTTGACCGGGAATAGAGTTCCGGTGTCCAAATCCACTCGATACATGTTGTACCGCCAACAAAATTCCACTGATTTATATTTAAATCCACCCTGACGGTGCACCAACATCAGCTCCCCAAAATTGTCGACGAGGTGCACGCTATCCCCAATTGGGGAGACACGCATATTCCGTTTGGCAGCCGCTACCTTCAGCCGTGGTGGATGGTCTGGACTGGTTTCCAGCACCATGACACCATCATTGGAGTTAAAGCAGTAGAAGCAGCCTCTAAACATTAAGGGTGTAGTTTGCATGCCATCACCTTTGTACTTGAGCAACGTCCAGTGGTCGTTGCCAGGCTTGGCCACGCCAATCATGGAGAGGCTGTCGAAGCAGAGCACCACTGTTGAATCGTCTTCGGCAATGCCGGAGCCCCATGCTGCGCAGTACGAGTGGATCTCATATTGAAATAGCTTGTCGTGATGCTTCGGAGGCAGCAGCGTGGTGAGTGGTGGGAGCTCGGTGAGGTGGCGGGTGAGCGGGTTGAGCAGGCGGACGGTGCTGCGTCGTGGCTTGTGGACCAGAACGAGGAGGCCCTCGGGGGTGAGGGCTAGCAGGTCGTGGTCATGGAGCTCCGGGATGTGGACCTGGACGCACTGGCCGGTGGACGTGTTGAGGAAGGAGCGGCGGTCCGGCATGGTCCAACGACGGGGATGGAACCGGCGGTCCAGGTCGCCGTGCGCACGCGGGTCGGCAGAGCACCGGCGCCATGAGCGGCACACGGCGCGGAACCGTACGTAGCCGGCGACGTCGTGTGCGAGGACGTGGTCGGCGATGAGCCCCGCCGGCCCATCAGTGAGGTTAGCCCAGTCCCTGTTGCGGCAGCTGCTGCGAGGGCGGGAACAAATCGAATCGGAATCGCAGGCAGTTAGCGCTGCGGTAATCGAGGAGGTGCTTCTGACGGTGCTGCGTGCGCGCTTGGCGCCCCAGTTGCAGTTGGGACGGGGCATCGGAAGCAGCTTCGGATCATCTGTGCGCCGCCGACAGGTCCTCCTCCGTGGAGGCTTGGCGATGTCGATCTGTGCTGCTGCTGCTGCTGTCCTTGGCCGCTTCGTCCGAACGACTTGGGATGCTCGCGCGGCGGCTTCCATTCTTCAGACTGCGCGCCGCCGCCGCTTCAGAGATTGGCCGGGCGGTCGGCCCATGGGTCCAGCGCCTCTGGTATATAACGAACGGTTGTCCGTTGTCGATGGGGACTCGTGTACCAGGAAAATAGAATTCGAATACTGCAGCGATCGATCCATTCTATACCTAATAATAAAAGCACTAAGCCTTTTTCCGGTCCGTCGTGGTTTTTACCGTTTTGCCCTCCCACCACGAAACATTTTACGGGACAATGCCACCGATAAGTGAAAGAAACGTTTCGTTCTTGACCAGCGAAACAGATCTTCCCCTCTCCCCACGACCCGAGCAAGAGCAACCAGCGCTGCCCCAGCGTAGATCTCGATCCCGACTGTGCGCAACAGCTGCAGGCCGTGCACGCCGCCACTCCACCATCCTCGCGCGTCGCCGTGTGTGCTCTCTTCCGCCCGCCATCCTCACGCGCCGTTAGTGGTATCCACATCACGCGACGCCCGTCAGGACCCGGTGCGCCTCCCATCCTGGCGCGCCGCCGGCAGGGGCCCGTCCCCCATTGCCACTAACGTCATGGATGGCGCGTGCTTCGTCGTCCGTGATACTCTGTTGCGTCCAGCGACAAGTTCTTGCCTTGCGCTGTGCAATAGCTGTTCTTCTCTATCTATCTACAGGTTGTTCGACTTCGACCCAAGAGCTTCACCACGACCTGTATTCAGAGCAATTGGACCACTGAATTTTCAATTAGAAATTAGCTACAGTTTGGGTGCGCTATCCCTCATGTTTGAGTGAGATTCCCAAATCCCAAGTAACCAGGTATCAATTGTGTTGGTTATTTAGAAAGATGGGGGGTGAATACCATCGCTGTGGCCTGAGAACATACGGGTTAAACACCAGAAGCCGTTCAGAATGGAGAACCTTGGGAAGGGCCACGATGCATTCAAGGATGTTGCATTTAGTCAACAGCCTGTTCGTGTGGAATTCCACCGGCTTATGGAAATGGCAAACAAAGGCGCTTCTCAAATGCACTACTTTGTGAAGCACTGGAAATATAACAGGGGCAATACTGCTCGGCTTCTCAATGAAGAGCTCGGTATTCTCTCCCAACAGAAAAGAGATTGAACGAAAGAAAGGAGCAGCGCTTTCAGGACGAAATTTATTGTGCAGCTATTCAACAAGTACCAATGCTGGATAAAGTCTACAAAGATGAATGTACGCGTCCGAGCAAAAAGAGTGATGACCTATCCTGTAATCAAGAGCTTCAAATACGACAGTATTTTCTACTGAAAAGAGCGGGTGATGCAGTTAGAAAAAGCACTTGAGGCAAACCTGCAAAGGTAGCGTGCCTGGAGGAAAAGTTAGAGGAGGATATATTTTTATTTCTTTCTTTTGACGTTAGATTGAAACAATTACACCATGAATTTTGCTGAAACTGAGTATTTTTGTGAGCTGATCTCTGAAAAAAACACACTCTTCCTCTGTTCTTATGGGTGTTTGATGTCCCTGTTCATTTCTTAACTGAATTGTATATTTTGCTGAGCCGATACCTGAAGAAAAGAGAAACTATGTCCTTTGGGGGCGTTTGATGCCCCTATTCCTTTGTTACCTTTCAAGTGAAATTCAAGTTACAGTTGTCTCCATGTAGCAGAAAACCATACACACAACTGAGGCAATACAGCTAGGTAAAAATCACAATTTTTTGTTTTTGATCAAGCAGGCCGGATATTCCCCAGCCTGTGCTGAAGGGGATTAAATAAACCATGCGTCTGGTGATTGACGGTAAGCTGATGCATACTACAATGCCATGCAGGATGACTTAATGTATTTCATGAACTACTAAAGTACAGCGGCCAACTGCAAATAAAATCAAAATGCGTTTCTCATCCCCTCAAAAGATATTGATATTTATGTGGAATAACCGGTGCCACTCGATCTGTACAGAATCATGAATCGTGGTATCTATATCCTATACATGTATTGCTGCTTCATACCAGGTGTCCAATCTATGTTAGATTGTTATCCGAATGCATCCTATACGAGCAGTGAGAGCCGTATCATTTCACGCCTGGCGTATGCGACGAAGACGACATACGACATATTTCCATCCATCCGCGAGACCGAGAATATTCAGTACAAATTTAACCTGTAGCAATGAATAGGCATATTTACTATTTAATAAATTAATCCGTAGCAACGCATGGGCATTTTTGCTATCTATACCTAATAATAAAAGCGTTAAGTCTTCCGCGGTTTGGTTTGGTACGTCATTAGATTTACCCCTAAAGTTATACATAATTACCCAACTATGCCACAGGAAAGTCAGAAAACGTTTCCTACGTCCTTTCATTGATCGCTAAGTAAAATAGTTTCCTAATCTAATTCAGGAACAGCCACGAGAGCGTACCTATCAGCTGCTCACTAAGGCTTTTTTTGTTCGTACGTCGCGTGAGCTTCGCTCGGTTTCCTATGTCACGATGTGATGGGATGTGTTAGTTTGGGTTCGTTTCGTACGTAGCTTGATACCCACGTAGGACTCCTCCGTGGTCTCAACAAAAAAAAACAGCTAGCCAACGCACCCACGACTCGATCCTAGCTACCCACACAGAATGCGTATGAACTCGAAGTTTCTATGTGCAACGATAGTAGTTCAATCAATCCACATCGTATACGGCAAGTTGTAATCTTCTATGTATAAATATACAACTATGTATCGTGCGGCCACTTCCAAAAAAGTTTTTCGCGACGTGAAGCAGCAATCAGAGGCGATGGACAAGCTCTTCAGCTTCGGGAACCTCGAGTCCGCCAAGAGCCTCGCGCACATCGGCGTGGAACCTTCTCCACCTTCCCAGAGGTCCAGCGCGCGGATGCCACCGAGCACGGTGCGCTCCAGCATCGCCGTCATCCCCAAGGGCGAGGCGGCCGTCGTAGCCTCGTCGGAGCGGAAGATGATGGCTGGGAAAGCATGGCAGTGGCACCAGTTTGGGATGAGCTCGTAGTGCTAGGAAAACACGTTCTACCTCGGGGCGCATGCAAGATGCCAGCCAGGGAAGCATGGCGGCGGCGCCGCCACGATCGAATGCTCGTGGGCATGCCAATGTCGAGCTCATGGGACGAGACAACCGCGGTCCCACTGTAAGTAGTAGCAACACAACGGCGGCAACAACGACGATAAGGGCAGCGCCATAGACCGATCTCGTGCGCATAGACGATAAGGGCGGCGCTCTGGGTCGGGGATCAATGTTAGCGTTGTTGTAGTTGCGGCGTGTACTGCTTTTGTCGACCGATGAGTGCTTATAGAGAAAGAGGCGGCTAGGAGAATTTTAGTCATGGATGTAGGATCTTTTTGTCATCGATTTTACATCGCATACTATTTTTGAGCCAAACAGGTAACACTAGGTCTCTTTCTCTCTTATTTATATTTTCCGTTTCAAAATAGCATATCATATCCAGGGAGCATATCTGAGTTATTGAAGGTTTATAGTTTAACATAAAAAGAGGAAATTCTCATAGGGGACTCCTTGTTCAATGCAACACAATAATAATACATTCTAAAATATTCCCTACATATTTTAGTACTCCCTCCGATCCCTAAAAAGTGTCGCCCACTTAGTACAAAGTTAGTATAGTTTATACTAACTTAGTACAAAATGAGCGACACTTTTTATGGATCGGAGGGAGTATAACTTTACTTCTCCAAAACTCAAATCAAGTTTTGTGTTTAAAATGAGTTTAATTCCAAAATAAGAAAATTTTGCATACCAAAAGATATGAAAAATGTATAGTACCTTCATTATGTTGGAAGACTTAGAATGCACATAATTCAAGTAATTTCATTATGTACATATATTATTATGAAAGGTTGTGTCAAATGCACAGGTGTCGTTGGTGTTGGAGGAAGCTGATGATTGAGCGAACACCTCAGATCCGCATCATGACTCGTCGTCCAACAATTTATATGTTCTCGTTTTCTTCCTCAACTCCCCTTACCCGAGGGAGGCGAAGGCCTTACCATACTAGGGTGACATGGATGACGACGAATGGCTTTGTTGGCGCATATGCACCGGGTACCCTTGCTGAAGCAACGGGTAGAGCAGACAGTGATGGAGCGTCTAACCGCGACACAATTTTTTTCCCGTCGCAACGCACGGGCACATTTCCTAGTAAACCAAAAAAGCCGTATGTACTTTGTTTCTGTCTCGGTTCGGTTGGAATTTCCAGTTGTTAATTCTGCTATCTTTTGACGAAACAAATGTTGTGCCGCGCCGGGTTACACATTAAACATGGTATATATGGATAACGAAGACAACTCACGAGACGTAAAGAGACAAAATCAATTACAAACGACAGGGCTTTTCCAACACTAGAGATTGTTTGTCTTATGTTCTCCAATTCTAACCATATGCTCTGATCATTAAGTAAACCGATATTTTTACTCTAGGACGATGCACCATTTTGACCTTTCGTGTAAATCTTCGGGAGAAGTTTTTTTTTTTTTTTTTTGCTCTTAAAAAGTATCCTCTCTCTCTATCAAATTTAAAGTTGGTCTCTCTTTGTGGCAATGGATTATTCCAAATTGAGTACTATAGAAAATACTTATGATAAAAAAATGGGTTTGTTTATGTCTTTTTTAGGTTTCAATCATCTCAGAAAAGTGCAACTGCAGTTAAAAAAGTGCAACCGGAACGAGTTGCAATTTTCTGGTAGAAAAGTGCAATTGCATATTTCTAACAGAAAAGTGTAACTCGCATATTTTTTGGGGTAACTGAGACTTAAGAAAAAATCAAGCGCCTAAGAATTAGCAAAACCAAAACCGTAAAAAAATACTCCCATCAGAATCATGCAATTTAGGCCAGACTTATACTACATCCAATTATACATTTGTCTTATGATTCTGGATCATTGGTTTAGACCTAGAGAAATCCCTAGGCAAAGTGACATTAGTTTGTGATTGGGTTGTCACCATACTGGCATGATGTCTAACTTGCGGTAGGACAAGTCTACATAAGCGAGGACTGCTATATTTTTCCCTTATGCTTATGGCGCCAAAGACTTTTTATTTCCCCATGAAAAAATATGTGTCTTTATGTCCATTTAGGTGTATGAATCGTATTTTCTAAATGTAATTTTTTTTGTCATCTGACACTTCTTTGATTAATTAAAATGGAGCAACGATAGAAAACCATCCAAAGACATAAGGACAGTCGTTTGTAGTGCATCATATGTAAGGGCTGGAAAATCCCATAGATACCAACACTGGAACAACACTTGTTCACTGCGTATCTCTAGCTACAATGCAAGAGAAAACGTGAACAATCAAACTTAAGGAAGCCTGTCTAAACCTCTACATATTTCAGAAACAGGCCAGCAATATTGGGCCAAAAACATTGGTTTGCTATAAATGTTCTATGCAGTTTCAAATCATATCATTGCTGATTACAAGCATGGTAGATTCGAACTCAAACACACCTCTAGATTCGAAAATTGGGTCCTCCTTTGGCTGAAATGCAAACAGAAACCACTGGCTGAAATACTTCCGATACAACGTCTATAATTCCAAGACTTGTTTCGCAGGAACCTGTAGCAACACAAGATAAGCATGTTATCGGATATAGCCGGCAAACACGTACTCTTACTGCTTATATACTTTTGCTGATTCCATTTCCAGGTAGCACAACATGGGAAAACGACCAGAGCAGAGACAGGTCGAGCGCAAAACCAAGATGAAGCCAAAGCAAAAGCTCACGCACAGCTATATATCCAACATCAAGAAACATTTTTGGCGGAGCCATCGAATTGCCTCTCCCCGTCAGGCGATGATGGCTATCAGTGTACATGGAAATCCAATATCACAAAGAATGATGAAAAGAAATCTAGCATTCAAAAAGAATGTCCTCGGATAACCTCATCACATTGAAGATGCAGATCAGGTTAACAGCAAGGAAACCAATCGAAATAAAAGGTCCATCATCTTGACAAATTTTAGGACAAAAACGATAAACATCTACTGGTGTAGTGTTGGAACAGAGACAAATGTAGCTCCATCAGTTTGTGCATCATCCAATCACGTTCATGAGCTTTCCAAGGGTGAAAACAGCAAAAAAAACATTCAAATGAGATGTTATGTGCTGTGGTATTGATTTATGAAAGCAAAACCATGCATTGAATGTTTACGAGCAATTAAAAAAGTAACACTCCCTTTGGATGTTAGATCTGGGCTCGTAATTCCTGAACTGGACTTGGCCATGACACAGTTCTTTTGTCTGACCACGACTAAACTGAGGACCCTGCATATGGAGCTCCACATCTCTGAATCGTGAGCAATCCAGCAGTCGGTAGCTCTATCAAACATCAAGATATGAACAAAGTGTCCGATATATTAAAGAAGCATGCTGAGCAGTATTAGTCAGTCATGTCGTCGCAAGATCACCGAGACTAGAGACTTTTCCGCCTACTCTTTATTTATAGTTCTATATGGATACCAATGATCCACCAAATTAGCTAACTGAAAACGGCAGCCACTTCCGAGCTCGCCGGACATGCCACCCCATGGTGCTCGTCACTGCAGACACCACGACCAAGACAATATCGTGCCTTCCCACGATACCCGGTCGCAACATCGATCTATGCTACTGAAGAATAGGAACAAACTCTGACTGAACCAGGGTGTGGACACATGCACACTACCCGTCAGGTTATTCAGAACTTAACTGAAAGTCTGAAACGGAAAGAGACTATGGTGTGCAGCAGGATTACTTTTCAACAAGTCACACCAAAACAAGACTGAGGACCAGATATTAGCAGCACTAGTAAGTAACTTTGTTAAGACTAGTCAGTTATTCAATCCTACAAGAGTTATTGCAAAGGTTAACCAGAAGTTCAGCAGCAAGAAAAATATCTTCTACTTATACTATGTTCTGATGCCTCTAGAGTCTAGACAGCAAATAAAAAACCACTTGCAGACAATACAACCTTAACAATAGAATTTGGTACTAATTCAAATGACAAATTAGATAACTATAATAGTGCCCTGCAATTATGAATATCACAAGCAAGTGTATTTGACAGATGGTGGCAACACCTTTTCATTGGATAACAAGTCTTGTCTACTAATCTACTTCTAGCTAGAATTACATAAATCCCCCTCAACAATGAATGCTTGCAGGTTGCATTGGCAAGAGTACAATGTTACAAGAGAACTAGGAGAATAACAGAAATCCAACATTGACACAATGATAGCAGAATTAGGAGAATAGTCAGCGCAAACAAAGCCAACAGTTGGCGGTCACCAGCATGCATTTCACGTAATCCACTAGCTAAGCTCGATCAGTTATGCATCATCCTTACTTCTTACCGCCAACTAATTAGTAAAACTCTACAATGATGCAGCTAAAGGTCCACCATATCCATGAAAATTAACTCACAGAGAGACGATTAAATTATGCAAAATCTATTCAGTCGAGTGAACTCAATATTTACATCTCAGATTTACATAGCAGCCTGTTTGGCATAGCTAAAATGCACAAGCAACTTGCAGCATAATAAATAAATAAAGGGTAGCAGCATGGATTTGATATTTTCTCCAATCGAACTTCGGTCTCAGGTAAACAGGATTTTTTTAGCACAATAAGCAAAAAATCATCCTCATCACCTCCTCACAACACCAGTACAAATACAATGTGCATACATAGCTCTAGCTAACCTTTCATGGCCAAGCTCTTCTCTCACTAGACTAGATAAATAGATGATTATAATCCTGTATGTATGGCTGGTGGATTCAATATGCAAAATAAGCAGGACAAGTCAGCCATATATAACTGGCTGAATAACCATTCATACTAAATTATGAACAGTCAACAGCAGTATTGGACAAAGATAGGCAGTCAACGAGAGTATGTGGCCATGGCACCAAGCTAGAGGGCACTTCGACGCTTCCATCTGCGAGATGATATCCAACAACATGCAACAGATGCCTCTCGGCGAAGTCAAAGCTCAAGTAGATGGTGTCAGCACTAATGGAGCCAGTGGGGAAAACCTCTAGAGACACCGAGAGAGAGCAAATCTGTCCTAAGAACAGCGCGCGCCCTGCGCCGCCCAAGCTCTTTACCGGTAGTAGTGTCCCGGTGTCCAAATCCACTCGATACGCGTCATGCTGCCTACCGGATTTATTCCCCGCTATCAATGGTCCAGGGTGACGGTGCACCAGCATCAGCTCCCCACAATTGTTGACGAGGTGCACACTGTCAGAAAATGGCGAGACACGCATATTCTTCAGCTTGGCAGCCACCTCTAGCTGTGGCATATCTGGATCAGTTTCCAGCACCATGACAGCATTGTTGGTAGCGCAGTAGAAGCGTCCTGCAACCATTATGGGTGCAGTTCTGGTATCACTTCTGTACCGTAGAACATTCCAGTGGTCGTCACCGGGCCTGGCCATTCCAAGCATGCATAGTCTGTTGATGCAGAGCACGAAGGTAGAATCATCAGCGGCAACGCCGGAGCCCCACGCTGCGAAGCTGTTGATGAAATGGGGATTTTGCTCCAAAAGGCTGCGATGGTCCCTTGCTGGCACTAGCGAGATGAGTGGCGGGAGCTCAGTGAGGTGGCGGGTGAGTGGGTTGAGCAGGCGGAGGTACTTGCGGTCATGGACCAGCACAAGGAGGCCCTCCGGGGTGAGGGCGAGCAGGTGGTGTTATGTCGACCTGGACGCACTCGCCGGTGGACGTGTTGAGGAAGCGGCGGCGGTCCGGCGCGGCGAGTTCCTCCCGGAGCATGGTCCACCGCCAGGGATGGAACCGGCGGTCCAGGCCGCCGTGCGCGCGCGGGTCAGGGGAGCACCGCCGCCACGAGCTGCACACGGCGCGTAAGCGGAGGTAGTCGGCGACGTCGAAGCCGAGGAGGCGGTCAGCGATGAGCCCCGCCGGCCCGTCGCCGAGATCCGACCAGTCCCTCGTTAGGGCAGGAGAGGAGGAGGGATCCATGGAGCGGCGGCGGGAGCGCGGGTCGTCGTCGTCGTCGTCGTATGGGAGCCTTGGATCTGGACCTATTCACCGCCGAGTAGGGGACTGCGCCGCCGCCGCCAGTGCACGGCTCTCCTCGGCGGAAGTGGGAGTGGTAATTTTCTTATTTTGAGCGATCGGTGGAAGCTGAAGTGATAAACGGCCCTACGACCAGTTGTTGGGCTTCAGCCTTTAGGTGTTAGAGCCCACAGCTGCTTGGTTAATTTCGTCGTCTTCTTGTTTCTGTCTCCATTTTTGCACTGTTATAAGAGTTTTGTCCATGCATTCAAGAAAATGAAATAGGCAAACAGGTTTGTGGTATTCAAGAAAACTATAAGAACGCAAGCATGGTAGTAATTAAATACCAAGGAAATGGGATAGTATCTCATAGAGTTACAGCCAAAGTTAAACAGTCAACAAGAGTATGTGGCACCAAGCTATCCTTGCATCTTTTGGTGCGTCTTCCATCCACAAGATGATACGCACTAGCTTGTGGGCTAACGTCGGAGCTCAAGTAGATGGTGTCAGCACTAACGGAGCCAGAGGGGAACATGCCCATGAACACCGCACGCACTGGGCCACCACCCAAGCTAGCTCTTGACCGGGAATAGTTTCCCGGCCGGCGTCCAAATCTACTCTATACACGTTGTACCACCTCATAAGTTTACGTTTATTGTGGGGCTCTCACCATTCTGCAGGGGCTGTGCTCCCCCACAATTGTTCACGAGGTGCACGCTATCCCCGATCGAGGAGACATGCATATCCTTCTCGGCAGCCACCTCCAGACGAGGTGGCCGATCGGCGCCGGTTTCCAGCACCATGAGACCACCGTCTTGGGTAAAGCAGTAGAGGCGGCCTGCAAACATCAAGGGTGTCGCCGACGTCCCACACCGGTATTTTAGTCTGTATTTTAGCAAGGTCCAGTGGTGGTCGCCGAGCTTGGCCACGCCGGCCGATCATGCGGAGCCTGCTGAAGCAGAGTACCACCGTTGAATCGTCGTTGGCAATGCCAGATCCCCACGCCATGAAATCCGTGTCAAACTGGCTGCTACCCTCGGAAAGCTTGTCGTGATGCTCTGCAAGCAGCAGCGTGGTGAGCGGCGGGAGGTCGGTGATCAGGTGGCGGGTTGAGCAGGCGGACGGTGGCGCGCTGTGTCTTGTCGACCAAGACGAGGAGTCCTTGGGGGGTTGCGGCGAGCAAGAGATGGCCGTGGAGCTCCGGGATGTCGACCAGCTGGACGCACTCCCCGGTGGATGTGTTGAGAAAGGAGGGAAGGTCCGGCGCGGCGAGATCGTAATCCACCGATGGGGATGAAACCGGCCGCCGTGCACGCGCGGGTCGGCAGAGCACCGTCGCCACGAGCGGCACACGGCGCGGAAGCGGACGTAGCCGGCGACGTCGTATGCGAGGACGCGCTCGGCGATGAGCCCCGCCGGGCCATCCGAAAGATTAGCCCAGTCTCTCCTGCGAACATAACAGCACAAGGGCGAATCAGATCGGTTGGAATCATAGTCAATTATACAAAGTCCGGGACGTACCAGCAGCTGTTGTTATGGTGATCGATGAGGGCATGCGGTGCGTGCTCGCTTCGCACCCCAGGAAACGGGCAGCAGGACCTCGTGATGTTTCCTCCTCGGCTTCGAATCATGACGAGGATAGGATGCTCGCGCGGCGGCTTCCATTCTCCGACTGTGCGCCGCCGCCGAACACACTAGGGCCGAACTGGTATATAAGGATAGGTGTACCGACGTCCGTTGTCGATGGGGATTCGTGTATGTACAAGGACTAGCAAAGTGCCCGTGAGTTGCAATGGGTGATAAATAAAACATTTTAGGTTTAAACTAAAATAGTTGAATGCCCGTGTGTTGCCACGGGTTTTGAAAGTTTTTTTATAATCGATACGCTCCCTCTCTCTGGCCAAAAAAAATTCCAACCACCCCTCGGCTTCCCCGATTTCACCATTGTGCTTCGTAGTGACTCCACTCCATCAATATTTTTTACTATACTTTGTAATCAGTAGTCATCGTGCCCGAAAATATCACTCGGCGATGCGCACCAGCGTGATCTCCAACTTGAAAAACCGTTGTGGTCATTCCCACAGCCCGTGATATCAGAGAGAATCATCATCCCACTTTTGACAGTAGTAATCCTGGTGGATTTATACTCCACCTCTAGATGCAAAATATGTAGCAATTTCCTAAATAATTTTGCAAGGTTCGCAAGCCCCAAAGCACATAGTTTTCCTCTCATTTCCTCTTTTAAGCATAGGATGAGAGTCTATGTTCAAATCATAAGAAATCTCCTATCGCATGATTAAACTAACACTTTGAGTTGAAATTCACAAACAGAAGGCAATATGTATTATTTCATCCATTATCACAAAACAAGTTCACAACGAACCTAGGACTGACTACTGAGGATTGATTATCTTTGAGTCTTAGTCGAGACCTGCTTCCAGAAACTTGTGTCCTCCCCCTTCAATTATATGTCACAAGGAGATCTCTTAAAAGAGCTCATGTATATGGGATTCACCGGTAAACTGGAAGGTGAACTCAAGAAATGTTGCAGGCAGAGCACCATTTTCATCATAATTAGCATCCCCGGGCCATGGGGACAAAGTCATTATCTCGAGGCATTCTACTGCTGGATCCATTCTACTTACAAGGAGACTACAAATCCTTGCTAAACCTGAGCATTTGCCGCTTCTGGCATTTTCTGGTTCATGAATATTTGTCTGTTGGAGTTGGATCCGTTGCCTAATCATAGTGATAGCTGCTCAGTCGTTGCTGGGCACACAAAGAACTCAGTCTAGACTCTAGACCAACATGGTGCCCTATTCACAATAAATGAAAAGGGCTACGGCATGTCAAAATCCAATACACCTCCAAGCACCGGCGAACCCAACAATCCCGTGTAATCAGGGAAGAATCTCCAGTACGCATATTTATTTATTTTTGAATAGGAAGTTAGAGGCAAAATCAGACCGAAGTCTGATGGTTCATAACATGTGTGGCAATGAAGCCAGAAACAGCAAAGAAAAACCAAGCAGGCAAAGGGAGAAAAAGGAAGCGGCTTGCAGGGGCGGGATGGACGACGCCTGCGGAGATGCAGGGTAGGGGCGAGGCGCTGCCGCCTCGTCTTGCTGGGTGGGACAGGGCCCCACCGGTGGAGATGCAGAGAAGGCGTACACCATGAGTCCATCCATGGCGCTTGCCGTCAAGGCGAGGCACAATCCTCCGGCGCGGCGGCGACAGGGGTAGGGGGAGGCGGCACGTGGAGGAACTGGCGGCGGCGTGAGAGGTCTAATCCGGCGGCAGCCACGGGGGTCCGGGGAATTGGATCGATGAACTGCAAAAAATCTTCCACGGGACTGCGGGTTGCTTTCCCACTTTTCCGAGCGACTAAACTGCAAAACGGCGCGACGTACGACGACCTCCGATCTTAATATTATAGTTTAGAAGAAAACAGAATTCGAATACTGCATCGATCCGTCCATTAAACCAAAACGTCGGGCCGTGTATAATTTACAGGGAAACACTACCCTACCTCCGGGGGCTCGCGCACGTTCCATCCTCCGGATCAACAGTGCGCCACGTGTCCGTTCCGTGACGACAAAAGATGCAGGCCACGTTCGACCTGGTCCACCACTCCGCCCCTTCCCTTATCTCATGCGTGGACTCCCTCGTGCCGTCGTGCGTGTGGTGGAGAGCATTTTGCGGCGGCTTATTTCTCTGACGAACCGCGCCGCTTCTCCCGCTCCAGCCGACTTATTTTTCGCTCTCCTCTATTTCTAGTAGACTAAGCCTGATCCTACTTACACCGCGCCGCCGCCGTCCAAGTACTCCGCCCTACGCATCGCCGGAACAGCTCCCCTGGGAGTCGCCGCCACTGGAACGGATCCCCTCCGCGTCGTCGGAACGGCTCCTCCGCGAGTCGTCGCCATCGAAACGACTCACCTGCGAGTCGCTGCCACAAGAACGGAATGGATCCCCTGTGCGCCGCCGCCGGAATGGCTAGCCTGCGCGAGATCGTCCGTATACCGCCATGGATGCCAAGCTCTCGAGCTCGCCGCGTCTCCCGTGCATAGCGTTGACCGCCACATGCTCCAGCTTCCCCGTCGCCACTCGCATCATCCTCGTCGTCGGCCTCAACGACGGAAGTGCCGCTAATGTGGGGCGACGTCGCTTCCGCCGTTCTTCACTGCCACTGGCACCCGTTCCTCATCAATGCTATCGGCTGAGGGTAGAGATGCTACCAAGTACCAACGGCCGGCGGTGGTGCTACAAGGGGCATCTCAGTTTGCTACGTGCGACCGGCGGCGTTGCTACAAACGACGTTGGGTTTCGCTACGTGCGGGCGATGGCGGTGCTACAAGCGGCGTCGAGGTTTGCTACCTGAGGCATCGGCTTCTGCTACATGCGAACGGCGGCGGTGCTACGAGTCCCTGATGCTGTTACGTTGCTACAATAGCACAAAAATAGTTTGCTATAAAAGTTCTGCTATTTTGCTACAATAACATAAAGATTTTGCTACGAGGTCTCCGACGAGAATCTCCGGGGATGTCTCCGGCGAAGTCGGTTCTGCTACAATAGCATAATTTTTACCTTTTGCTATAACCCACATATAGTCTTGCTACAATAGCACACATTGTTTGCTACGAAGTCTCATAGTAGCAATTGCGAGATTTGGATGAAAATTAGAAATTGCTACAATAACACAAAATTCTTATTTCAAACGAACCATTTTTGCTTCATAGGAGCAATTGCGGGATTTAAGCAAAAATTGAAAATTTCTACAATAGTACTAAATTCTTATTTCAAACGAACCGTTTTTTGCTACATAGGAGCAAAAGCGGGATTTTAAAAAAGAAGTGGACACGTGTCAGCAGGAGGACCCGGGGGCTGGAAATTTTGAGCCCCCGGGGGACGCCTAGCACTGCCCTAATTTACAGGTGTTCTTTCTTTGCACGACATCTTTTCCATCTCATCGTCCCTGTTTTTTTTATTAAACGGTAAATCTATATTCAGAACGGTCGGTACCGTTTCTTATCTCCAGAACATGTCGCTCACCGTCTGATCGAGCGGAAGAAGAGGAAGGGCTGCGATGCGATCGAAGGAGCACGACCATGCCTCGAGTCTCCACCCGCGCCCGCGGCCAGCGACCCGAGCATGCACCGCCGCCGGAGCTCGCGCCTCCCGTCTGCGACGAGCTCGCCTCTGTCCTCGCGCCCGGTCGCCTCCGCTGCTCCTCCTGCTCAAGCACGCCGGCCGGAGAGCTTAGCTCCTCTACCGCGACAACTTCTCGCGCGAGTCCAACTCTGGCTCCGCCTCGACGCCGGTAGCCTCGCCCGCCAGCTCTTCTTTGGTCCCCTCGATCCCCTTCTGCTTCTGGTCGTGGTCTGGGGGCCTGTCTTTGCCCATCGCGGCCGGCATGGCGGCGCGCCGTCAGTCCACCACCGCATGCTGCTCTTCCTCTACCCTGCAAGCTGCTGCACTTCACCTACCCAGCGCCAGCGATGAAGACCACGGCGACCTGAAGCTCTTCTGCCCTATGACCCCTGCTCCTCCTCCTCTTGAGCAACGAACCAACGGAGATGGTGGCTGCTCTCTTCCTCACTCAGTTGCTGCGCTGGCTTGTATCCCTCTGCTATTCCTCTTCACCAAACCAGCACCAACGTCCTCCTCCTTACCGATTCCAGGACGGCGACAAGGTGTTCGGTAAATTTCCTACAAGGCGATTCCGTGTGGTGACGACCCCTTTTTACTATGTCCATATCATCTTCACTGCTAATCTTCTGTAGACACTGAATTGTGCAAGACTCTGTGTTGATTTTGTGTGAGAGACTAGTAATAATTTATGCCTGTGAGCGTGATGTATTTTGTACATTTGTCCCTGTGATGTTATTCTATCCCTATCACACAAAGTTGCTTTCTTCTTCGTTTTCTATGTTTGCTAGTGAAAACTACCTCCTTAACTAGTCACTGTTATGTTTGTGTTCGTCCCTATATCTCAAATTTTGCTTCCATCTCATTCTTTGTTGCATGCTAGTGATCGTGTTTCTTTAAACATTGCTTCGGTTTACTGTTAATTTCTAGAACGAAAATAACAAAAGTTGCATTTCGTTCTAGTGTGAATCTCTGTCTCATTCTTGATTGTGAGCTTGTTCTTAATATTTGTGATTGCTCGTATTTGTTAGTTTAGATTAAAAAATTTGAATTTCAACCTTGTTCATTTGACCTAGCTTTAGCCGAGCACAGTAGCCGTCACCTAGGCCTATGGAAAGAATGACATCCGTTGTTTGTGGGCGAATTAGTACGTTGATCATTTTGGCACCTTACTCTCTTTTAATAGTTACCCACCTTGTACAGATAGAGTTACCTACTCAATATTGATATAGTTAACCATGTGTTTATTATATAGTTATCACGACAAAGTCGATGTAGTTATCCAACTCTTTAGATAATAGTTACCCACCCAGTAATGAAAAAGTTACCCATGTGTTCATGATATAGTTATTACCACGAAATTGATGTAGTTACCCGATTCTATCGGTAATAGTTACCCACCATGTACTGATAAGGTTACCCATGTGTTCATGATATAGGTATCCACCATGAACTCGATATAGTTACCATACTCTCTCGGTAATAGTTACCCACCCTATATTGATGGAGTTACCCACCTAGAATTCATAGAGTTACCCATATGTTCATGATATAGTTACCACTATGAGATCACTGTAGTTATCCTACTCTCTGGGTAATAGTTATCCACGCTATACTGATGGAGCTACCCATGTGTTCATGATATAATTATGCACCACGAAATCGATTTAGTTACCCTACTCTCTAGGTAATAGTTACCCACTCAGTACTGATGGAGTTACCCACCTAGTACTGATGTAGTTACCCATGTGTTCATGATATAGTGCTTCATCACAAAATCGATGCAATTACTCTACTCTCTCGGTGATAATTACCCACTAAGTACTCATAGAGTTACGCACCCAATACTGATAGAGTTACCCACGTGTTCATGATATAGTTATACACCATGAAATATATGTAGTTTCCCTACTCTCACGGTAATAGTTATCCACATAGTACTGATAGAGTTACCCACCAAGTACTGATAGATTTACCCACCACATATTGATGGAGTTACCTATCATGTACTGATGGAGTTACCCATGTGTTTATCTACCATGAAATCGATGTAGTGATCGTGCTCTCCCGATAATGGTTACCCTTAGTTACTGATTGAGTTACCCACCCAAAACTGATAGAGTTACCCATGTGTTCATGAGATAGTTATCCATCACCAAATCGATGTAGTTACCCTACTCTCTCGGTAATAGTTACTCACCCACTATTGGTGAAGTTACCCACCCATTGATAGAGTTACCCATGTGTTTATGATATAGTTATTCACCACGAAATCAATGTAGTTATCATGTACTCCAAATAATAGTTACCAACCCAATACTTATGCAGTTACCCGTATATGTTCTAGTGTGTAGGTGACAACATGAAAACAACATAGTTATCATCCTAATACTTATTGAGTTACACACGTGCGTTAGTGTATAGTTATCCATTTGTCCATGATATATTTACCATCCCAAAGTGGTAACTCACTTATGAAACCGGGTGGTAACTTCAAAACTCGAAAACCAAAAATAGGGTGGGTAACTTACATACTACAGCCTGTGTAACTCACTTGTTGTGGGTGGGTAACTTTTAGGTCCGAATTTTTTCGCACCGAAACATATCAACATGGGATCTAGTTTCGAAGATCTCGTCGCGACTAGTCCATCGGTGAAAACGGATCGTAAATCGGATATACGGTTTAAGCTACAAAACTTTTTGAAAATTTCAATTTTGCATTTGATGTGGATGATGTCACCAATTTTGTTTGTTTGCTGTTTATATGCAAGTACATGCATACGAATGAGAGGGCACACCGCGTGCACCGCGTATGAGATGTAAGTGTTATTTTGTCCTAACGTTCTATGGTTAAGGTTAATCATAGAACGTTCTAAACGTAGTCACGTCCTTATTAAAAAAACTCAAAGGTATATTATATTTGACTAGCTATAAATGCATGTGCTCGCTACGGCATATAAAATACATGAATATATATTATGTCAAAAAGGGAAATAATTTAATTAGGTTAATTTTTATTGAATATTTTTAAATCTTTGGAGAATATCAAATCAACTTTTTCTTAACATGACGAACTAACATACAGAACAACGATCGTCATCATGAAATGCAACAACGCCATTTTGTTCGATGGCGAGCCAAGATGCTACCCTCCGTCACATGAGATCTCTCCTCGCCGGTGCGCTATATCTCCATCTTCATCCAATGCGACAAAGAACACACAACAATGCTCCCCAAATATTTGGTGATATAGTAATTTATAATGATGGATCACTCAATCCGAATTTAGAAATCAATGGATAATCGATATTATGAAATTTATGGCTTAGTGTTTATTACTGATTCGCATTTTTTTAGTCGGTTGTGAATTTCTAAATTGGTGTGAACCTTGTTTTCAAAGACCTCTGACCTGAGATCAACTATTTGGTGCTCTAACATGAGTACCGAGTTGGACCGGCCGGAGGATCACCTTGTATAATAGCACAGGCGTCCCCAGCTTTTTCTCTCCACAAAACATCATCAAGGAGTCCACACGAGATCTATCAGCTAGCGAAAACACTCAGCGTTTTAAACACCGAAGCGATCCAGATCGACAACATGGGCTGCAATATGAACCGCCTCGCCAAGGTTACCATTGCGGTCGTCATCATGGTGATGATGTTCTTGCCCGCTGCCATGGCGCCCACCGTCGCCAGCTTTGACGCCACGAGCCAGCGCATACCATGTGTAAATGTTATATTCATGGCAAAGGATCATATAAGGGATAAATGGTTTGTTCTCTACATTTCTTAAACTCTTTATTTCTAAAAATCTGAAAAATAAGGTTTAAAATTTTAGAGCAACCTAATAACATTCACTATTGTACACATAATTGTATAACTGGTATACCAACATATTTTCATGATAAAATGAGATAGTTTTGCGGTCTACCTAAAAAACAAGATTGGGCGGCTAAAATTAGTACACAAATTTGTTCTTTTTCCACTCAGTTTAAGTGTTCCTTTTATTCCAACAAAATTTGTAAGTACATAAAGCATTTACACATGTATACGAATGAGTTTTCCCCATAATTTTAACTATAATTAGCTTTTTAGATATGGAGTACATTCTCTTGATCTCAATTAAGATTGAACACCACAAATGTTAGTTAATTCTCAATGTCTAACATCAAATCCGAGGTCCTATTTATAGTGCTCAAGGTGCACTGGATATGTGACACATGTCAAGATAAAGATCCTTGATATATATATATGTAATATCTTAATAAAATTACTTGTTCTAATCGTGTACTTTTAGGTAAGCACTAGGTGTCGCTCACAAAGATAAAAATAAACAATTGGCCACTTGTCCCATCATGAAATCTCACACCAATAATGAGATCTAGACCATTCAACAGTTGCCTCATACATATGTGACATGTAATTTTTTGTGTACCCCTATAGCACTTTCATCATAATTAAGCAGCATCCCATGCGAACGGATGCAACCTTGTTTACCTATTCTACGCAGCGACTTTGTTTTGCTATGTTGTGGACGAAGATGGTATTTATTACGTCGGACTCAAGAATCATCCTTGTGGAGCACTTCTCCCAGATAATCCATATTGGCTATATTAGCATTCATGGGAGCCGGCAGTACACAGCCGCCACGAGCCGCATACCGCGCGAAAGCGGATGTATGCGGCGACGTCGTATGCGAGGAGGCGCTCGGCGATCAGCCCCGCCGATCCGTCCGCAAGATTCACCCAGTTCCAGCTGCTTATGGCAGGAGCCATGGATTCGCGGCGGGTTGCGTTGATGCCGGCAGGCGGCTAGACACCTCGGTGGATCAGTGGCTTGGTGGAGCCGTGGAAAGAGACGACATGTTGTTCACCTGTTCGACTTTTTTTAGGGAAAGCCATCATGGCATGCTTTATTTCGGAATCAAAGATACAACATTTGCAATTACAGCAGGCATTCACAGTCAATGTTGCAAAGCGGGCATTGGTTGGAAATTGATACATGTCGATTTGCCAGAACTCCATAACACAGAATCGCACCCATCAAAGCCCGCCAACGGTTTATTTTGATTTTAGCTGGCGTCTTGAGGGACCACAAACTCCGCCAAACTTGATTAGATGCCGAAGAATCATTCGTACTTGTCCTTCTCAACTTATGACCATGTTGGTGATCCTCTAGATGATATATATGCCGATTAGATGCTCGTGCGGCGGCTTCCATTCCGACTGCATGCCGCCGCCGCTTCAAACACACTAGGGCGTTCAGCCCCTGTGGTATATATAAGGACATGTGTACCCACGTCCGTTGTCGATGGGGGGGGGGGGGGGGGGGGGGGGACTCGTGTATGTACAAGGAAAACATATTCGAATACTGCAGCCATCCGTCCATTAAACCAAAAACTGGGCCGTGTATAATTTCCAGGTGTTTTTTCTTTTCACGACTGTTCTCCATCTCATCGTCCTGTATCTCATCGTCCTGTTTATACAAAGCAATGTTGTTCCGCCTCGGGGTTCCACATTAAACAGAAGCAGTAAAAGAAATCCTTGAATAAACATATACGATTAGAAAGGTGCCGCACTCCCATTTGTCATGTCGCAGTTTGTTCCTCCAGCAGCACTTCGAAATCAGCAATTATATCTCGGCTTCTCGAAACAACAACATGAATGATGTATTTACATGTGAAGAAATCTTTTTTTTGAGAAAATTACCGTAGGGGAGTCCCCTACGGTTCGATTTTTATATATCTCAAAAAGTGGGAGGTTAAAACCTCAAAGCAATACAAGGGAATGAGTCTAGGGGGGTTGAAATTGGAAAAAATACATCATATTTTTTACATACAGAAAGTTCTAGTCCAATCCAAAAGTGGAACCACCTGGGAATCTTTAACTCTGTAGTGATGCAGTTCAAGGTCACCTTGAACTTTGATTTTCCATCTGCCCAACGCTGGCTGAATGCCTCTGAAGATCAGATCGTTGCATGCCTTCCAGATATTCCAGGTTACACATGCAAATATCTCCATGAAGCATGGCCCATGGAAGCTTTGTTTCGCACTGTGGTCGCAAACAATAGCAAATGATCATTGGGCAATGGCAACTTGAAAACAAAATATCAAAACTTGGAAATAAAATGTACACTTATGGGAAGTAAGTTCTCAAGATTTCATTCAATGTTCGTGTGCAAATAACTATATATAGTGTTTTTCAGACATCGAGCTAACATTTGGGACTGCCTGGAAAAGGAACTAATGAAATATAAATGACTCAAAGAAAGTGCATGATTCATGTAATTAGAACAAAAGGTGAGTGTCTCAAGCTTTCTGCCGAAGGCACACTAAGCATCATATTCAGATACTCCCTCCGATCCATAAAAAGTGTCGCACATTTTGTACTAAGTTAGTACAAACTTTATACTAAGTGGGCAACACTTTTTATGGACCGGAGGGAGTATTAGTTATTTTGGAGTACACAACTATGGATTAGTTTCCACTTGTTGTACCGACACCGTCCTTTAAAACACTACTATGTGATCTGGTAATCAAAGAGGATCCTTCAAAGTATAGTAAATTATTTATTTTACGGAATAAGCTGACAGATAGTTACTAGTAAATACATAAATAGCAAATAAACTTGCAATAAAGCCAACACAACATAATCCACCTGATTGTCGTATTTTTTATCAAATATGGCCTCTGAGAGAAACTAATCTCCACTAGTGGAGAACGTGCCTATAGTCCCGGATTTCCATCCGGGACTAGCCAATCGGGACTAAAGGCCCCCCTTTAGTCCCGGCCTCCTACGAACCGGGACTAAAGGCCCTCCATGCGGTCGTGCCCAGCGCTGCGGGCTGGAGGACCTTTAGTCCCGGGTTGTAACACGACCCAGGACTAAGTTTTTTGTGTTTTTTTTTCGTTTGTGTTTTTCATTTCATTTCTTTTTCAATTTGTGTTTCATTTTAATTTCAAACATGTTTTCGTACACATATTCTACGCTACTACATACACACAGTATACGTTGATGAATATATATAATATTCAATCTCTTGCGAGCATACATATATATAATTTGATATATACAACTATTTAATTACATGGAGATCACTAAATTAGTTCATCGTCCTCCACATGATGTTCTCCCTTGCTATGAATGACCTCCTTCAACAGAAATCCCGCCAATTCCTCTTGAATTCCTCATATGCGCTCGTCTGGTAGGAGCTTCTCCCGTAAGGAGATAAATATGGATATATATATATATATATAAGTTGAATTAAACTGAACACAATTGATGGTAATAAAATAAAACTATGAATATTGTTTACGTACTTGAAGTAAGTTCGTATCAGCTTTCCGTTCACTGCTCAACGACTGAATGTACTCGCAAACGTAGAATCCACATAAATGAGTCCCCCGTAGCTTCTCCAAACCCTTCACCATTTTATAAGTTAGCACATCGTCGAATGGACCTTTTACTTTCTTTTTGAACCGTGTCCAACACCTGCTCAGCAAAGAAAATGAACAAAGGAGTTATTAATTATTTTATATCAGGAAATAAACGAAAGAGGCCGATATAACGCGATAATGATTGAAATTACTTCTGGAGCATTTCTTTCATGTCGCTCCAATGCTCTTGGTCCCTATTTAATGAGTCCATGACTTCAACTCGGGATTTTTCAAGTTGAATGCTTAGCAAAATCTAGTGGAATCTGTGGACGTTTACATTTGCATAACTCATCAATTACACTTAACATCGAGTAAGCAAAAAAGAATGTGTACAAGACATAAACACTCACTTGAAGTTGTAAGTAAATACTAGTATTTCCTTACAGAAATTATTCTCAACTAAAAAGGTGTACAGATCATGCTCCATGTCTTTGGGGTGCTTGTGTAACGTATGTTCATTTGACGATATATGGCTCAATGAACCCAAGGTCATAGATTCTATTTCTTTTGCATTCGAGCATATTCATTCTGCATAATAGCGTATAAAAGAATATAGCTAGTCAGGATAATATATTACAGGCAATGAACGAGCTAAGCTACAGACTTAATTACAGAAATAAATCACTTACAGACAATAGCAACCGAGGATAGATTTATCGAGGGCGCGCTGATTGTATAACTGAAACAATTCGATCATTTGAATACATATCAAGTAAGCTTTGAAGTGATGCTCCTTTCTAACGTCCGCCGAAAACCATTCTTTCGAGTACTTTTTTTATTACCGTCATGTACCAATTGTGCAGATTTTGCATATTTGTTGATAGCTGTGTATCCTCCACAGGACTAACCAGAGGCTGCCCTTTGACATATTGTCGTGCCATCTCACACATTCGGGCTTCTTCATAGCCTAACAGTTGACCAAGAGACATACCCAATACGTCAGACTTTTCTTTGGCCTGCGTTACAGTTATACCCATTTCTCTAGCAGCACTTATGGCTCTGGGGTCCAATAATTGGAAGTCCTTATCCATATCGACTCTGAATTCCTTGTCGATATCGGAACGCACTATGAGCGGGGGGACCGATTGATGTTTCTGTTCTCCGAGCTGGGGAATTTGTTTCCCGCTTTTTGCACTTGTTTTCTTCTTCTCAGACTTCAAATTTATTTGCTTAATAAGTTCGCGGTCATAGTCTGATCTCAGATTCATCTTATAGTTGGTTGGTTGCTAAAGAAATTCCTGAGCCCACTTTTTGGTTTTTTGATCACATATCTGCTTTGGCTCGGGCATTTTCGGTGCAAAATGGGCCTTCATTTGGGAAGCCACTTCCGCTTCGTTTTCCTCAACAGTCTTGTCATAAGGTCTCTTGGGAAGAGGCTTTGGCGCGTTGGGTATCCTTGATCATAGTTAGAACGGTTCCCTTCGTCCTTGATCATAGATAGAATGGTTCCCTTCGTCCTTGATCATGTGCATGAACGTGAAGATACTTAAATATAGGCTTTTTCAAATACGAAGAACCCAAATTCACACCTACATGTACTTAAATATAGGTGGTTGGGTACTTGGGTTGTATATAAACACTCTTCTACCAGGTGAGTTAGTCTAGAAGTTTCACCAAAATATGTTTACCTAATCATATACTACACTACTGTAGTTGTTAGGTCATGCATTTTTTTAGAGATATGAACCGCATATATATAAATCGTGTAATTTATGAAATTGTCAAAAACTTTCCAAGAATAACATATATATATATATAATATATATATAACTACAAGAATAAACTACTATATAGTTTATACAATGTCAAAATAATTCAATCATATATTTTGTGAAAAATATAATTTAAATCCAAAACAACACAAGTTTACTGAAGAGATAGATTACAATTTCATAACAAAAAAATACAACTAACATTCAACAACATTAGTGTATCCAGTTAACTATTATAAGGATGTAACATAAAATCATACTCGCCAATACTATTGCATTCAATAAGGTATAAAATTTTAGTAGAAATTCTAACTATTTAAGTTTGTCCTCAGTCATTCTGGTTTATTAATAATGTGGCAATCGGAACACGTGATCTTTTATGGAAGATGAGTAGTTAGAAGCTTGATAATAGCAGACTAAATTGACATATTTTTGCGTTAGCTTCATTTTTATTGTGTCACAAACATTTATTTTTTGTTGGGTCTGAAAAGAATTCTAATCGTAGATATAGACATCCACCATGGCAATGGAACTAAGGACATTGTATATAAAAGTGACCAAGTGATGGTTTTCTAAGTTCATGAGTTGTTTATATGTTTACCATAGAGCTTTGATAGACATTGTATTATATTGATCACCTTATGTATAGGCTTCTAAAGAACTAAGAACACTTTGCATCTTCGTTTGGATTGTTTATCTAATATTTTTTATTCTAGAACCATTTTATTCAAATTGTTAGTTATTACTAACTACAACTTATATTTGTCTACATTAAGAAGTTTTTATTGACAAGATCAATTAACAATGATCACAATTATCTTATTATTTCTTTCGGTGTTGAAAATCCACGTGTTTGTTATAATTTTCTGTGTTAAAAGCCAGATATGTGTTTGGTTTTGCTGATTTTATATGGAAGAATGAAATCCATAAGGACACTCTCGTTTTCTCCTAAAATGAACTTCTCCACACATAACAAAGGAAAATTTACCAAATTTTATATGCAATCCCGTATGAAAATTCTTAGCACTGAACATTTTGTTCACCATACGTGAAACAATGCGTTTTTTAGCTGAAATATCGACCTGACTCTAAGGAAAGGATCAACAGAAATGTTGATTGTATCGGAGAGGGTGATGAACGAACGAGATGTTGCCTAGAGGGGGAAGAGGCGTTTTAAAAATATTATGATCATGGCTTGAATAAATGCGGACTAAAGATAGCGTTTAATTTGTCATGCACAAAACCTAATATATATTAGACACATATATGTGCACCAACAACTTATGATAAGTGAGGTAAATAATAAGGTGATAGCAAGATATATAACTTCAAGCTTGATGGCTATCATAAAATAGTGCACAAGTAAGGAGTTCGAGTATAGAGATAACTGAGACAATTGGAGACGGTGATTTATCTCGATGTTCACTTCCCAAATGAAGCCAATCTCCGTTAGAGAGATGTGAAGTCACCAAGGTGCGATCGATAGGCCAACTCGTGTAGGTGTGGCGTGTAGGTGTTGAGATTGTGTATGTGCTGTTGTTGACGATTGGTGTGCTGGCGGCAAAGGTGAAATGGATTGATCCGAGTCCGACTACAACTCTACCTTACGTATCCTAGGCGTTTAGCCATTTAACGGACCCAGGACTCATCATTTCTTCCGAGTAGATCATAGGTTCATCATTGTTAAACTACAATATCACGTCCAGGAACCACTATATATGGTTTTGTGCGAGTTCCATTTAGATCTATGTGGTGGTTCCGTTACCGTCTCCAGCAAAGTCTCAACATCACATGTAGAAACTTCGGTATTAATTCACTGTGGAAAACTCCAGAATCACTTCTGACGTTGCGCCACTCTGACCTCATTACAAAATTCACTAATATTGTCGAGTTGTATTGTCCTCCCACTCACCCTTTCGCAGAAAACTCGTTCTCAAGAAATACAACATTTTTTATGACAAACACTTTTTCTTCGGTGTGGTGAAATATAGAACACCAAACGATTTCTTGGGATAACCAACAAAAAGCATATATCCGATTTAGGATTGATCTTATTGTAAACGCTTTCCATATGCATCACATTTCCATTCCATATCTCATATGGGTGTCCTTTCAACGGATTTAGATGGTGATCTATTCAGTGTGTAAGCGATAGTGTCTAAAGCATAACTACAAAGAAATAAGTTCAATTAATGACATCATCAATCTCATCATGTCAACACATGGTTTGATTATGCCTCTCAGACACTCAATAATTCTATGGTGCTCTGGGTGGCATAAGTTGTGGAACAATTTTACAACTCTTAAATTTTCCGCTAAACTTCTAACTCAAATACTCATCTCCATGGTCCAATCGCAAAAACTAGATTTTTTTAATCTTGATGTCAATTTTTTTTAATCTCACAAATGTTTAAGACATATGCCTGATCAAATAGATATCATCATATCTACTCAATTGATCCATAAAGGATATGAAGTAGAAGAATTCAACGCGGACGGCTACACACTCATTGTGCCACATGCATCACGTGCACTAATAAAGAAATATATAACCTTTAGATCCATCTAAGATTTCCATTCCCAGTAAAAGAAATATAGAATAGAAAATTATGAGTTTAGTAGTGAATTCGGAACAAGAAAAAAAAGGAATATTATTTCAGGCCACTAGAACAAAACCCCTTCTTACAGCAAGCTTTTAATAATATGGTTGTGATCTGTCATTACGTGTGACTTGATAAACATTTTGTTATTAAAACTTGGCACATTCTACAACTTTGTAAAGTGCTTCCTCGATAAGCATTTTGTTATTAATTGTGAGATTCTCTAACGCTTCAGACATTTCGGATACCTAAGTTTTTTTTAATTAATATATAAATGGATCTACTTCGCATCTAGAATTATATTCCCTCCGTTCCTAAATATAAGATGTTTTAGCTTTTACGAATGGAAGGTGGGATAGATGTATCTAGATATGTTTTAGTGTATATGTACACTACTTTTAGTTCGAATCTAGACAACATGTGAATAGGTAAAACATCTTATATTATGGAACGGAGGGAGTAGATACAACCAATACAAATATCTAATAATTCAGATAGATCTTTTTTGTAATTTTGTTTTGCAGAAAATTGAGCTAAGTCATTTGGATGATACAGTTATTTACACCAATGTGGTGGCATCATATTAACACCGATGAATAACTCATCCGGTGCATATAAGAACATAAGGTAACTCTTACACATAGTATGTTGTTTAGATATGCAAAGAGGAGTTGGAAGCATCACCTTGAAGTTGAATGAAAGGTTTGGATAAAACAATTGGGCCACATTTCATGCAGAGAGAATTGGGGCCACATTTCATTGAGCTCCCGGAGATAAAGCCGTCCCTCGTTTTACATTTTTTGTTTAGCATCATGCCTCGTTTTACATGGGCAAGTCTGATAGACTTCGTATAGGCGGCCCAGCTAATGCATTACGTCTAGTCGGCCCATTCAGCAGGGCTAGGGTATAAGAGCGCTCCCCTCTGGAACCCTAAGCGCCTTCGCCTCCACTTCCCTGCTCGCTCTCCCTCGTCTCCTCCCGCGCCGCCGCCGCCGACGCTGCCTCTACACCGCCGCCGCCGAAGAGAAGCAAGATGTACACCGCCAGGAGGAAGATCCAGAAGGCCAAGGGCGTCGACCCCACCGAGTTCGAGGACACCGTCGCGCAGGTCCTCCCTCCCCCACACCCTCTCCAGTGTTCCTCCCCTCCTTCTACTACGTTCTACACCTGCTCTTCCTCGTCTGGATTCCTGACACGCTCGTCGTCGATCTCTCGCAGGCCTTCTTCGATCTGGAGAATGGCAACCAGGAGCTCAAGAGCGAGCTCAAGGACCTCTACATCAACACCGCAATGTAAGTTCGCCGACGCCGTTCGCCTTGGCATCTCGTCGTCGTTCTTCCGCTTGGTTCGCCAGTGCTGCATCTGACGCGCGCGCAATTGTGTGATCTGTCTTTGCAGCCAGATGGACGTTGTCGGGAACAGGAAGGCCGTGGTGATCCACGTGCCCTACCGCCTGCGCAAGGCCTTCAGGAAGATCCACGTCAGGCTCGTCAGGGAGCTCGAGAAGAAGTTCAGCGGCAAGGTGAGATACTCTCGTGCTCTCCTGAGTTAGCACTATCTTGTGCCAGTGCATCCATGAGCCGCTACGCAAATGCCGGATGTCATGTTTCTGTGTGGTAGCAGTGCAGAACAACTAGGAAGCTGTTTTATACTATGTTGTAACTCATAGGTTGTAGGAAGATGTTTGATTCTATGGGTAGTTGCTAGAAACTAATTTTGACAATTTTACTGTGTTACAAAGGGGAATTAATAGTTTTACCATGCCCCGCAGAAATCGAGTACCAACATGATATGTACCATGATTAGTGTGTGAAGTCTCCTATCTATGTGGACACATTGGTGCATCAGGGAATCCACATGCCTTGTCTGACTCTCACATGCTATTCCCTTCGTAACATTGGAAAGTTACTGAAATTGAGCAGTAGGTAGCCCTTTTTTGTTATCTATTGTAAGCCAATTGCAAGTTATCAAAGTATTACTGCTGGTAAACCTACAAGTCTGGCCTAATCTACAATCTGCTCTTTTGCATGCAAACTTGAGTTCTACCGTTTTGGGCCTCATCCATTTATGAAACATGTTTACTTGTACTGTTTAAATCTGTGCACTTGATCCCATATCGTCATCTGTCCAAAACCTACCAGCTCTTTAACATGTGGCTGTGTTAATCTTAGGAGTTTGCTTAATCTGCAAAACACTGACCAGGAATCAAAATAGTGAATTGACCAAGTGCTTCTTCACTTACACAGGATGTTGTTGTCGTTGCGACAAGGAAGATCGTGAGGCCACCCAAGAAGGGGTCAGCTGTCCAGCGCCCTCGCACAAGAACTCTGACATCTGTCCATGATGGTATCTTGGAGGATGTTGCATACCCGGCTGAGATCGTGGGAAAGCGTATCAGATACCGTTTGGATGGTGCCAAGATCATCAAGGTAGTTGACTCTGCAACTTCTGCTTATATCGTTTATATGACTTAAAAATCCTATGGAGAAGTTGACCGGAGCATATTCTGACTGCATCTGTAGTGCTATACTTGCTATTATTTCACACTGTGCAAAACTGTGATCATGTCCTTGTTCTTTCACTAGCCTAGCAGCATCTTGCGCTGAACACTCCGATTCTGATGGGCTAGCAGTGCTAGGTGCTGATCCTTTTGTTATGTTCTTCCAGATCTACTTGGACCCGAAGGAGCGCAACAACACAGAATACAAGCTGGAGACTTTCTCTGCTGTCTACCGCAGGCTCTGCGGGAAGGAGGTCGTCTTTGAGTACCCTATGACCGAAACCGCTTGAAGATTGCATGCCTCGGATATCTCCATTCTAATTTCTTTGGAATCCAGATGTAACCATAGATTTGGTAACGACCTGGTGATTAGGGAGTTTGCTGGAGATGGTAATGAATGTGAACAATGTTGAAATTTTGAGCATTTATGTTATAGACCCCTGCTCGGCTATCTTGTTGCAGTTTATTGTTTATTTCTGATTGCTCAACGTGTCCTTGTTTCCGCAATTCAGGACTGGGCATCCTGGTTGTACTGTCATATACTAAATCGGTTGTTTGATAGTTTCTCCTCCTGTGTCATTTTAGTCAGGGATATTCAGAAAGTTATATACTTATCATGTTTTTAGTAGCAAAATATGTGGATTACGTATCCAAATTACACTGAAAATCTTACAATTCCAGTTTCAGATGACATTGGAACTGAACAGACAATTTTGGAAACAACATATATCCTAAATCCCGCATTCAATGATATAGCCTGGTGCACTCCAGCTGCGTTCTTACCACCTGACACACCATGTTTTCTAGTTACATATGGTAATCCCTGAACCATAACTATCATACGAGATGATCTTCAGTCAAATGATTAGCTACAGTGCTCCTTGCGATTTACATCCAGAGACTAACGGAAAGCATCCAAGATCTCCAGTCGAAGGTTTAAATGTGTGTATAGTATCGAAAATTCCTTTTGCTACAGTGCTTCCTTTATTAAAGAAAACGAAAGTCAAATTTATAAGTTAAAAAAAATCTGAAAATATATGCTAGATGTAGTGAATGATGTAGTCTACACTCTACAAGCATGCAAAATCACAACGGTGACTTTTTTAAACTCTAGGCTGCACAAAAATCACAAATCTTATGATTTTTTTATAGTTTTCAAAATATGCACGGTTAACTATACTCAGATCCATACTTTTGCCATTTCCGTAATTTTGTAGTTTTGAAAATATGCACTGTTTACTATACTAGGATCCATATTTTTGTCATTTCTGTATAGCTCAAAATACAAAATATTTTAAATGATGTTTAGCACGTTTGTAGGATAATCATTGAGTACATCTTTTTTTTTTTTTTGACAAATCATTGAGTACATCTTAGTATTGCCTACAAATTTGTAGTACAATTATAACAAATCATAACCAAGCCAGTACAAAGTATTGTAGCTGTAGCGCTCCATCTACAATACTTTGTGGGATAATTGGATATATGGCACCGCAATTTTCGCCAATTCAAAACATGCAATTGACAATTTCAAACCTTTGGAAAATAAATAGTCAGTTGAAGCCATATACTGTCAAATACAGGGACACACGTGCTTCTTATAACAAATCATAACCAAACCACTACAAAAGTTCGGTGAGAAACATATCCAAAAAGAAGTTAGTTATTACGAACTTAAAAACTGACTATTGTTGGCCTGTATGTAATCTTGTCATGGTGTGACCTACCCACATAGACATAGGTTCTGTGTAGGCTGTAGTGTGAACAACACAAATAGGTAGTGTGCTGGTTGTAATGTGAAGAGGGCACATCAGTTGTGTCATTTCTGTATGAAAAATGCACACAAGTTGTGTACTGAATTGACAGCCATGCTGTACGGTGTTTACAGTGCAAGTTGATCTTGCCAGGTTTGCAGTTGTGAACTGACAAGGGTAGCTAGCATAAGTTGGTTTTGACTTCCAGAATCGAGTGAACCTGCCAAGTCGGTTCACAGAGACTGCAGTAAAATAACGTAAAGGAAGAAAATTTCCACACACAAAATTGACGAGATCGTGCAGTAAAAGAAATGCAGAACACCATAATTGCACTGGTCTTGCTGGCAAAATGGCAAGTACGTATAACAAGATTCTTGTTAGAACAACAGACAGATGCATGTACAGTTCATTTTTACTCAAAAATTACAGAACTAGCGGTCCTGGTTTTTCTCTCGATAAACGAGAACACAAACACAAAGAGTAGGCACAAATCGGTTAATGGGGGGCCTAGAAAGAAGTAAATGCAACATAGCAGCACTACATTTAAACTATGTGCAGAAGAACAAAGTTCAATCTCTACCATGAAAATTCATTAGCTCCAGCATCAATTGTAACAATAATTTCAAAGCATGAAAGGTTTCTATGGGAACAAGCAAGCGGTACTCGGGATACAAGAAGAGTAGTGGAATGATCTCCGTGCTACCAATTTCAACCAGATATACTCTCTCGCATCAACAAAGTATTTGATACTGGATCTTTTGCAAATGACAAACAACAGCAGCCTTGATACAGCGAGAAGCTTCAACATCATTCATGTCCAATGCTCTCATATACGGATTTCCTCATTTGCAAATGATGAACAACTGCAGATTGGATCCAGTGAGAATCATTCATGTCCGATGCTCTCATCATCATCACGAACCAAAGAAGGAGGCCAGGCCATATGATACAGATGGGCATCGTCGCCATGGAAGCTCCCGTGAAGCAGTAGGTCAAGCTCCATGGTCTCCAATGAGAAGGAGAAGAACCAGCAGTGGACTGTGCCAGCATGAGTGATGCATGTCGACGACAAGTGCACTAGTCCAGACCTTACTTGCACGATTTTGAGATCGAGCTGCACATCCATAGCAGAGGCCAAACCTTCATAAATTTCTTCACCCAAAGAGATCACCATCGGCTGCGCCCAAACATCGGTCCCGTCCACGCTACGATGAATCCAAACATGAAGGAAGAAATCGGTTTCAGAGGCAATGCACAGTTCACCGTTGCTAGTCTCCCCGATGCTGAAATTGCGCCCGACCACCTCCACTAGCGGGGGCAGATCCACGAAGAAGACGTCCATGGTGGAGGTGTCGATCCTTATCATGCGGGCTTCGCCTTGATACGGCCAGAAAACGGAGCCATTCACCAGCGTGCCGGCCTTGAACTTGAGGCTGCAGTCTCCACCGACGTGCACCCACGGCCGGACGGCCCACTCCCAGGTCTCCGACGAGAAGACCGCGACGCGGACCCTCTGCCAGTCGGAGCAGACGCATGTCACGCGGAACGACCAGGGGCTCTCGTCGGAGGACAGCAGGTGGAAACCGAGGACGGCGAAGTCGCGTTCACTCTCGGCCGCGATCTGGTCGGGCAACGGCGGGAGGATGTCGAGGGCCCAAGTCATGGGGTTGAGGCGGGCGGCGACGGACGGCCCGTCGGGGCTAAGGTTCCACAGGAGGAGGTAGCCGTCGCGGCAGTCCATGAGGCTCCAGCCCCCCGTGGGCGAGGCCGGGAGGGAGGTGAGGAAGAAGTCGCCGCGGCGGAGGGCGGCGGCGACGACGGGGTCGGAGCGGCGCAGCGGGAGGAAGGATGGGGCGCTGTCGTTGTCTACCTCGAGGAAGAGGCCGAGGAGCGGCGCCGGGTGGAGGGCGCGGAAGAGGCGGCGGAAGGGCCGGGAGGAGCGGATGGCGCGGAGCCATGGGCGACAGGTGAGCGCGGCGCGGAGGAGGGCCCGGAGGTCCGGGAGACGGAGGAAGATCTCGCGGAGGTCGTCGTCGGTGAGGGAGAATACGGTGGTGGCGGTGGATGCGGGAGAGGTGGAGGTGTTGTTGGGGTCCGCGGCGGTGGAGGTGTTGTTGGGGTCCGCGGCGGTGGCGGTGGTGGTCGTGGACGGGGTCGCCGCCGCCGCCGCCGCCGCCGCCAGCAGTTGACTGGCCATTGCTCGACTGGCAGGAGCGAAAGAGCTTCTGGTTCTGGATGGAGCCCGAGCTCGAAAGTGTACGCAGGGCCCATGTCCATAATATGCTATACTACTTTCTTTCAGCCCAATTGAGTAGTCTAAGGGCCCGTTTATAGCTTGCACACGGCCGATGCTTTGGAAAAGCAGAGTGATAATTTTTTTAGAGGGAAAGGGACCTCGTCCCCGGTTTCATTGCATAGACAAGAAACCAAACGAGTCTGATACAAAGTGCAGAGTGATAATTTATATTGCCTTGTATCTAAAATAAGTGTCGTATTTTTTTTAGATGAAAAGGGGTTTCGTTAGTAAATTATAATGTCTTTACAATCATTCAGGATTACCTAAAAAATAGCAGGTGGTGCATTGTGGATCCAAATGGACCTGTTCCCACTCCTAGCAGCAACCTGCGCAAGCTCATGAGCTACCATGTTCGCCCCTCTCTGAGAATGGTGGAATTTGACCTCTTGAAATCCTCTGTCCTGCTCCAAATCTCCTTGTACTGGTGACATAAGTGATCTATTATCTCCCCCCTTCAATAATACTAACTATCCGAAAGGGCGTAGCTTCTCTTTTTTCTCCGAGTTTTGATGGTCATCGGTGATTTCTTGAGTCACCACGTCGGTTAGCGGTAGCGTTTGGATTTGTCTTTCTTCAGTTCGCGATAGGGTCAGACGGTCAAAGAGGTGAGGCCATACTCCCATGTTCCCAACCAACAGCTCACGGCCGTGTGTGCATCTGTCCCGAATTTTCTCCCCTCCCCCACCCCCACCATGATTTCTCTATGACCTCATTTCTAGTTACTCAATGTATCCATGTTCCAACCAATCTGTACTGAGCATTAATGTTTTCCCTCCCGTGGCTGTCATTATAGTTTTTGAAGAATTCAGTAAAAATTCTAGGTTAACAGGTTTTAAGATTACCCTTGTGAAGAATGGCATGAATTTGCCAAACCCTTGTGTTATCGAATTTGCCCACTCTGTTGGGATATTAACGTGGTGATCATACCTGCATCTCTGGCGGAAGCTCTTGTGTAGTAGTAGCTATCTATGGTATAACCAATAAACTCCCTTCTTTTTCTCGCATGGAAATAAATAAATAAATGAACCGTTGGTGTTCTGCTCCTCAATTTTAATAATTTTTTATTTGTTTTTGGATAAACACATTGATATATATTGTTAAACAGTTTTTTAATCGATGACCCATTTGTCAAATTATAAAATCTTTTTCGAGATTTTTGATAATATTTTTTATTCTGCACGAATATTTAGTACTTCGACTATTCAATTGGGCCCAAAGCAAGTACTAGAATGTTATGACATGGGCCCAGCGTAGACTCCGGAATCCGGATCCATCCATTTGCTCATTCGCTGAAGCCACTCGACTGGAGCAATGGCCAGTCAACTGCTGGCGGCGGCGGCGGCGTCTCTGTCCACGGCCACCACCGCCGCCACAGCCGCCACCACCTCCCTCACCTCCTCCTCTCCCACATCCACCGCCACCACCGTATTCTCCCTCAGCGAGGACGACCTCCGCGAGATCTTCCTCCGTCTCCCGGACCTCCCGACCCCGCCTTCACCTGCCGCCCATGGCTCCGCGCCGTCCGCTCCTCTCGGCCCTTCCGCCGCGCCTTCCGCGCCCTCCACCCTTCGCCGCTCATGGGCCTCTTCCTCGAGATAGGCAACTCCAGCGCCCCCTCCTTCCTCCCTCTGCGCCGCCACGACCCCGTCGTCGCCGCCGCCCTCCGCCGCGGCGACTTCTTCCTCACCTCCCTCCCGCCCTTGTCCACGGGCTGGGGACTCGCGGACTTCCGTGGCGGCTACGTCCTCCTGTGGAACAACAAGCCCCAGAGTCCGGCGCTCGCCGCCCTCAACCCCATGACCTGGGCCGTCGACGTTCTCCCGCCGCTGCCCGGAAAAATCTCGTCCGGGAGCAGCCGCCGCGACTACGGCGTCCTCGGCTTCCACCTGCTGTGCTCCGAGGAGAGGCCCTGGTCGTTCCGCGTGGCCTGCGTCTGCTCGGACCGGCGCAGGGTCCGGGCCTCCGTCTTCTCGTCGGAGACGTGGGAGTGGGCCGTCCGGCCGTGGGTGCACGTCGGCGGGAACAGCAGCCTCAAGTACATGGCCGGCACGCTGGTGGGCGGCTCCGTTTTCTGGCCCTACCAGGGCGAAGCGCGCATGGTAACGATCGACACCGCCACCATGGACGTCTCCTTCCTGGATCTGCCGCCGGGAGTGGAGCCGGTCGGGTACAGTTTCGGCATCGGGGAGACTATGTTTGGTGAGCTCTGCATTGTCTATGAAGTTGATTTCTCCATTTATGTTTGGATCCGTCGGCCGGGCCTGGATGGGACAGAGACTTGGGGGGAGCCGACTGTGCTCTCTCTGGGCGCAGAGCTCGATCAGCTCACTCTCGCCGCCGTTCTGGACCTGCAGCTCGATCTCAAGATCGTGCAAGTGAGCCCTGGACTCGTGTACATGTCGTCGTCGTGCACGACTCTTGCGGGCACGCTCCACTGCTGGTTCTTCTCCCTTTCGTTGGCGACCATGGAGCTTCAGGTACTGTTTGAGGGGAGGTTCGAGGGCGTCGTCCATCTGTATAATATGGCCTGGCCTCCTTCTTTGGTTGGTGATGATGATGATGGGAGCATTGGACACGAATGATTCTTGCTGAATTGAGTCTGCAGTTGTTTGTCGCAAAAGAAGAAATTGATGCTGATTCATGGATTATCAAATACTTTATTGATGCAAATGAAGAATATCTGATTGGCATTGACAACCTGAAGATCGGTCCTTCACTCTTTGTATCTCAAGTACTAACTGCTCATTTCCCATAGAAATCTTTTGATGCTCTGACACTATTGGTACAATTAATGTTGGAGCTAATCAAATGAATTTTATGGGGAGATTGGATGTTCTTCTGTTGCATAGTACTTTCTGTGGAGTGCTGCATACTTTGCATTTGCTTCTTTCTAGGCCCCCATTAACCAATTTGTGCCTACTTTGCATTTGCTTCTTTCTAGGTCCCCATTAACCAATTTGTGCCTACTGTTTGTGTTCTTCGTTTATTCAGAGAAACACCGCTAGTTCTGTAATTGAAAAAAATGAAATTTTCAACATGCATCTGTGATTCTAACAAAAATCCCGTTAATTTTACATATATTGTGTAATGTTTTCCAGTTATGTAATGAGTTGCAGTTCCGAGTCTGGGTCTTCAGATCCATAATCTGTGGGTAGTGTGGCGCCTCAGAAGGGCAAAAACCTGAATGTGATGTGTTATGGGTTTCGCTCTTGCAATCAAATCAGGAGCTGAGCTTTTTAATTCGAAAAATTAGACATATATTTACCATTTTGCTAACATGACTTGTGGATTGTCCATGCCCTTAACAATTTTATTGTTTTCCATTTCTCTTACCGCACGATCGCTTCATTTTTGAGGGTCAAAATTCTTATTTTCCATTGATTTATTGCAGTCTCTGTCATTTTTGAGAATCTATGTATTGTCAAGCTTCATGCAGCTTTAGGTGCTTAACTAACTTTTTTTTTGTTATCGGTAGGTTTCACACGTAACTTCTAGAGTTGTTTGGTTACAACAAAATAACTTTAAGATCTATTCGCAACAAATCAAACAGTGAAAATGACCATCAATCCAATAACAGGTTTGATAGATACATGATTTAATACATAAGAAACCAAGGAGAATTATCGAAAAATTTGGACTCATTTTATGAATTGCCTTTGTGTACCGTAGAGTGGATGCATGTGTTGTTTTGTGGATAAAATCCATCTTATGGAAATGCTAAGATGGAAACATGCCCCCCTTCCAGAAATGTAAAATTCGTTATTCACCAGCCTGTTTGGGGGCATCATTAAGACATTAACTAACTAACATCAAAACCTCTTTTGGAGCCCGGTATTCCATAAAAAAAGTGAAATCGATTTTTAAGCTTCAAAAATTTGGGAAAAAAAACTAGGTGTAGATAATGATCTGATCTACAAGTGTACAGAATTTCGATTCCTAGTTTGTTGTATTTTGTCCTGGGAAAATAAAATCTGAATTTTTTTCGAAATCTCGAATTTGGACACTGTTTACCGATCTAGATTTACTCATTTGTCATTTTCACCCAGCCCAAAATACAACGAATTGAGAATCGAAATTTTGCACACCTATAGATCAGATATTATCTCCATCTAGGATTTTTCCGAATATTTTGATACTCCAAATTGCAGATTTTGATATTTTTTAAACGAGCTCAGTGTAGCCCGAGCTCCAAAAATCCTCTCTCCTAACATGCCTTTTCTAGAGTGAAAGAGAGGTTTTGTTCATTGATCGGCATAACAGGTACATTAACATTGCTGGTGAATTAAAAAAATCAAACATGTCCCTCAAAAATATCTGAAACTCGTCTCTGTTTTTGCTAAACAGTGAGCTTCGAACGAACCTTCTCAAGCTTTGCAACCCGTGCCCTGAGCTCAGGCTACCCACAATGGGGGTAACATAGCTAGTAACATGCATACCATGTAGACAAATAAAATCTGACGTGGCGACTATTTAATGAGGAGAGAGGGGTTGTGATAACATAGCTAGTTACTGTAACATCATATATCCCGAGACAGTGTGAGTCTACAAACTAATAAATATAATACTATACATATATGGAAAATAGGGGGCTACCTAGGATGATAACTGTGCACCCTCATCTCACCGTAGGATCAACCCTATAGGGCGTTTTGCACCACATCCATTGTTAACGCCGTATACTGTACAGCCAGACGGATCACACCTGCACCCGACCAAAACCAGTTTAGAGCAAGTCCAACAGCCGCGCTAAAACACCGCGCGCTAAAAATAACCGTCAATATCGCGCGCGCGGCAACCTTTTCTCCCCCAGCAGGCGCGCGAAAATAGTGCGCGCGGTAAAAGATTTCAGGCGCGCGTGATTTCTCCGCCCCGCATGCCCCAAATTTGGTGCACGCTCGCCACCGCGCGCTATCGCTCCAGAACGCGCACGAACGCCCAACCGCCGCGGTGAAATTTCCCCCTCTCCTCTGCGCGCGTGCTGGCGACCTCCGTCCATGGATCCGCCCTCCGACTCGTCGCCGTACTCGGTCCCCGTCAACGCCGGCGTCGGCGCAGGAGTTCCGGCAGCAGCAAACCCTAACCCTACCTCTGCCGCCGCCGCGAGCTCGAGCGCGCGCCAACTCCACTTCGTCCCGCCGCGCCCGACAGCGACCGGCACCGCCCCTCCTCCGCCGTTGGCTGCACCGAAAGGAAAGGGCACGGACGCCAAGCGGGCCGCGGCCACAGCGGCCGGCGGGCCAAAGCCAGCCAAGAAGGTGGCTCAGCGCCAGCGCTCCATTCGGCCTCCTGCACCGACGCGTACGCAGGCGCCACCGCCAGCTCCCCGGCAGGCGCCAACGCAAGCTACCCGTCAGCCTCCACCGCCACCACCGCCGCCGGCTCCCACCGCGCGCCAACTGCTCGATCAATTGACAACAAGGTAAAACCCTCATCTTTTCAATGTGGTTGTTGATTTAAGAAGGATTCTAGTGTTGGCATGTTCATGTAAGATGGTTGTTGCATTGTAGTGTTGACGATGAGACATTCATGGCACAATGAATATGGATGTTGGCTCATCTTTCGCTGCCGAGCAAGGACATGGAGATGGCGAAGATGAAGAATAAGAAGAAGAAGAAGAGGAAGAAGAGTACGCAGTGGATGAGCATGGTGAAGGCTTGATTGAAGCGCCGGTAGTTGAGCATGGTATGACGGATGGTAGGACGGTCAACTACACCGCCGATGAGGATAGGTGGCTATGCCGAGCATGGTTGGCGGTTGCCATGGACCCGGTGGTTGGCACCGACCAAGCAAGAGGCACCTATTGGGCGAGGATGAAGTCTTGGTTCGATGCACGCAACTCAAGTGGCAATGAGCGCAGCGATCGATCTCTTCGGTCCCGGTGGTATGTCATCAACACCGATTGTCAAAAATGGGCGGCTGCTTTGGCGGGGGTCGATGCACTCAATCCAAGTGGCACCGCACAAGATGATAGGGTAATTTGTTCATTGGGGGATTCTATGTCATGTTCATGCGCATATGTTTATTCTTGCAAATGAATCATTCTTCTCTTATGTTCACCATGTAGAATACCATTGCACAAAATTTGTTCAAGGATCAAGGGAGGAAAGACAAGAAGGGGAGGAAGATTCTTGGCAAGCCATTTGTGCTCCACCATTGCTATGATGAGATAGGGAATGAGGAGAAGTGGAAGAAACGTGATGGGTTGGATGTGCACACCTTGGGGATGAATGCCACCGCCGCCGCCGCGACAATCATAGATGATGATGCATCTAGTGATGAGAACAAGAAGAGAAGCTCCACACCTCACTCGGTTGCATTCACAAAGAGGCCCGTGCTTGGAAGGAAGGCCGCCAAGGAGTTTATGAAGGGAAAGAAGGCCGGTGATGATGACATAGCAAAAGCTATGGATAGGATGGCCAATGCAAGGTTGGAGTACAATGAAGATAAAAAGTTGGCAACGATGAAGGCGGCCGAGGCCGAGGCGCGGAGGGTGGCTTTGGAGGAGAGGATGTCCGCCGCAGAGGAGAGGAGGTTGTCTTTGGAGGAGAAGAAGGTGGCCCCGCCGAGCAAGTGCGCCTAATGGAGGAAGAGAGGAACCTCTTTGCCATTGACACGTCCAACATGGATGAAAGGCAAAAGGAGTACATAAACCTTGCTCGCGATGAAGTGTTGGCCAAAAGAAGGATGATGGCAAACTATATGAAGGCCCAAAGTGAAGGGATGAATGCAGTTGGAGGCTATGGAGGCATGGGAGCACCACCGGGGCCTTTTGGAGGTATGGGAGCACCGCCGGGGCCTTTTGGAGGCATGGGAGCACCACCGGGGCCTTTTGGAGTCATGGGAGCACCACCGGGGCCTTTTGGAGGCATTGGAGCACCACCGGGGCCTTTTGGAGGCTATGGTGCCATGTGTGCGATGAATTTTGGAAGCATGGGAGGTATGGGTAGCATGGGACTTGGAGGCATGGGAGCACCACCGGGGGGATTCATGGCCTCGTTGGTGAATCCATCGCATGCCAATGTTGATGCCTATGGAGATTCATCACATGCCACCACCACCAACACCACCGTCCAAGACTCCCAAGTAGAAGAAGCACAAAATGGAGAACAAAATGGAAGTGGCAATGGCTATGAAGATGTTGACAAATGATGTGTCAACATTTGTTTTCAAGTTAAATTTATGTTGAACTTGGTTATCATTTGCATTTGAACTATGACCTAAATTTGTATTGAACTAGGTTGTGTGAAACAAGCATTTGGAGACTGTTGAGATCCATTTGTTGTTGTATTTATTTTGGCTTGTTCGATCTTGTTGATGTGTTGTGGGTTGTGGAATGTTGTTTGCGCCGGCGCCCGCTGAAAGTGCATGGTTGCTCCCATGCATGGTTTTGGTAATTAATGACAATCTCTATGGACTAATGTTTGTATTGAGCTATATTTGTAGGTGTGTCCATTTGAGTTGCTTGATCTCCATTTGTTGGAATCAAGGTTAAGGAAAGAAAAGATTTGTGTTGATCAAGGCTTTGTGCGGGTTGATCAACTCTCAAGTCCAAGTGAAGATATGCCGAAGAGTGCTTTCCCCATCTTGGTGTATGGGGGAGCGTCATGTGTTCCTTCATCAAGAGAAGCGCAATCAAGAAAGGTGGTTCGTCTTGAGGAGATGAAGATCATCTTCATCGACCTCAAGTGGTTTAATGCGCAAGGCAAAGGTATGATCTTGATAGGGTTTCTATTTTACTGGTCTCATGATGTTTAGTGAGAGACCGGGTTATAGGATAGATAGCCGTACTATCAAGAGGGGCTCTCGACCGAGTATCGTGATCGTATCGTTTGTGGAGAGCTCAATCCTTTGCATCCATGCAATCATCTTTATTGGTTCTTATTTGGCTCTTATCGTGGTGTGGTCTTGGTACTTGTCGTGCTTTTCATGACAAGGCTAAGTTCACCGAAAACTGTATTCATATGCGTCTTCTATTGCGTTTTCGGTATTGGAGATTTTGCCGGTTCATCCGTTTGGAAGGTTTCACCTTTCCAACCCTTTGCACAATCTCCCTTGTTTGTTTTTATAATATTTTCTTGGGCTATGATGTTTCTCTACATAATCTTGTTGTGCTCGTTGTGATGATTCCAACGAGTCCAAGATTATCGAAAACGAAGTTCGTGGGTGAAAGTTATTGCATTTCCGATTTGCAAATGGGAGCTTTTACCTTCCCCATTTATTTTTATAATATATTTTTGGACTATGATGTTTCTCTGCATATTCTTTTTGTGCTCGTTGTGACGATTCCAATGAGTCCAAGATTATCGAAAACGGAGTTCGGGGGTGAAAGTTATTGCGGTTTTATCTCGGAGCATTTTCTAAACAGATTTTTTTTAGAAAAGGAGAAAAGAAAAAAAAATCTGGCCGGCCGGCCTGGCCGGGCCCGAGGCCGGCCCAAGGCCGGGCGGTTCGGGTGGTCTCCCGGCCCTCTCCCTCCCGCGAGGCCGGCCCAGGCCGGGGCAGCGGCCGGCTGCTTCTGTGTCCCTCCCGGCCCAGCGCGCAGGGCAGGCCGGCCCAAGGCCGGGACAACAGGCCGGGCTCCCTGTGCTTTGCTCTGGGTCGATCGTTGCTTCTGTCGCTGCTGCCCATTTTTTTGTCCCAACGGCTCTATTTTTAGAGCCCATATAAAAAGGGGTTCTTCCCCAATTTTTTCAGAGATCTCATCCCTTGCTCTCTCTCCTCCATTGCCAACATTTTGAGAGCTTGATTCCTCCTAATCCCTCCGATGATTCTTGCCCAAATTTAGGGAAACAAGAGAGGAGATCTAGATCCATCTTTCCACCAAACAAAATCTCCTCTAAGTGAGGCGAACTCGTGGGATCTAGATTTTGGAGATCTTGGTGTTTCTCCTCCGTTCTTCCTCCTAAATCCCTCCATAGCATTAGTTGCTTTGGTTGGATTTTGGGGAGAAGGATTTGACCACTTGGTGTGTTCTTGTCCTTTTACATTTGTTGCATCGGGTTGTGCTCCCCACGGTGATTCGTGGGATTGAAGGTTGGGAGCTTGTTACTCTTGAGTCATTGGACCCTAGACGGTGGTGGTGCTGAGAAGACTTCGGCTTGTGAAGTTTCGGCACATTTTGGGAGCCCCCAATTGAGTTGTGGGTGTGTGCCCCAAAAGTTGTAAGGGCTCCGGAATCCGCCCCAAAGGATTCCGATAGTGGAAGGTGAACCAAACCTTTGGGTGCGGTTCATCGGAGAATAGGGTAAGGCCTTTGTGGCATCTTGAGTAGGCCTCTTGTGGCGAGCTCACACCCCTCCAACGAGACGTACTCCCTTAACAAGGAGGAACTCGGGAATAAATCCTCGTCTCCGCGTGCCTCGGTTATTTCTATACCCGAGCCTTTTACTTATGCAATTTACATTATGATAGCCTTCGTGCTTGAAGTTCATATCTTGCTTTCACCTTGTTGTTTTATTGCTTAGCATAAGTTTTTGGTGCACTTAGGCAAACCTAGTATATTAGGTTGTTGACTTGTTAATTTAAACACATAGTTTTATTCCGCAATTATCAAGCCCCTAAATAGAAAAAGTTTTAATCGCCTATTCACCCCCCCTCTAGGCGACATCCGGGACATCGTTTGTTCTTTCAATTGGTATCAGAGCCTCGGCTCTCTTGTTGGGCTTCACCGCCTAGAGAGTAAAGATGTCGTCTAGGGATTTAGTGCACAATTCCATGTTTAGATTCAATGGCACAAACTTTAATGTTTGGAAAACTCATATGCTTAGTCACTTACGGGTCTTGGACCCCAATATTGAGCGTATCTTAGATATAGGTTTTTCTCCTCCAAAGGATTACGAAAGTACGACTTTAGAGGATGAGAAAAACTTATATTTAGATGCTCTAGCCTCTAATGAGTTTTGCAAATTTGTGAGTGTTGTAGTTTTCGAGTCGATCATGCCTCTCCGGAATGCTCATGAGCTTTGGACCAACCTTCAAGATAAATATGGAGTGTCCAACTCTAGTGAGGATGATTGTTCTCCCTCCACCTCCAAAATGTGGTAAGCCACAAACTATCGGAATGGTGAGTAGTGATGGGTTTTGCAATTTGGATAGTGAGCTCATTGTTGATGATCATTTATCTCTATCCTGTTGCAATGCCTCATCTTTGGACCTCAACACACATAGCACTATAAATGATTTACATGCTAGTGTTGATAGTCCTTGGATATCATCTAAAAATTGGTTAGATAAATCTCTTTATGATATGCTTGCTTTATCTTGTTGCCATGATGAAAATGCTTGTGTTCCCTCTAACTCTTGCATTAATAATAATGTAGAGGAAACCCAATTTTCTATGCAACAAGATGTGAACTTGAGTAGTTCAAAAATTAATTATTCCTCTTCATCCACCCATCATTGCCTTATGGATAAATCTTCTTCCAGCAATGATAATAATAATGACGAAGAAGATGATGAGGAAAATAATGATGCTCTCCTTCATAAGAAAGGCATAATGATCCTTAAGGCTCTTTCTAAAAATAAAAATGCTTGTGATAACCTTTATGAAATCATGGGTGCCCTTGTTGAGCGCCGTGAAACTATTGAGGCTTTGGAAGCAAGCCTTGATGAAAAGGGTAAGATAGAAAGAGATGATGCTATGGAAAAGGCTTCGTTAGAAGATGCTCTTGAGGAAGAGCGAGACACTCGGGTTTCTCTTGAGGAGAAACTTGAGAATATTGAGGAATCTCACGATGCTATTATTGCTAAACTTATTGAAGAACGTGACCATGCCATTTCCAAATATAAAATGCTTAAAAAGGAAAAGGTTGAATTTGGTGTTGGCAATGCTAGACTAATTGAGGATATAGAGAGACGTGACAAAGCTCAAAAGGCTTTGGAACGTGAACACTCTCTCCTTATCTTGTCTCATGATCAACTCCAAACTCAACTATCTAAAAATGATGAGCTTGTTATGCCTTCGTCTATTCCTAACGCTAATGATGCTTGTGCTACTAACTCCATTTCTTGTGAAGCATCTACTTTGAAGGAGAATGTTGAGCTAATGACTCAACTTGAGGTGCTAACTAGCAAGTATGGGGAGTTGGAAGAAAGTCATAAAAAGCTATCTAGCTCTAATGATGATCTTCTAGCATCCTATGCTAGTCTAAAGTTAGCTCATGAGGCCATCACTACAAAGGTAATATCTTGTGAGGCTCATGTGGATAATAGCACAACTTCATCTAAAAATGCTATATTGCCATGTGCTAGTCCTAGTAGTTCATCCACTCACAATGTTAGTACCTCTTGTGATGAATTACTTGTCTTGCCTTGTTGTCATTGCAATGAAGCTTCTACTTCCTCTAGTGTTTTTGTTGCCACTAACCATGTAGAGGAAATAAAAGACCTCAAGGCCCAAGTCACTTCTTTGAAGAAAGGCTTGGAAAAGCGTCATGAAGGGAAGAGTGCACTTGACAACATGTTGAGTGTTCAACAATCCCCCAATGACAAGAGTGGACTTGGATTCAACTCCAACAACAAGACCAAGTCCAAGGTTGAGAAGAAGAAGAAGGGACAAGTTCAAATCAAGAATCCGGCCAAGATCACTTGCTTCAAGTGCAAGATTGAAGGGCATCATGTTAGGGATTGCCCAATGAAGAAGAAGCCCCTTAGTGAGAAGCAACTAGGGAAGCAGCCTCTTGTTCAATCTCGTGCTCAACCACGAGTTGAACAAAGGCCACCTCCTAAAAAGACTCAAGTCAATGCTCCCCATGTTGAGGAGCCTATTAAGAATAAAGAGAAGATTCGATGTTGCTACCTTTGCCGTGGCAAAGGTCATTTTGCTTCTTCATGCACTAACGGTACCTCATCCAACCCTATCTTAGTTGATGATGCTTATTATCTTGGGAAGGATAGGATTGGCAATGTGTTTGCCAAATATGTGGGGACTCAAAGTGGTGTCAAGAAAAGAACCATTTGGGTTCCCAAGCCTATTGTGACTAACCTCTTAGGACCCAACTTGGTTGGGGACCAACAAGCTCAAACTTGATCAATAGGTTGATGTGGAGGACATTGGAGACTCGGCTACTCTTGAAGAATTAAGGGATCTTCATGGTTTTATTTCATCAAGCCAAGTCAATTGGATTATCACATATCTATCTCATATCCAATGCTTTCTCCTTGCGGTTGTTGGGAATATGCCCTAGAGGCAATAATAAAATGGTTTATTAGCATATTCATGTTTATGATAATAGTTTAATCTCCATGCTATAATTGTATTAAATGGAAACATAATACATGTGTGGAATATAAACACCAGGTGTCCCTAGTAAGCCTCTACTGGACTAGTTCGTTAGTCAAGAGATGGTTAGAGTTTCCTAACCATGGACTTGTTATAGTCACTTGATAACGGAGTCATATCATTAGGAGTAATGATGTGATGGACAAGACCCGATAATAAAGAGTTGCAATTGATCGTGTCACACAAGTTTCATTGCCAACACTTTTTAGTATGCCAAGTATAGTTTCCTTAGACCATGAGATTATGTCACTCCCGTTTACCGGAGGAATGCTTTGTGGACATCAAACGTCACTTTGTAACTGGGTGATTATAAAGGTGGCTTTCAGGTATCTCCGATGGTATTTGTTGGGTGACATGAATCAAGACTGGGATTTGTCCTTCCTTGTGACGGAAAAGATATCTCTGGGCCCTCTCGGTAATATAGCATCAGAAAGGTTGCAACCATGTGATTAAGTGTTAATCATGGAGATCCTATATTATGGACGAGTAAAGAGAATTTGCCAGGTAACGAGATTGAACTAGATATGGAGATATTGACGATCAAGTCTCGGGCAAATTAAATATCGTGAGACAAAGAGAATCGTATACGAGATTAAGAATCTCCGGCATCGTGGTTCAATCGATAAGGAACTTCGTTGAATATGTAGGAGTCAATATGGGCATCCCGGTCCCGCTATTGATTATTGATATGATCATGTCTGCATGTTCTCGAACCCGTAGGGTCACACACTTAACGCTCCGATGTAGCTAGGGTTAGCGATGAGATAATTGATGGAATGAACGAATGGTGATTCGGAGTCTCGGATGGGATCCCGGACGTCACGAGGAGTTCCGGAGTGGTCCGGAGAATAAGATTCATATAAGGAAAGTGGTTTCCGGAGGTATCGGAAAAGTTCCGGGATTTTCTGGAAGGGTTCAGGAATATTCTAGAAGGTTCTAGAGGAGTCTAGAAGTGGGGCCCATAGGAGTATGGGGCCCACATGGGATATAGGAGTGGTGGACTGGCCTAGGGCCAGCCGCACCACCTAGCCCCAAGGGGCCCATGCGGCATGGGCTAAAGGCCCATGAGGGGAGGGGGCAACCCTAACCCTAAGGGGGCTTGCTTGGGAAGCAAGCCTCCCCTAGCCGCCGGCCCTAGGAGGGGGTGGGGCGCAGCCCCCCTGGCCTCCTATATAAAGGGGGGGGGGGGCAGGGGAGGGCTGCCGCACCTATGTGTGCTCCCCCCAGGTGCTCTAGCCGCCACCCCCCTCCTCCATCTCCACCTCTCCTGCGCCACCCCTCTCCCGGAGGGCTGCCGCCATATCCTCCACCAAGGCTTGCCGCACCACCCCTAGATGTAGGGCTGCTGCTGCACCTCCTCCTCTCCCTCTCCTCTTGCTTGGCTTGGCGAAGCCATGCTCGTGGAGATCATCATCATCAACGCCATCACAACCGTCGTGGTGCCGAGATCCATCTAGCCATATCCACCTTGCTTGCGGGATCAAGAAGGCGGAGATCTACATCGAGCCGTACGTGTGGATACCGCGGAGGTGCTACCCCTTGTGGCACTTCATCGAATTGGACTTCGAGGAAATACATCTCCTCGCGACTAGATGAGTCTAGTTGCGGGGATCGACTAGCCAACCCCTGCACCGACAAAACGCGTTTGTTCGATCTTCAAGGGTAAGAGATTGGATCTCACCTTCGCTACCTTCGTCTAATAGATCTAGATCCTTGGGGTTTCTTCCGCTTGTTTCGTAGGAAAATTTTTGTTTTCTATGCAACGACCCCTTCAGCGGTAACTTGTATTTAATTCATATATACATTGAAAGTTGCTTGCTCCCTTGCATGTGTTGGTTTTGTTCCTAGCATGTGCTTGTATATGATATGCTTCTCTCTTACTTGTCTTGTTATTCAAGGTTATGTATGATAGTTGTATATCATGTGTGTGTAACTTGTGTATTGAGCTTTATTGGATCTTGTGTGGATTTCATTTGGCTCTTTGAGATATTAATGGACTATCCCATTTTGGGGGAGTGATATGCTTTGTGCATTTCACAAACCTAAAATGTGTGTACATGAGGCACACCACCTAGTATTGATATTTCAATATTATCTAGTTACTATGTGGTATGTCATATTCATGAGAAATTCAAATTCTACAATGTCCATTAATTTCTCTAGTTGGTTTTATTTGCCTCTTGTTTAAAAATATATGAATTATCACATTATGGGGGAGTAATAAGCTATGTGCATATTACAATCTCATATAAATGTGAACATTTGAGGTTTGCCACTTAGATTTGATGTTATAAATTATCTTATTCCTATGTGGCATGTTTGCTCGAACAAGTTCCAATTTCCTTTGTGGTTGCCGTTTGGTTCTTGTTTGGGTAAGTTTGGTTGGTGTGGTTTTCTCTAATGTGTATTTCCATATATTATGTGAGAAACCATTTGTTTCATTTTATTCTAACCATGGCTTGCCGGTTGGTTTGAACAATTGAAACTACCAACAAACTTAAGTAAAATATGGCGTTTTAATTCTTATCTCTTGCCATATGCATTTTGTTGTGAAGTTGGTCTTGAATATCATTCCTATATACCACCGAGAAATATCTCAAATATACTCCTTGTCATGACAAGTGATACTAGTGATTGTGGTGGATTGTGTAGACCATCTTCACTTTGACTCTTGCGTTAAAATTGCCTTCTTTGCCTCTTGCAAGGATTTTTTTATTTGGTAGTGTTTAGTGTTGTAAATAAAATATGGAGAGTAATGATCCCTTGTGCGTGCATTTTGTATTCAAATGCAAATATATATAAGATAATGCATAAATCTTGGGGGAGCATTCCTTTTTATTTAGAACACTATCCCATCTATCAATATTTCATCCTTTCAATTGGCATTTGATTCTTTATCTTGTTGGTACCTTCAATTGGTATTAATTGGAACTTAATATCTTCTTCATAGATATTTGTTCTGATTGATATTTATTTGGGAGTCTTGATACCTTTTGCCTTATTTTACTTTACTTGATTTCGGTCAAGTATCACCCTCTTCTTGGTATCTTTTCTCCTAGTTAATTTTTTGTTTTCATTGCTATCTTATTTTCAATTGGTGTCTTATCGATCAGTTGTTGTGTTGATTTGATTCCTTTTGATATCACACTTCATGTGTTGATGTGTTTTGGAATCAATCATTTGTTGTTTTGATTCTTTCCTCAATCATGCGTTGACTTGGATTTTGATATAATTTGGACAACCTTTTTATGTCACACTTTGGTGTGCCCTCTTCTTGGTTTACTTTGTGTTTTCGTCCAAATTGTATCTCGTTTGGTTCTTGTAAGTCTATCATGCATTTTTACTAGTATATATATTTTATGGCATGCTAGTCTTTCTTGATCCAATATATAGGGGATACTCCACCGAATCCTAAATCGGCTAAGATGTGCATGAAATTCAATTTCATATCTATATGCACATATTTATGTGGAGTGTTTCCTATATATTGTAGTTTATCTAACTACTATGGGACCCAATGAGTTTGGGAACCATTTTGTGCTTGAACTTTGTTTTAGGTACAATGGAGATGCATTGGATGCTTGCCTCACTCATAAGGAAGGTGTTCTCACCGTGTGATTATTGGAGTCAAGCTTTGATGATAAACAAACTCTCATCTTCTTCATCATCAATGTATCTCGGTAACAAGTATCTATCTCATGCATACTTTTCTAGTCTCAACCTTGTGTAGGTTGCTTCTTGGCATGAAAGTTTTTATGTGCAATTGTTGTGGTTTTGGCCTTTCTCTTCACTAGGTATATCTTTGTGATATTTGTGATGAAAATGCAAAAACTTTTTTTGTTCAATTGGTATTATTTGTTTGTGATACTTGTTGCCTACTTCAAAGCATCTTCACTATCCCTTGTTCCCTTAGTGATATGTGTGATGCATTTGATATATTTGAAGTTCATCTATATACAATGAGATAAATTTGAGCTATGTGCTATGCTTTTAAGCAACAATCTCGTTTGTATATTTATGACTTCCTTTTGGATACCTTGTTCTCTTTTTCCCGAACCATTTCGTATGTATATGTTTCTTTGCGGATGTATATCTTCATTGGTTTGTCTAATTAGAAACCTATACATATGAGAGAGGTCACCTCTTAGTTGGTATCCTAATTCTTTTGAGCTACCTTGTTTTCATCTATAATTCTTTGGTGGCTCCAAGTTTAGCTCATGAGTGCTTGTCTTATGTTTATTGGTATCTTTACACACTCATGTTTTTGTTGAGGATCTTTTTACCTCATGCTTACCATGGTGAGCATGTTGCGTTTTGTTGGCTAAATGATCTCACTAGCTTTTGGCATTTTCAATTGGTTTTAGTTTCCAATTGGTATCCCTAAGCTTGTGAACATATTTCTTTAAAAAGATCTTTTCATCTCGGTTGGGCCTATCTTAGTTTGAATCTTTGAAAATTGGTATCTCCTTTATGGCTCAACCACATCTTTGGTGCAAGTGCTATGATTTGCTTTTGCATTATGCACTCTTGCACTTGTTGCGTGTTCTAGATGACTTTGGGGGAGCGAGGATACCATATTTGTGCACTCCTCATTTGTGCATGAACATTGGGGAGCTTCTCCGTTTTATTTAGAACCCTCGCCTTGGATCTTCTCGATTGCTTTTCTCCTTTGTGGAGATGTTTAGAATGTTTTCATCTTATTTGCAATCTTTGGATCCTCAATATAGTTTGATTTCCTCCAATTATTCGTTAAAAGGGATTGTCATCACCTTTATGGAGGAACTCATATTATATTGGCTCTCTAAAGTTTTCTTCCCATTTCGGCAATCGATGCCAATGGGGGAGAAGTTTAGAGGGTTTAAGGGAAATTGGGTTTTATGCTTTTGTTGCATTTGCCATGCATGCGCTTGCATCCTTGCTCGTTTGTCTTGCAAGGATGCTCTATTCGTTATATAAACCCTCTTAAAAAGGGATTGTCATCAATTACTAAAATGGGGGAGATTGAAAGTGCATGGTTGCTCCCATGCATAGTTTTGGTAATTAATGACAATCTCTATGGACTAATGTTTGTATTGAGCTATATTTGTAGGTGTGTCCATTTGAGTTGCTTGATCTCCATTTGTTGGAATCAAGGTTAAGGGAAGAAAAGATTTGTGTTGATCAAGGCTTTGTGCGGGTTGATCAACTCTCAAGTCCAAGTGAAGATATGCCGAAGAGTGCTTTCCCCATCTTGGTGTATGGGGTAGCGTCATGTGTTCCTTCATCAAGAGAAGCGCAATCAAGAAAGGTGGTTCGTCTTGGGGAGATGAAGATCGTCTTCATCGACCTCAAGTGGTTTAATGCGCAAGGCAAAGGTATGATCTTGATAGGGTTTCTATTTTACCAGTCTCATGATGTTTAGTGAGAGACCGGGTTATAGGATAGATAGCCGTACTATCAAGAGGGGCTCTCGACCGAGTATCGTGATCGTATCATTCGTGGAGAGCTCAATCCTTTGCATCCATGCAATCATATTTATTGGTTCTTATTTGGCTCTTATCGTGGTGTGGTCTTGGTACTTGTCGTGCTTTTCATGACAAGGCTAAGTTCACCGAAAACTGTATTCATATGCGTCTTCTATTGCGTTTTCGGTATTGGAGATTTTGCCGGTTCATCCGTTTGGAAGGTTTCACCTTTCCAACCCTTTGCACAATCTCCCTTGTTTGTTTTTATAATATTTTCTTGGGCTATGATGTTTTTTCTGCATAATCTTGTTGTGCTCGTTGTGATGATTCCAATGAGTCCAAGATTATCGAAAACGGAGTTCGTGGGTGAAAGTTATTGCATTTCCGATTTGCAAATGGGAGCTTTTACCTTTCCCCATTTATTTTTATAAAATCTTTTTGGACTATGATGTTTCTCTGCATATTCTTGTTGTGCTTGTTGTGACAATTCCAATGAGTCCAAGATTATCGAAAACGGAGTTCGGGGGTGAAAGTTATTGCGGTTTTATCTTGGAGCATTTTCTAAACAGATTTTTTTTAGAAAAGGAGAAAAGAAAAAAAAAATCTGGCCGGCCGGCCTGGCCGGGCCCGAGGCCGGCCCAAGGCCGGGCGGTTCGGGTGGTCTCCCGGCCCTCTCCCTCCCGCGAGGCCGGCCTAGGCCAGGGCAGCGGCCGGCTGCTTCTGTGTCCCTCCTGGCCAAGCGCGCAGGACAGGCCGGCCCAAGGCCGGGACAACAGGCCGGGCTCCCTGTGCTTTGCTCTGGATCGATCGTTGCTTCTGTCGCTGGGAGATTCCCGGCCGGCCTGGCCGGCGTGCAGGCTGGCCCCAGGCCGGGCAGGCTGCTGCCCATTTTTTTGTCCCAACGGCTCTATTTTTAGAGCCCATATAAAAAGGGGTTCTTCCCCAATTTTTTCAGAGATATCATCCCTTGCTCTCTCTCCTCCATTGCCAACATTTTGAGAGCTCGATTCCTCCTAATCCCTCCGATGATTCTTGCCCAAATTTAGGGAAACAAGAGAGGAGATCTAGATCCATCTTTCCACCAAACAAAATCTCCTCTAAGTGAGGGGAACTCGTGGGATCTAGATTTTGGAGTTCTTGGTGTTTCTCCTCCGTTCTTCCTCCTAAATCCCTCCATAGCATTAGTTGCTTTGGTTGGATTTTGGGGAGAAGGATTTGACCACTTGGTGTGTTCTTGCCCTTTTGCATTTGTTGCATCGGGTTGTGCTCCCCACGGTGATTCGTGGGATTGAAGGTTTGGAGCTTGTTACTCTTGGGTCATTGGACGCTAGACGGTGGTGGTGCCGTGAAGACTTCGGCTTGTGAAGCTTCGGCACATTTTGGGAGCCCCCAATTGAGTTGTGGGTGTGTGCCCCAAAAGTTGTAAGGGCTCCGGAATCCGCCCCGAAGGATTCCGATAGTGGAAGGTGAACCAAACCTTTGGGTGCGGTTCATCGGAGAATAGGGTGAGGCCTTTGTGGCATCTTGAGTAGGCCTCTTGTGGCGAGCTCACACCCCTCCAACGAGACGTACTCCCTTAACAAGGAGGAACTCGGGAATAAATCCTCGTCTCCGCGTGCCTCGGTTATTTCTATACCCGAGCCTTTTACTTATGCAATTTACATTGTGATAGCCTTCGTGCTTGAAGTTCATATCTTGCTTTCACCTTGTTGTTTTATTGCTTAGCATAAGTTGTTGGTGCACTTAGGCAAACCTAGTATATTAGGTTGTTGGCTTGTTAATTTAAGCACATAGTTTTATTCCGCAATTATCAAGCCCCTAAATAGAAAAAGTTTTAATCGCCTATTCACCCCCCCTCTAGGCGACATCCGGGACATCGTTTGTTCTTTCACCCGCGCGCTGCTTTTTTGCGCGCCTGCTGGGGATGTTTTTGGCGCTGTATTTTCACGCGCCACTTTTACCGCTTCCGCCAGAGGAGATTCGCCGCGCGCGCTGCAAAGCCGGATCGCGCGCGCTGCATAGCATTTTTAGCGCGTCAGGATTTAGCGTGGCTCTTGGAGTTGCTCTTACTTTTCATCCCCACCCGATGCAAATCAAACAACCACCGATTAATAAAAAACACCATCGTGCTCCTTCCTATCCACTAGACCACCACCGCCCGCCCACCCAGCCCCGCACCGGCCATTACCGCGTGCCGATAAGGCCCCCAGTCCGTCCACCACCACACGCCGCCAGAAATATACTACGTTGTATGTGCTGGGGAAGTCACGGGCCACCACCGGACTAGCTGGACACGGGCAAAGGGAGCGGCGACGCCGGCCTAAAACAGTCGCCGTCGACCGAGCCGCGAGCTCACCACCATCCCCAGCCTCTCGGTGGTTGGCCTCTCGTCGGCGGCCTAGAGTATCCAGGGCAGCGAAAGGACGAGGGAACCGCCGCTGCGTCCGACGGTGCCGTGAAGCGTGGGGGGGGGGGGGTGATAACCCACAAGTGTAGGGGAGGGGGGGGGGGGTGATAACCCACAAGTGTAGGGGATCGCAACAGTCTTCACGGGTATTATAACCCAATTTATTGATTCGACTCAAGGGGAGCCAAAGAATACTTAGAGGTCTTCGCAGCTGAGTTGTCAATTCAGCCACACCTGGAGAAGCACAAGTAACACGAGAGAGGTGAAAGCAACAGTGATTTGAGAACAATAGTAACAGTAACACGAAAGCAATGATGGAGAAATATGGACCGGGGTTCATAGTTTCACTAGTGGCGGCTCTCCTATGCAAATAATCATGCATTGGGTGAACAAATTACAGTTGGGCAATTGACAGAATTGCACTAATTAATTAATTATGACAAAGCATTCAGTTTATCAATCATACGTAGGCATGTATTCCATATATTGTTGTAACTACTCGCAATGAGAATTCGCACAACATCTTTTGTCCTGCCATCCGGTTTCAGTCGGGCCAATTAAGGAACAAATGCCAATTAAGGTGTTCCTTTTAATAGAACACCGAAACAAAGCATTAACACACAATGAACACATGTAATCCTCAAGTTACTAACCATTCCCATCGATGTCCCCGTTTTTGTCACTCGAGGTCTCCGGTTCCGTACTAATAACATGTGCATACAACTTGTAGATACGATCTAAGCATCAATTATATTCATGCAAACATAACGCGCCCAAATCTAAGATCATGCCACTCGTGCACTAGTGACAAGCATTAAGCATAACAACATTGCAGCAACAACAATTCATAAACATAAATAATCTGATCATAACGTGCCAATCCATCGGATCCCAACAAACACAACGCATATTACATCGGATTGATCTCGATCATGTAGGGCAGCTCACGACAACATGGTATTGAACAACAAGGGGGAGAGTGTACCCTCTAGTTACTGCTACAAACCCGTAGTCCACGGGGGAACTACTCACAACTCATCCTGGAGGCAGCGGTGGCGGTGCAGATGGCTCCGGGGGCCAATCCCCGTCCCGGCAGGGTGCCGGAATAGGCAATCCGACCCCCGAAACTTGTCGGCGATAGCGGCGGAGCTCTGTATCGTATTTGGGAAAATCCTTCGGGTGGTAGGGTTTTTGCGTCGGGGATGATTTTATAGGCATTGGGGGCGACCGAGGGGGTGCCCGAGGGGCAAGGGCGACCTGCGGCCGCGGCCTCCCCCTGGACCGCGGCAGGCACCCGCGGGGGGCCTTCTGGGCCTCAGCTGGAGCTTCCCTTCTGGCTCCCTTCCTCATTTCTTCAATAAAAAATCTCCGTAAATTTTTGTCCAATTCCGAGAATATTTCCAGAAGTAACTTTCTGCAACAAAAACAACACAAAAACAGGGAACTGACATTGGGCATCTTGTCAATAGGTTAGTCCAATAAAATGCCTTAAAATGATATAATAATATGGCAAAAACATGTGACAATGACATAAAACAAGCATGGATCACTCAAAAATTATAGATACGTTTGAGACGTATCAGCATCCCCAAGCTTAACTCCTACTCGTCCTCGAGTAGGTAAGTGATAACAAAATAATTTTTGATGAGACATGCAACCAACATAATCTTGATCAAGATAGTAATGTAAAGCACAAGATGTGAGTAAGGTGATCCAAAACAATTTTCTATAGTTGACATTAAGCAAACAATGATTAACAAATGCTAGAAACTTTTCATGAATAAGTGTGTTGGAGACATGGAACCATACATAAGGTTCAGAAAGAAGAATTGCAAATTATGTCTCCAATGTAAAGTATCAATCATTCTTCAAAGCATCTAATTAGTTATTCATGGAATAGCCAAGCTCAAGTCAAGTGTCCTAATCCATCTACTTCACAAATCAACTGTTTCGAAGTCTACTCAACTAGTGCAAGTAAGAAGTGGCTTTGGCACCAAAATGTTATGACAAAGAGAACAATGATGGAGGTTTGGAAGGTCAAAAAGAAAGGCTCAAACAGTGGAGAAGGTAACCACAAGACAGAAGGAAGTTCCGTAGTTGACACTGTATTAGGAGTAGTGATTGCCATACAATGGATGCACATAGAGCTATAAGTGTATGAAAGCTCTCCAATGGAACTAGTGGGGGTGCATCCAACTTGCTTGCTCATGAAGACCTAGAGCTCACTTGAGGAGGCTCATCCTTGGAATATACAAGCCAAGTTCTATAACGTTAATTTCCCACATAGTTATACAAATGAAACATGAAAACTCTCTAAATTGAAGTGTAGGTGCTGATTATAGCACAAGTGTGGAATAAAGGATAGTAGTGCTGCCCCTCTCTCTTTTATATTTCTCTTTTTTTTTTACTTTTTTTACAATTGTGGCCTCCGTGGCTCTTTTAAATTTTCTCTCATTGGTCTCTTTTTGGACTCTTTTATGTGGCCACTTTGGACTCTTTTCAATATGCTCATAGGTAGGGGCAACACTCTATTTTTACAAGATGATCATCACACTTTTGGTACTCATAACTCATAAGACTAATACATGATGTATAAAAGAAAGTATGCATGATTGAGCGTAGTGTGGAAAAAATGTAGAACATGTGGCAGGCCACGCAGCACACTAACTCAATGATCAAGCAAACTATATGGTAATGAAGAACGACATCAAGTCATGTAATGTAATGATGGATGTTGCATGGAAATGTATCTCGGAACGGCTATGGAAATGCCGTGATAGGTAGGTATGGTGGCTGTTTTGAGGAAGATAATTGGCTTATGTGTAGGAGAACAGGATGAAGTTCTCCCACGGAGTTGGATGTACTCGCGAAGTATGCACCAATCTCAATGTGAGAGAGTGCATTGCGCAGCACCGAAGAGGCTAGCAAAATATGGAAGTGGAAGTGCCAAAAACCAAAACTCACAATGCATTTCGTATATTGCAAACAACTAGCAGTTTCAATGTTCCACAAATGTTTAGAGACACCCCGAGAGGGATCGTGGCGGCGACACAAGTGCCCCGTTGGCTTCCCCGACCGTTGCAGTAACTACCCAGTAGGAACTTCTTTTCAACTTAGCAGAATTCATGACACATTAGCATTGTTGACTTAGGTTGTTTAGTTCAGAAAAGTACGGCTCCACGCTTTAATAACACATCTCCACCAATCAGCTCTAACATCATTAACCAATACATTTTAACCATTAGTTATTTTAATGCCTCAAATCAATTGAAGAGTATCAAATTATCAACATAGTGATCTACAAGACTATTCAGGTTTTTTCTACTTCATACCACTACCACATGCATAGCATTTTACCGTTCTAACACATCAACCAAGCAACCAAAATAACTCTCTAACAAATATAAGTGAAGCACAATAGAGTTTAACAACAACTACTAGCAGCACTAAATAATATAAAAGCTAAAAGCGAGAGCTTACTAGCAAACAAACAGTAGTTAAGAATACTCAAAAAGATATAAGCGAAGCAAAGGAGTATTCAAACGAAAAGGCGGAGCGTGTCTCTCTCCCACACAAATAAAGCTAGGATCCAACAAAGATATGACCAGCAAACAAACAAAACAAAAGTGAAAGCAAAAAGACGCTCCAAACATAGCACATAATATGTAAAGTGATAAAAACTTAGTTTCAACGAAACGACCTGATGGTTGTTGGTGAAGAGTGGGGATGCCTTGGGCATCCCCAAGTTTAGACGCTTGAATCTTCTTAAATATTTCAGGGGGATTCCATGGGGGCATCCTCAAGTTTGAGCTTTTCTCCATCCTCACATCACCGTGTCGTTCAAAACTTAAAAACTCCCTTCACACAAAACTTCTCATAAACTGATTAGAGTGTTATTGCTCATAAATTAAAATGAACATGTATTCAACTCAAGACAAATTGCAAACAACTTTATTAGGAATTAGCTACTATTTACTAAACCTCAATGTGACACTTCATCTCTAGATTATCGCATTTGACGATAGTAAAAGAGACGAATACAAAATAAAAGCAGAATCTGTCAAAAACAGAACAGTCTGTAAAGATAGAATTTTTCGAGGCACTTCTGCAACTCAAATTAGAAAACTCAAAACTAACGAAAGATAGATAAAAGTATCAGGCTTGCTGTCAAAAATTATCAGAAAAATATAAAATTCAGGGAAGGCTCGAGATTTTCTGTAACAGGCGCATAGAATCTGTTTTTAGACAGGAAAACAATACCTCGCACTTTCAATGCATTAGAGGCTAAACTTGGCACAAAAAACCAAAAGGAAAAGATAAAATGAAGTTGCTACAGAAGCAATAACTCCATGACTCAAGAAAAGAAAAAACAAAACTGAAAGAAAAGATGGGTTGTCTCCCAACAAGCGCTTTTCTTTATAGCCTTTTAGCTAGGCGCAGTGATACGTCTCGGACGTATCTATAATTTTTGAGTGTTTTGTGATATTGTCACATGTTTTTACTGTCATTTATATCTTTTTTAAGAATTTTTTCGGACTAACCTATTGACAAGATGCCCAGTGCCAGTTTCCTGTTTTTGCTGTCTTTTTGTTTTAGAAATTTACTTCTGGAAATATTCTCGGAACGCGCTGGAAATTTTTGTGGAATTTTTATACGCCAAGACGAAGTACCAGTCCGAAGGAGATCCGGAGGGGCAGAGGCGCCCCCTGCCGCGGGTCAAGGTGGACCCACGGGTAGGGCCCGCCCCTGCCCGTGTGACCTCACCTCTTGGCCCTCCGACGCCTATAGATTGCCTTTAACCCTAAAAACGTCGAGGCGGCCATTATTTTCCAGAAACTCGACCCCGACGCGCCGTCATCTCGAACCCTAGTTCGGGGTCCCATCTGAAGCTGATCCCGGCACTCTGCCGGAGGGGAGATCGATCCCGGAGGGCTCTTCATCACCATGCCTTCCTCCGAGATGAAGTGTGAGTAGTCGCACCTTGGACTACGGGTCCATGGCAGTAGCAAGTTGGTAGTTGATGCATGTAAAATGCATACATGAACTTTGCACTATAACACTTGTATTCCATTCATATTTGCATCATATAAGGGGTATATTACTGTTATTTAATGTATTTTGGTAATTAATAATGATTCCCCTATTTATGGAATTAATCCTGCGTAGGCAGAAAAACCCTATTTCTTTCCTTATTTATTTCAGGGCCTTAATGACGTCATAATGAGCTGCAAATTTACGGGGATCATTTTTTTGGAAGGAGGAAGACCTCGGAGCGAAGGAAGCAAGCAAACGGAGGTCGGAGGGCCAAAAGAGGGTGCCCCATGCGGCCCCTGTACCTGGCCGCGTGGGCCCACCTCTTTTGGGCCTCGTGGCTCCGTTTGCGTCGATCCTTCTTCCCGAAGGTTCCTCATGACCTAAAAACTCCTATATAAAGAGCCCCCCCGAGGAGTTTCGCGGGGAGGCGGGGGAGAAACACAAAACCAGAAATAGAGAGACAGAAGGCTGCCGCCGAAGAAGATCGGAGGGGGGAAACGCCGCCGGAATCCACCTCCGGAGGGCTCCACCCCCCCTCCGGCGTGTTCATTATCAACTTTTACAGCAAGATCATCTCATCTCTCCACTGTAAACTCTTGGCAAACATGATGTATGATGCAATATACTTTTTCCTTCATCTATTGTGTCTCTCCATCTATGTTTAAGAAGTGATTTGTTCATGGAATTAGTGAAATAGTTCGTTGATTGGTTGCATACAAGTTTTGTTATCTTTTATGATTGTCTTGATGTACAATGTATGAGTGCACGCATATGTTGGGGAATGCATGTAAGGTGATCACTGGTAAGGTAATGGAGTGAGGGAGACTTGGGAGGACATGTAAACCCGAGATCGAATCATGAAGTTACTCTATTGGGGGATATATATGGGGGACCCTAGAACTTAAGGCTATGGTGGGACAATTATGTCTTAATAATTCTTATGCTGCACATTTAATTGGCTATGAGATCCATCATAAGAGTTGTGTAATTTGCTCATTTACTTGGCTACACCTATTTATGGCTCCCTCCTAGAAGAAACAATTAAGACTAAAACATGTGCTTCACTAATTGTGACAACCACACGAATGAAATAACAATTGCCAGAACATTTGCTCTTTTGAGATATTTGCTACTTGAGATCCTTGCTACTTGCTACTTTAAGAAACTTGCATTAGAAAACTTGCTCTTAGAAACTTGTTGCTAGATAAACCTACTCCACATCACTTGCTTCCATTAGTTAGTTCCTTTCATACTCAAATTTATTGCTTTGCATAAAAGGCCATATAAGAGGGTTATAGGGCTTTAGAGAATAGATAGTTTACCTTCAGCTCCTCGTGGGTTCGACACTCAAATACTTATCGAATTGTGCTATAGTGATTCCTTGCTCTTGGGGATTATCAAGTACTTTTCTGGCGCCGTTGCCGGGGAGCGTTGTGCTAAACTTTTATTCTTGTTTGCATTGCATACTAACATTTATTTCAAAACACAAAAAAAATTATAAAATGGAAAATTATTATGAAAACGCCTTGATAGCTGCTGAATTTAGAAAATCAAATGAAGGGAAAAGATTAGGAGGCTACATAGAGCTTCTATATAAAATTGCTAGTGAGCTGCTTGATTATCATGAGGAAGAAATTTTTTGCTCTAAATAATTTAGACACTTTGAATTCCAATGCACTTCCAATAAATACGAACCTGTTCTTGCAACTTATCATACATGGAATTATGCTCACTTAGAGATGGAAGAAGTAGAGCAATTTGTTATTTTTATGGGAGCCTATGAATTATACACCTTCATTGATGAACATGAAACCTGCTCTATAGCTTCTCATTATAAAGTTTTTATTGCCAATCTCCTTGAAATTTGCATACGTGAATTTGATGAAAATATCTATGTTGTTGACACAAGGAAGAGATTTGCCCAAGGTAGTACTGATGTTTTGCAGGAAGAAGATGACAAAAACCTAAGCTTGGGGATGCCCGTGCAACCCCAAGAAGATGTTGAAAATGATGAACAACTAGAGAATGAAGAGAAAGAACTTCCACCTTCACCACCTATGGATGAGGGTAACACTCAAGATTTTGCTAATGATAAACGTTGCTTTTATGACTCTGATGATGAGGAAGAATATCAACCTATGCCTAATGAGAACGACACGAAGTAAGCGACGATAACGGCGACGAAGAGCGCGCCTTCGGGACGAGGACGCGCGTCCGCCGCTGCCCGGGTTTGCCGTCTCGTCGCCGCCGTCGCCGTCCTCGAGGTCCCTGTACTCCCCGGCCGCCGCCGGCACGAGCGGTTCTTCTTCTTCCTCGTCCTCCAAGGGACCGGGTTGCTTCGTCCGGTAGAAGTTAGACATGCAAGAAGAAGAAAAAGAAAAAGAAGAAGAAGAAGAAGAAGAGGGTATATTAGATCGATTGCAAGAACACGTAATTAAAGCTTGCAAGGAATGGCGATCTTTCCATGGGTCGATGGATGGATAGATCTCTACCTGAAAATCTTGGTCATCGCGACTCAGCACAGAAATCGAGGAAGAAGGATTGCCGAGATCTTGTGATTAGTTCAACTAGGCGTGCGCAAAGTTAGTTTTTGCTGCGCGAAATTAGAGGGGAGTCTGTTGCGTAGTACGAACGTACTACCTAGAGAAGAGTTTAAATTACGCACGCACGCGAGAACGATCATCGCAGTTCTATTTGTATGAGCACACGTTCTTAGAACAGGAGCTTCCCCTATCGATAGAACGGCTGGCAACTCGTCCGATCCATGTTCCAAAATACGAACGTTTCCTCCTATAATTTTCCTCGTTATTTGGTACGGTATTTGATCACGGAATACCGATCGAGTAGGCCCAAAACATGGAAGCACAAGGCTGCTACTTTGACTGGGCTGAATTAATTACAAATAGGATTAAGTATACTTTTCACCCTGAAATGTATAAAACCGTCTAAATAATCCCTGCTAGTGGTTTTCGGTGAATTTGGACGGTTTGGGGTAAATTGAGGCAGTTTTGTTGGCGTGGACTCTGAGTGCTGACGTGGCGTCGTCCGATGACGTGGCGGCTGATCCGGCCACCGAGCCGCTTCTTCACCGTCTGCACGACCTCCTCCATTAACGTCATCGCCTTCTCCTTCCGCCGGTCTGCGCTCCAAGGTAGATGAAGAGAACTGTGAGCGCCGATGGAGAGAGACAACATCAAGTTAAGGTAGAGTTTTGCGCGCTCCTTGGCGGCGGCTTACTGTCGTAGCGGATGAGCGACACCGGCAGCTCGTTCGGCCGCATGCGCTTGTCGCTCAGCCCCTCCTTGTACTTGGTCACCGCCACCTGCATCCTGTCCCATGCAGCAGTTCATCGCAAATCAGAGCACGGCACGAGCAGCAAGAGCAGAGTGTAGCGAGGCGGGAAGGAGAGGAGCTTAATTAATTAGTTACCTGATGAACTTGATGACCTTGCCGTCGTCGTCGAGGATGGGGCCATGGGGGTGACGACGGTGAGGAGATTCCAGAACGGGGTGCCGTCCTTGCGGTAGTTGAGCAGCCGGCCGCAGAAGCTCTTGCCGGCCATGCCGGTTCCGCTCGCGCGCCCGCGGTGCTGCTGCTCCGGCGGCTTGGGCCACCACCCCTGCTGCTGCTTGCTGTCCGAGCCGCCCGGCTCCTCCACGATCTCCTTCCCGCTGGAGCCGGACGACAGCGACAGCGGCGTCGGGATGGTGTCGTCCTGGACCCGGACGGGAACGCCATCCACTTCTCCACCGCATCGACCGCGTCTTTCGAGGTGCTCGCACCTGCCATGGCTCGCGTCACGTGCTAGCTTCTGCGAGACGCCGCTGACGAGACAGGTTTGATCAGCGGTGCAACTATGGTCGACCAACCATCTGCTGAATCGCTAGCTGCACCGAACAACAATATTTTCAGTTATTCAGCGAAGAACTGCAGATAATATTTGCTGTCTTCATCTCATAAAATTCAGGAACTATATCTCCGGAAATCGTGGAGAAGGAACAGAATGAATGCTAGGCAATCGCCTCAGACCTCTGATACATTTGAGGAGACTGACTGTTCACAAGAATAGGTGATGTGAGCCACCACTTTCTACTCTTACCGATCTAGCACTAGCAGTAGCATGCTCAAAGCAAATCGAACATGCGAGTATTTGGAGAAACAACAACTGTTCTGCCTTGGGTCGAGCATGCATGCTACACGTCTGAGGGGAGCTCGCCCATGAGGCCGGTGCCTGAGAGGCGGACCTCGACGCCGTTTTCGCAGGCCACCCCAAGCCACTGGCATGTCTGTGCGCTGCTGTTCCACTGGGTGGAAGGACAGGAGGTAGTGGAGGATCCCATCCGGCAGGGCGCTGATGCGGTCAGCCCCTGGAGGCATTCGGTCGAACAGCCGGCGGGCGTCGACGGAAAAAGACTATCAGATAAGGCGAAGCGGCAGCGTGCCATACGTTGGAGGACCAGCCCAACGCGGCGTCCTTTTGGCTCGTTGACCCACCGGAGGTCACCGTCGACGGGACCAACCACCACTGCGTCTACACTGCCCGCGGACACCCTGAGGAACGGCGCGCCGGCGGCTCAACGGCGCCACATCATCGGACTGCGCCAAGTCAGCACTCAGAGTCAACGCCAGCAAAACCGCCTCATTTTGCCCAAAACCGTCCAAATTCGCCGAAAACCACTAGCAAGGGGTTGGTTTGTACATTTCAGGGTTGAAATCAGACTAATTTATCGTCTAGGGTGAATCCTGCCCAATATGTTACATTTCAGGGTGAAAAGTATACTTCATGCTTACAAATAGTTCAGGAGATCACTATCTCGTCGAGCCCATGACAAGGAGGATCTGCATTTTCCGATGTTTGTTTTCGATTTCTGTATGGAAAACCTATTTCTAATGAATTTGGCAGAACTCTAGCTCAAGCCTATGTTTGCCTGCTGGTGGTGTTTAATTAGCATATAGAAATAGTTCAGTTGCTCGTTCGCTCCTTTCCACGTGGGAAGAAAAAAAAGGAGTGGTGTTGCATGCTCTAATAATCCGTGACAATTTTTTTGGTTCGATGTGATCATGAAATCGGAAGCCGTGGGCTCCTTAAATCAAAAAACAAAATGGCAGAGAAAACGCCTCGCTCAGCCGGCATGTGCACCTCTTAATTAGGTGGACATGTACACAGAGAAAACGCCTAGTCGCACGTACATAAAAGGTTCTCAGAGAAGAATACTGACATACGATTTACATGAGTTGAGGGGCGATATGAGACAGGCACATGTGGTTTCTTTGAACTTTTGCTAATGGAAAATCAACATGGTAGACTAGTATAGAAAAAAGATATCATACACGACATTACAGATAACTTAGACAAAAACAAATGAATAATCTAAGGTTACATGAGGTACGTAAAATACTAAAGTCACATCTATACACGGTGTATATATATGCGATAAACTACTTGCAGAAAGATGTCTCTGATTCAGTTTTTGTGAAACTGAATCAGAGACATGTGCAGACCAGCGTCAGATCATATATATTGGTACACATGTCGAAAAGAAAGTAAACATATTTTCAGGACAATATGGTAATAACGGAACCGGCCGGTCCATATTTTGGTACGCACATGTATAGCAGTTCCTTAAACAGAAAAATGAGTTAAAACCATGAATATTACTCCAAGATAAGATGATAATAACGTTGTACAGGCAATAGATAGAGGAACTAAAAGTGCGGAGGAAAAATCCAAGTACAACTATTACGATCGTTAATACAATGACCCTTCTCAGGGTAATGATATCCCCGTGACATGATCCCGTCTGAGGAGTCTGCTCCGTTCTCGTAACAATACACAATGCAGCTACCGAGGTTCAATCTGGCTAAGCACTCCGAATCATGCCCCTCTTTCTCCGAGTAGTAGATACAGTTCCTTTCGACCTCGCCGCGCATGCTCACCGCCGACATGTGCACTGCCTTGCAGCATCCTGGCCCTAGGAACAAGGCGTGGTCGCCCAAACTCGTTACCTCTGTCCATGTGCCTTCGTATGACTCCAAGGTGTCGCCTCTAGCGAGCTCAAAGACCCTAAATATTCTACCCTTGCCTCTGCTTTCCATGGCTGTTGCTATCTTTCCGCCCAGCTCGAAGATGTACCTTCGTTCAAATGTCGTGGGTAGCTGGATGGTTATTTTCTCGAGCAAGATGAGCTGAGAATAATTACTCTTGTGTAGGACGATGGCGAACTTGTATAATAGGTCATGATCATACGGCCATGTCTTGGAGAAGAGGGCATAGAGCTCGCCATTGCAAAAAGCGATGTCGACTATGTTTTTGGGGAACCAACACGTATAACATGCCGATGTCATCCACCCTCCGTCTGGGCCGCAAAACCTAGAGAGCACTATGCACCTTGTGCTCATCGCGGCGAGGATGCAGCCTGTGGAGGCCGGGTCTTCCGAGAAGATGATCTTTCTAGTAGAGAATTTGTAAGAGGTGTCTCGGCGATAAGTTCGGCACTGACAAAAAAGGTCCTTCTTACGCAGCAGCCATTCACGGGTAAACAGGTTCACGATGTCGATCCGGCGGCCGATGGCGGCAGCGACCCAGCCGCCGTCGTAGGATCCGACGATCCGCTTGCCATATGGCAACCACGGGAGCGGGGCTCCCAGCACCCTGCCGTCCTCGGGGCTGTACGCGAGCGCTTTCTTGTCAAACCAGCCGTTGCCCGTCGAGGGGAGCAGCAGCGGCAGCTTCGGCTGCCACGACGCGGCGGCACGCCACGACGTGCATACGGCGGCGAAACGGCGGCGGTCGTACACCGAGGAGCACCGGCGGTAGATCGCGCCCAGGAGATCGTCGTGCAGGTCGGCGAAGCACCGCCCTCTGGTGCCACCATCGTTGCCGTCGGTCATCATCCTGCAGATCGACTGATTCTCATAATATAAGCTATATACTAGCCAAGTCCGGCGCGGCGTCACGCCGCGCTGCGTCTGTGGTTTCGGTGTGTGCTTACTGTTTGGAACAGCGTGGGAAAAGTACATTTATATTTTACATATGCTGTGAGTGGTACATATCGAAAGTGACATGCAGGTAAGCAGTATTGCAGTATTTAAAGAATTAAAAGCATGAAAAATAAGTAGATAGGAAGTTACAGGGATAAGTACGCATACATAAAAAAGCATAGTTATTTGTACACACAACAGGGTCGGAGGAGAATACATTTCAACCTCATATATTGTACAGGTAGACGGACGTAAGACGAATAGCGCGTACATATTCAGTGTTAAACTGAAATGAAACTTGGTCCTTAATATCTAAATATAGGAGCAGGGGATTGATATCGTGTGGAAACCGACATAACCGACTTCGGCTGTTTCTGTGTACAGTTGTTAATCTGCCTGTTCGCCGTCCGGTTGGCGCGACGCCGTCGAGAGAGAACAGAATGCTACACATAATTAGTGTAAATTTCTGTAAAAATAACGGACTGCCACCCACAAAGAAATCCGATGGTAGGGTAGTCAGGAATTTACCTTTGTTGTACTCTAAAGTTTGTCGACCACCTCTTTGTATACAATATTTCTTGTTTCAGTGGCTGGGGTACCATTATCGTCCTCGATAAGAAATTTTAGGCCCTCCCGAGTTGTGACACGCGATATTGCTACATAAAGCTGCCCATGGGAAAATACCGGCTTTCGTAAATAGATGCAAACTTTAGAGAGAGTTTGTCCTTGGCTTTTATTGATGGTCATGGCATAGCATAGCCGGATTGGAAACTGACAACGGCGAAGAGTGAAAGGCCACTTCATACCAGGGGCAGTCAAGACAATTCGAGGAATGCAGACACGCTCACCTTTATGGGAACCAGTAATAATCTCTCCTTCAAGCACTCTTTCACCAAGCCTTGTTATGAGTAAGCGAGTACCGTTGCATAGACCCATAGACTGATTGATATTTCTTAGAATCATAACTGGCACTCCAATTTTTAGACTGATCTTGTGATTCGGAAAGTTGTTTTCTTCTATGGAGTGTAGAAATTCTGGCGGATATAGCAGGTCTGCATCACTGACATGATCTGTAGATTTAGATATGGAATCATAACTGAGGCTAACTTTGGAGCAACCTGGAACTCTGTCGAAGACAGAATTGTTAATTTCGTCCACCACAGTATTCGTAGGACAGACAATAGAGCGTTGTGCAAGGTAGTCTGGATTAGCATAATTGAAAAAGAAAGAGTCGTATACAGCTGATGCAGCACAGGAGATGTTTGCAGAGGCTGGATTTAGTAGTAAATCTGCTGGAATTGTTAACCATGTGTTGCTTGTCTCACCAGGCCTACGGTCCATGGGGACATCTCCATTTCCTACGTCTAGGATCCACTGTGCGAATGCAGAATTACTTGCCCGCTCTGCTGCTGACATATTTGGGCATCTAAGTCTCATATTGATTGTCAATTTCAATACTTTCACATGCTGCCACAAAGGAGACATAATCAGGGAAGAATCAATAATTTCATTCTTTGTTCCACCCTCGACAACTGGCAGAACTTGTCTGAAGTCACCACCAAAAACTACAACCTTTCCACCGAATGGAAGTGATGATTTGGTGCTATCACTGACTGAAAGAACATCCTTGAGAGACCTGTCAAGAGCTTCAAAGCAAGACCTGTTTGTCATGGGCGCTTCATCCCATAAGATAAGAGATGTTTTTTCTAGTAGTGCGGCCAAAGTGGATCCTCTTGACATATTACAGTGGCTCTGATCATTGATATCAAACGGTATTCTGAATCTTGAGTGAGCTGTACGACCGCTTGGTAACAACAAAGAGGCCACACCGGACGAAGCTACAGCAAGAGCAATACGACACTGAGATCGTAGAGTTGTAACAATGCAGTTCCAAAGGAAGGTTTTACCAGTGCCACCATGTCCTGAAACGAAATAAACTCCAGATGCACCACTGTCAACTGTGTGCATGACCTCGTCGAAGATCGAACGTTGCTCGTCGTTAAGCTGCTGATGTTGTAATTCAGACTTGGTGCGCAGATCATCTATATCATATGCAGTCTCTTCAGCTATAAGCCTGTTGTATGAGTCTCTATTGATTGGAACAGTTCGGGGAGATAAACCAAATGAACTCAACGATGATCCATTGGTTGAAAACAGCAAGGATAATTCTCGGAGGAGCTCTTGTTGGAGACAATCATCTGGAATTATATACCTGACCTCACTGATAGCGGCGGATATTTTATAAGCTATATCGTCCGCCATGTATCGCCAGTACTTGTCAAACAGGGCACGACCATTAGCCACTTCACAAAAAACAAGGACTGTCATGAACAAGTGTCTGGGCTGAAAAGATGACGCCCACACGATGGCCTCATCGAAGAGCTTGAACCATTCGTTGTCATCACCAACCAGACCCATTGCTTGGCATGTTTCCTTGAACGTACTATATAAACATCCGTTATATCGTCTTAGATCTTCAAAACATGTAGCACCGGGTACAACCATCAGCAGCATCCGCAGGAAGAAAAGCTCGCCGGTCCCAGGATGGACATGGTATATCCTTCCGATTTTACTGCCAAGTTTTCGCTTCCGCTGCCTCTTATTCCAGACTTTGGATGATCCATCCCATGTCCACTCCGAAGGAAATTTCAGATATGTTAGCGTTCTGGCTTCTTCGTGCTGCTGATTGGCGACGAACCACTCGGTTAACATTGTTTTATAAACAGATGGGTTTCGCATGACAGACTCCAATCTGTCATTCTCATGGAAAATAACTCTGTTCATTTCTGGCAGGTGCACGACTAATCGCTCAACTGATGGATCCCGGCCGTGAATATCAAATGCAAACATGCGCCAGCAAGCTTCACACGCAGAAAGGTACCTGCATGTACGATAGAAGTACAAATCAAGGGGAAAACTATAGAGAGAAGGATTTTTTATAAAAAATGCAAGCAAATATTGAATAGATAATAGTAATCCACAAGTTTGGCATGAGCATGAGAAAAAGAGAAAGCATGTGTGTACACCTGCATTTTATGTAGTCCTCGATCTCGTTTCTAGGAGGCTGCAGAACAGACGTCGTGTCTGCAGACTGTGTTATAGCCCGAAGCCGTACACGTGCCATGTCATGGCCTTTAGTAACGTATTTGAATAGATATTTCAACAAATTTGTTTTATTGCACCATTCTACATTGATATGGGCCTGGAATCTCTTCAGTAGGGCCAAATTATAAGGAACAACCCATCTGTTGCCTAAAGGGAGGGTACCTTTCTTTCTGAAAACGCGCACAGGAGTATCACGTCTTCGATATACTGGAAAGCCCATTTCGTCGATTGTGGTCTCATCATTAAAAGATTTGGGAAATCGTTTGGAGCATGCTTCATTTTTCATACAGGGGCACTTAATGTTTAGATCACCACAAGGACCATGGATCATAAACTCATCCACAAGAGCGTATCCTAGGGGATCAAGTCTGGGATCAGGGATTTCAGCGCTGATTAAATTATCAATCGTCGCTGCAGAGGGTTCTTTCGTATTACACTTTAGCCAAATGAGAGTATGAGTGTGCGGCAGCCCTCTCTTCTGAAATTCTACTACATAGAGATCTGCAGAGGGGAAAAAATTTAGACAGGAAGGATGAAATAGCCTAACTGAAACTAAGACTAAGCCATAGAAAGGAAACAGAAATAAATGGACGGAATGAAAAGGCGAGATCATACGAACTGGGCTTACATGCTTTAATGGGCCCAAAAAGAGAGCCGTTCTTTACATCGTTTAGAAATTCACCATATTTCATGTTGAATACACGGGTAATAATATCGGGTCGATCAGAAGGCTTCTGTCCAGGTTCAGAAGCGAGAGCGTCAACAACTTCTTGCCATTTTGGATTGCAAGTGAAAGTGATAAATAAATCTGGCGTGCCATACTCGCGGCATAAAGCCATGCCGTCCTGATAGTTCTGTACCATATAGCGCGGCCCACCTGTAAAGCTAGAATGTAACATATACTCGACACCAAGATTTTTGCCTGTAGATGTACCTTCCCCCATAGCACCAGATATGCCCTGGTATGTTTCAGAACGTAATGACTCTTGGTTGAAGAAGTGATACGCAAGACGGCTGGCCTCCACACAAGAATAGGCATTGACAATTATCTGTTGGCTAAGACGTCCACAACATGTATAAGGATTAGGCTCATTCTTCCTATAGTGTATATAATAGCAGTAATATTCCAGCATGGACACATGAGTACGACTTGAGGAGGAAGCCCGTGCACGTCCACGGCTAGAAGACGCAGACGTCACCCTCTTGTAGGGAATACCAAGATGGAAACCCTTGTCACCATGAGGGAAAAGAAGCGGGTACTGCAGTGCCATCAACGATGGGTTAAGTGAAGAAACCTCCTGCAGACGACCACAATTGTACTGAACAACGACGTCAAATCTGTTGCGGGTAGGAGTGAGGTCTCCAACGATTAGAGCAGCTACTTCAGAAGCTGTTGGTCCAGAGAAGCGGTCACCATGAGAGCCACCTTCATCACCAAAAAATTGAATAGAAACATCAGGGGCAGCTGACATTCTCAGCCTATCGCGAGCACATCTAAATTTTTGGACCAATTTGTTATGTGCATCTAGCATGTCAGTAAGCTGCTGCACAATGTAAGGATTTGCTGCGTCTCCACTGTCACCATCTTCAGTAAACATGGTCATCCTATAGTTTACTTCATCAGAAGAATCAACCATATACAGCTGGGCAAACTGAGGCAACTGACCAGACGGCGTTGCAAGAGAACCAATGCGGTGAAAGACACCACCACATATCCTAAAAACATAAGGCGCATTACCAGTATTAATGCTCCTGTCAATATTTGCTCCAAGTGAAGTGAAAGCAAAGAGGGAATTGTAATGTCTGATAAGGCGAAGAAACTGGGACGCCAATTGGCCGCCATCAAAGCGCAGCAACTCGTTAAGGGGCTCCGGCCACTCGGAAAATTTAGGCAATGAGATTTTCCCTCCATGGCAACAACCGTTGTAAACAGGGAGCCTGCCCTTTCCAGCTTTAGAACGTTGACGACCCTCGACGTACCAATAAGATGCACCACAACGTGAGCACACACATTGGGGAGTACCATAATATGATCGCGTGGGGCATAAAGCTGTATTGCAGCAGGACAAAAAGATAAGAATGAAAATTAGAAAATGACCACAAAATCTCACATGCGATGAAACGTATAGGAGGACAGAGTAACAAACAGTAAAGATGAAATCAGATACCTTTCATTAATTCAATATTCTCGTCAGAAAAGGGAGGCCCATGAAGACGAACTGTAAAGAGAAGGAAACAATGATATAAGTGGAAATTGTTAAACAGCAAACGGAAATCTAAAAACACCAAAACCCATGGCATTAGCATGGAAACAGAGAATGGAAGAAAAGGGCAAAAACCTGCTGCGTTCCCACGAATAAAATCGACAATAAATCTCCTCTTACGTCGATTAGATGCTGCGACTTCGTAGCCGACAGCAGGCACTGACAAAACTGGAGAAGAGAAAGAAGGTATAGCAATGTCAGAGAGCATAGCGACATACACCAGAACAGAGCCTAAGTTGGAAGAGCTTTGGAAACGTAGTATGTAACGACAGAGAAAGCGTTCATCCAACCTGAAGGAGTTGGGAAGGACCGAATGAACGATAGGAGTCGGTCGTACGATCGATCTCTCGAAATGGGGCGACCATCCGTGGGGTTATAACCCGGAACATCTGAAAGAACGAACAGCGAACAAGTAAATTATAAGGAAACCATGAACAAAAAAGAAATACTGGCGAGAGCACTACAGGAACAAACCGGTAGCAGAAACAACAGGTCGCTTTCCCTGACGGATCTCCCGACGACGCCGCAAACGCTCGTCTGCTGTCATTGAAGCGGACATGCCAGCACCTGGAAGTTAAGACGACCGTACATATGACCGGCAAGGAAGAACAGATTTTCGAAAACATAGAGGGGGAAGATACTTACCAGGGGAAGAAGAAGAAGGAGCCGCTGCAGAGACGCACTCTGAAGGGATTCCCGTAGCAAAACCGGTCTCCAAGAGAGGAAGCTCGGCGGCAGCGGCCGCACTGACCTGAGAGGCAGGGCGAACAGGGAGATCGTGTGGAACGGCAGAGCCAACGGAGGGCTGCGTACGTCTCCTGCAGCGGCGGGCAAGACTGGGAGAAGCACGCACAGCCAGCGCATCACGATCAGGATGAAGGGCGATAGATAGAGGACGATGGCGACCACGAGGACGGACGTGAGCCCCCCGTACAGATCCCGATCCAACACGAACGATGGTCCTCCTAGCGGGGGCGGCGGAACCTGAACCAGATGGGCCGACCATGGCGGCGCAGGAGAATCACAACGCAAGCAAGCAGGCAGGAAGTAGCATAGAAAAGGGCTGATCGATGGAGGAAGAGGAAGTGGGGTAGAGCGAAGCCAGGAAGGGAAGCAAGAAAGAGGGACCCAGAACGGTCGCAGCAATGAAGAGCAGAGAAGTCGGCGGAGAACAGTACGAAGCAGGAGTGTACGACGGAAGGAAACAGACAAAGTTTACCGGCAGGTGGCAAGGCGCTGGACAAATGGCAAGAGCAGGAAAGGACAACACGGAGGAAGAGGCCACCTGAAGAACGGGGCGTTGACACGGCGTAGCGCACGAATCGGCGTAGCGCACAAATCGACGTGAACAGTAACAGCTGGCCCACCTGCACGCAGACCACAGGAAAGATCGTGGAACACTACCGGTCGGGGCCAAAACGATAGGGATTAGCTCCGACCGCGCAGGCAGGGAGGACCAAAGCAGATCGTAGGACGGCAGGTGTGAACCGGAGAAATCGGGCATGACCATCGAAAAAAGGAGAGAAAAGGAAACGCTCGACGTTTTGGATAGTAGATATAAGTGGCCAGTTACGTGGAAATCGATGGATCGCCCTTGTTATACATACATTGTGCGAGGCAACGGGACGCGCACGACACGGTACCTGACTGAGTAACCCTGACCTGATCGGCTTAAGTTTGGTTTGGTACGTGACTTGCATATATGGGATTTCTGTTCCAATCACCGATCGTTCGGAAAAAAGGTGAAAATATTATGGAGAGAACCAATTAAATGGATACATGGGCCCCACGAACCGATCCATAGATGGATGAATTAAATGGCCGGAGGTGGATCAATTAACTAGAGCTTTGTCAGCACTCGATCCTCTCTCTCTATTTCATTCCTGGAATCACACAAGTTTTACACGAATTCGAATTCAGAAACGCTTCCCAGGGCGCCAAATTTTCAGCCAATCCACTCCAATGTAGCAGTACTTGGACAATTGAGGTCGACCCGCGCTCTGGGCGACTCGCTGCCCGGCCTAGAGTATTTTCCCAAGAACCTGAAATGCAATTTTAGGATTTAGGTCGAGGAACATCAGTTTGTACGTGTTGATTGGGACCTAGCGAGAGTTTAAACTGAGAAAAATGCATCACCGGGTTGATTTTGCTTGGTTCAGGCATATCCAAGCGATAAGTCAGAGATCCAACTTTCTCGGGAACTTCATAATGGCCATAATAGCGAAAGGATAGCTTTTTATTCGAGCGGGTTGCAATTGAAGATTGCACATACGGCTGAATCTTAAGATCGACACAATCAACCACAAGGACCACATGAAGGATAATGTGACACTTCGCGCGACGAGAGCCATTGTTAGGTGACGTTTGTGAAGGGTTCCTTTTTTTTTAGAGATTACCAAATCCTATTTGCCGCCGGTAGGCTCAGGCTAACTCCCGGCCCAATTAAGGTGCGGTTTTTTCTTTCACATTTTTTGTTTGGTTTTCCGTTTTTGTTTCTTTTATTTTATAAAAAATGTTGACGATTCAAAAAATGTAACAAAAGAAGGATGTTCCACACAACCGTATATTGTTAATTACTCAATAATACCAAGCAAATGCATGGGAGAATGGAATAATTTCCCTGCCTTTGGAAAATTCATTTGGACAGAAATTTCCTGTGCTTCAGTATGCAGACGATACTTTGCTTATTATGCCTGCAGATAATGAGCAAATAAAAAACTTGGAGGAGATATTAAATGCATTCTCTGGAGCCACTGGGTTAAAAATAAACTATCACAAATCCTCCATGTTACCAATCAATATTAGTAGGGAAAGATGTCAAGAGCTGGCCAATATCTTTGGCTGTAAGAGGGAAGCACTTCCCTTCACCTACTTAGGTTTGCCAATGAATATTGCCAAACCAAGAATGGATGATATAATGCCTATGATAAGCAAGATTGACAAAAGATTAGCTGGTATATCAAACCTTCTTTCTCACTGCTCAAGGCTGGTTGTTATTAAATCAGTTATTTCTGCAATGCCAAACCACATTATGTGTGCCCTCAAAATGCATTATACACATGTTGATCATATTGAGAAGTCTATGAGAGTTTTCCTATGGCAAGGTAAAGAAATTGAAAAGAAGGGGAAGTGTCTGGTTAAATGGGACAGAGTTTGTCTCCCTAAAGAAGCTGGAGGTCTGGGAGTGCTCAAGTTGAGAATCCAAAACAAAGCCCTTCTCATGAAAAATCTTCACAAGTTCCTAAATTCTTATGATACTCCATGGGTGCAGCTACTCTGGAATGCATATTATCAGAATGGTTCAGTCCCCACTCTCCATCAGCAAAAAGTTTCATTCTGGTGGAGAAGTTGTGTTTCCTTCTTGGAGGAGTTCAAAAGTATGACTACTTGTACTGCCGGTGCAGGCAAAAGCATACTCCTTTGGAATGATAAGTGGCACCAGGGGACTTCTATACAGTCTCAATTTCCTGAATTAATGTCATTTGCCAAAAAGCCTCTGATCACTATCAAGGAAGCCAAATTAAAGGCTGTGGAAGGTATCCATACTCTTTTTCAACTGCCACTGTCAGGGGTTGCATCAAGACAATATGATACATTACTCAGCCGTATAGAGGAAGCCACATCTGAGGGTACTGATTGTTGGCAATTCCCTTGGAATAGTGTTTACTACTCCACTAAAAAGGTATACACTGCCCTGCTCAACAGTGATCCAGCCCCTGCTCCTTTTAAGTGGATATGGAAATCTTCTGTCTTGCCTAAGCACAAGTTCTTTTTCTGGTTAATGATACAAGACAGAATTAACACAAAAGATCTCATGGATAGAAAGAACTTTTATGTGGAATCCACGAGCTGTGTTTTATGCGATCAAGACAGCAGAGAAACAGTGAAGCACCTGTTTTTCTCATGCAGTTTCAGTGAGGATATTTGGAGTAGACTGGGTATGAATTGGTCTATAGATTTAGACCTTGTTGATATGCTTATGGAAGCAAAAGGCAGGTCTACCAACAGTTTCTTCAAGCTATCATTGATCATTGGCTGCTGGAGTATTTGGATTCATAGGAATAATATCATTTTTGAGGATCATGCGAGGGATCCTTCTGCATGTTTTAGTTTTTTTACTTCCTCCTTTGTTTCAATAAGGCATAGAATAAAACCAAGTCTCAAGGAGGGTCTTCAGAACTGGCTAGATAGCCTATGATCCCTCTCTTGTAACCTCTCTGTAAATATTGTTGTTTCCTTTTTATAAAATGAAAAATGACGCAGTGGGGGTCTTCCCCACTGTCCAAAGCGTCAAAAAAAAAATACCAAGCAAATCCGAAATATGATGCTCAACAAATCGACCAACAAAACATAAAAAGTATAGAGAGAGGCCATCCAAAGTGGACGGCCTCACCTCTCACGACAGTATCTCCACAAACATACCACTTACAAAAAGTGACCGAACGATGAAAAACATATACACTTATACAAAGCCTTAAAGAAGGATTCATCGCACATGCAACGATAGTGATGACATCGTTTTTTTTTGCCGCAGAGAAAGTTCCGGTTGCAAGGGCTTCACTACCGATGCCCTCATGGAGGCCACCGTCCTTCCTCGCCCGCTTCCTCGACATCATGGACAGAGACCCTGAACCTTCTCCATGACAAGCTAAAAAAAGAGCCCTTGTTCGGCATGCGTCCAGTGGGTGTTGTCCTGCTTGTGAAAGAGGAGTAGGTGGTTGGTATTGCCGACGACCAAATACTAGCATTGCGGTTCGGAACTACGGGAGGTCGACTGGTTCCTCTTGTCGATAGAGGCGGGGGAGGGGATGTAGTTGCTTGATGGAGGGAGGAAGAAAGATAAACGACTCAGAGAGGAAAATGAAAAGAAAATGTCCAGCGACAAATGGGGGTTCACTTGTAAGAAAAATTATAGAGGCTTCGGTATCATACTGCCCGCTACTATTTTATTCCTTAGTTTTGTCTATATATAAGTAAACTACGATATATTTATCGGGCCGTCTTATCTTGCGGCGCTGCCATGCTCCTCGTGGTCCATTTACAAGTTCTTTGATCTTGAAGAAGTTCAGTTTGCTCGTGCTGGGTTTGCTTGAGTTTTTGTAGGAACAATGAATCGAGTAGTATATATAGGCAAGCATGATGATTTCAAATGTTTCCCAATGTGGCGGCAGTTCAAATGTTTCATTATATATAGGCCCTTAGATGGATTCCCGATGGTGTTCATTATACTCTCCTTCCCAAGTGGTTTTGTACCCCAATGTCGTAGAGGGTGGCCAGCGGTGGAGTCCCAGCAGTTCCGGTGGAGACGAAGGACCGGATTGCGTTTCTCTTTTTTGTATTGGATCCTTGGTGTATATTTGGAGGATTGCTCTGTAAGTTTTACTTTCTTCATGATCCTCATTGTAACTTGTTCCTCCACCGGGTTTGATATTCAATGCAGCTATGACGGCAGGCATCGGGCCGCCTGGGACGACGATGGCGCGTCTCCGGCGCAGGCACGCCGGAGCGGCGGCTCGGGGGCCGCAGGTGAGCTGCGCGGCGGAGGATCCGAAGCCCTTGTGCCCAGATCTGGTGGGGCGCGGCCGTTGACCTGGCCTCGTGGGTGGCAGGTCGGTGGCGCGATGGGCCGGGCGGTCTGGTTGGGCGCTGGCGGCCCGCCGGCGGCGTGCTGGCCAGGAAGCGGTGCGGTGGTGGGTTGGCGGTAGTGGCTGCAGGGAGCTGGAGGCTGGCATCGTGCCGGCAAGTTTGGTCTTCTCCGTGAGGATGAGGAGGCCGGTGGAGTTCGTCCTGCTCATGGACGAGGTGGTGCAGGTGGAAGTCGGCTTGGGTGGCTAGCTGCTGGCCACGTGTGCGACAAGTGGTAGATGGAAATGGTGGTGGCATTGCTTTTGGTTTTCTCCGGGTGAAAGCCCAGCACTGATCTCGGTCAGTGCCGGCGGCGGCGGCGTCTTTGCACGTCAGTCCCCTCCTTGGAGGCGTCGTCGTGGAGCGCCAACTCCTGCTTTGCCCCACCAATTACCCGAGTTTCTCCGGGTGAAAACCTTGCATGGTCTTCGACTATGCGTTCTCGTCATTTTCCTCCTTGGGGGCGTCGTCTGGGAGTCTCGGTACCCTTGCCTTGTGTTGCCATGCTAGCTTGTCTCATTGGCGGGTGCGTGGATGTCGAGGCGGCGGCTGCGAGGTTGTTCTTGCATGTCGGGGCGGCCCCTGTCTGCTGTGCGGCGGTGACCCAATGAGGTGGTGTTGCGGCTCGATAGTGTGAGTGGCGACTTCGTGCCACAAGGGTTTCGAGGTGGTCGGCTCGGTCGATGTGCTCCAGCGAGGGGCGATCTTCAGTATGTCGAGGAAGCGGCCTCGGATGTGGTGTGGCAGCCGTGGTCTGCGGGTAGTTGTCGTGGGCAGTTTGGACTGCGGGTGACTAGGTCGTGCGGCGCGAGCGGTGGCATGTCGGGGAGGCAGCCCCGGAAGGTGGTCCAGGTGGTTTGCGCAGGGCGTGACGGAGAGTTGGATGTCGAGGCGGCGACTCCAAGTTTTCTGCATCATCGAGGGCGTTTCGCCTTGTGTTGTGTGGGCGACAAGGTTGCTCTCGGTGTTGTTCGTCGTCGAGGTTCTCCGGTGGTGGCCGCTTTCATCTATGACGGATGTCCCGTTTCTGCTCCTCCCATAGCAGCTGCAGATTCTTCTATCCGGCAAGGGTGGTTTGCTGGCCGGTAACCGCTGAGTGGGTGTTGTTTGGGCTTTGCTCCGAGGTGTTCGTTGTATGGTTTTCACCCGGTTTCTTCCGCTAATAAACCGGGCACCTTCTGCTTAATTAATAGAAAAGGCAAAGCTTTTGCCTTCATTTAAAAAAAATGCAGCTACGGCTAGGCCCTTCGTGGTCTTTCCCATCAAAAAAGAAAAACCTGTAAACAGGGCAGCTATCTGCTATAAAATAGCGCAGCAAAAGTAGATCAAACCTAGAACAAGAACACATATTTTTAGGTGGAAAACTGTTGCAAAAAAAAACCACGGAACGAACAGTGACGTATCACAATATTTGGGAGGAGTATTACAATACACGAGAGGACAAATCCTCAACATGCTATCATTGATCTATCTCTATATCTCTCAATCTAATCTATGACTACCTGGAGTATATATAGGGGTAAACAACTCTCTTTCTTGGCGGACACGAAATAGAGTCGGTTGACATGCCGTAGTCAGGTAGGATTCCTTCTATAGTCTGCTAGGATTTGGAGCACAATAAAATAACACTCCACCTTGATTCGAAATCCTTTATAATAGTCATAGATAGCATCAACTCCTCAATTAAAGTCATCACAAATAAACCTTGTGTCTTGAAACGTCCATATGACTAATAAACTTCTCACGAAGTCTGATTTTGCACCGTTACCTCTTAGTAGTTGTTTTGATTTTTTAAAGTCCATGGTATGAGTGGGTAGTTCTATTTGAATGATTTAACAAACTCTATTTAAATGAGATGTTTTGTACCCCAAATTTTTTTGTTGGGTTCCTCATACTGAATGATATTGCTGATATTATTTTTTGTGGACTTTATTTGAGTTCAAAACAAAATTGTGAAATTCATGTTTTAAAAAATGACTTGAAGGTGTTGAATGACTCTTTATGTATTATCTAAAAAATTTAAGATTTGGAATAATTTGGAGAAGGTCTCAAAGTAGTTGAAATGACTATTTTGGTTGTGCCAAATTTTATAAAACTGGTGTGAATTGATTTGGAGTTGTATTTGAAAAGTTACAAATGTTTTGGAAAACAGGACACGCCGCACCCGTGTGGTTGTATGGAATGTTATAATATGTTTACCATAATGTTAACTAAGGTTGTATCTAATTGTTGTTATTTGTTTGAACGGGTTTTTTATAAATGTAAATAGTGTGGTAAAACATGGTCGAAGGAGAAAACGTTAGATGGGAGATTATGGAGTTTGTTTTGCTGTGGTTAGCTAAACAAACTACATGCAAATAATAGTGATTTGTTGGTAATGTGCATTGTAATGGGAAAATATAGTAGTATAAATGATGTAAATTATGAACAATCGTTTAGTAAAACAGAAACTAAAAACATAGCAGTATAATTATACAGTAAGCAGAAAGCGCAATCTAATTATGAACTCCGCTTCGTATAACATTAACATATCACATACATTGCGAATCTAATAAAAGCGCATGAACCGTCATTCAACAGTCTGAGAATCTGATGCGTCTGTCTCAAACAACCAATGAGAAATATATTTTCCACTCAATCTATCTATATATCAATTAATAGCTTGCACATAACTGAGCTGATATATACTGTAAATGGTAGTCATATAATTGAGAAAGATCTTATATGCAAGCGATTTTGTTTTAAGAAAATTGACACCATATAATGTATGGGATACATGAAAGCCAAGTTATAATTGACAAATCTTGTGTCACAGTCAGTGGGCGTCCTTCACAGCGAATCAGAGGCACTATGAATAGAGGTGGCCGAGTATTAATTTGAGTGTAAATAGCAAACACACCTGAAAAAAATCAGACATATATCACATCAGCATCAAATTTATATAAAACTAACACCATTGTCTAAACCTATTGATTGAATGAAAACACAAAATTCCTGCAATTTCAATCCCCTTTTGAAATATCATGTCCATATGAAAAATTAGTTAGCTCAGCAGTGTCAGTAATATTATTGGGTCTAAGAGATTGTTCATGATGTGTTGCAATGCAAATGGAGGTAAAAAAATGAAACTTTTAATAGTGAGATAATTACCAATCTAGAGATGCAGGATTAGGACCTTTATGTGGACAGACTGCCGAGGATTCTGTCCTTAGTCTGTAGCACTGGCTAGCTGTGCCCTTTCCCGCATGTCGGTGGCCACAACACTGAGCGTTCGTGCTGGCTCGATGACTCCATTTCCCGTCTCACGACTGTTGAGCACTCTGCACAGCAATCGAAGGAAGTATGAATGGTGGTGTGGGTAGGTATGCCGAAACACACTTGGAAAAAACAAAAAATTCAGAGACATGTATTGTACCACATCAAATTAAATTGGAACCAACATCATTATTCTCAACAAAAAACAGAATAGGTACAATTCCAATCTCCTTTAGATATGAAAAGTCAGGACAATGTAAGGAAAACACATAATAAAAAATAACCAAGCATGAGACACTTGACTCTTAAATCATTACCTTGATTAACCATAAGAAATTGGCACAGAACAATACATTTCTAAATGGAAAAATTGATAGCAAACACCAACAGTTTCATACTACTTTTATTTACGGACCGAACAGATGAGAGGGGGACAGAAACTGAATTAAATAACTAAGTTGGATTATGTACTATATAAAGGAAATTGAGACAAAAATTGAACTGGCAAACTAAGGGGACTGCGAGATGAACTTTCCTCCCTAAGAATCCCATTAGTCTTTGCTAGCAAGGACAAAAGTTGGCCTTGCTGATCATATGCACACCTATTTGGTAGGAAAAAAACTATTAGATACTTGATGATTTAAATGAATTTAACATATCATAGATGCGATAACAATCATCTCTTCAAAGGTTTGACCGTACCCAAATAAATAGTCTAGTTTTTCTCTTCCACCATTTGTAGCGATCAGATGCATATCATCCATTGCTAGGACACCCATAGAGGAGCTTCTATCGACATATTCAATCTCGTAGTCACATTGCTTTCAAGTCTCACTGTGGTTATGGTTACCTTGCAACTATTGAAACAATGAATCCATGGGCTTTTCTTTTGTTGGCTTATATAAATGATGAGGTCCCTGCAATCGCGGTACAAAATTCAATTAAGAGCAGTGCAATAAACTTGGAAAGAATAGTAAGCCTAATAATATATTGATGCGCAGAGATGAATTTCTTTCTTACTTTGGCGCAATTCGTGCAGGAAGCGTGACACTGGATCCACGTTAAATCACTTCCAGTATCAACATCAAGAAAATAAGGTCCTGGGTGGATTTCCAACAAAGATGAATCTGTAATACTGCCTACAGTTAGTGTAAAATAATAGATTAGCAAGCATGACATATTTCCAGAGGCATTAACATAAATAGCAGCCATCTTTTTTCAATCGGAATACAGAGTTCAATTCACCGAAGATGCTAGCCTGAAGCAAAGATGATCCATGCTCAGACTTGAATATCTGCTCGCACATTATCTTCGAAGAAGAATTGCATTTTTTCGCAATATAACTGGAATTCCGGCTTAAATACATATAGTATACTCATCACGTTCTAGAACTGAAATGTTGTAATTTTAAGAAAGAAACTTGTAAACCTGTTTTGGGGACTTGCTAAATCTAGACCTCATCACATTGTGTAACCCTTTACTTTCAGAATGAAACCGAACTCAATCATGTCATTAAGATATATCTAAATTCTATAAAATGTCATAGCCCATCCCTTTCCCAAACCAGATCACTAAAATGGTATCACTAAAACTCGATTGGAAATCATTTCTAATTCTAATGTCTAAATGTCTTACAACTATACGTAGCTAAGAAGATTTACTTCTCTAAAAGAACATCAATTACTTAATTAGACTGTATCATGTGCTATCACGTGTAGTGGCAAGCATAGTCATCAAGAACTTGTCTCTGATTATTCTTGACTGGTAAAGCTAGCACGGTAGAGCAGATTACCGGCTAGGAGAGTAGAGCATGCTGGCTTTTTCGTCGCCGGCCCACCCCCAGGCTGAGCAGCAGTTGGCTGTGCTTGCCAAGCTCGTCGCTTCACCCAGATCCTCACGGGGCAGCAGGAGATCCTCGCCGTCTCAGCGACTGGCCTGACCCTTGCCATCCCAACGCCTCGCCAAAATCCTCTCCGTCCCAGCGCCTCCCACTTGTTCCAGCTTTAGAGGGAATCATCTGCAACACAAGACGGTGGCATGAATGTATATCATCAAGTTGAAGCAGAGAATGGCATGGATGTTGAAGACATGGCCGGCGTTGTGGATGCAGGTACACATTCAAGAATCATGCAGTTATTTTCACTCAAGTTCATGCAAGAAAATTCAGTCAAGTGCAGGAATAGTATAGCAGTAGCAGTAGCAGTCAAAAATCCATCAAGTTCACGCAAGAAACTTCAGTCAAGTGCAAACACAAGTTTATTCCAGCAAGCAACATTTGATATGGAATCTGGTTGTGTATTTATGCTACAGCAAGGAGCAGAACTTGCTACTGCCGCTACTCAAGTAAGTTCAGTTAACATGTTGACCTAAATAATTAAGATGGCAGCGCAAAAAATCCAGAAGGAATCACAAAATGTTTTGGACAATATGTGCCTAAGGTTACGGTGAAGCGGGGAGTCGTTCCCGGCAGCACACAGGGAGGCTGCGGCGGTGTGGGGAGCCGTTCATGACGACCCTCAGTGGAGGTCGCGGTGGCATGTGATGTAAAAAATCACTCCAAACAAAGAAACAGATAAACACAAAATCATCCATGATGCATTAACAATTTATCTTGAAGGGGGTTGTATAATAATTAATGAAATAAAAATACAGTAACAATGATATGTCTTTTTAGATATTCTTCAGTCAAAGGTAAAGAAAAGTTAAGCCATAACTTCTCAATCTGAAGTTCTGAACCATTTGAATAGCACAATGAACTCAAATATCAAAACAATGACTATCTTATTTACCATTGATTTTGAACTTAAAAAATGCATCATAAAATCACTTCCATGGAATATCAACCTGAATAAAGCACAAACGAATATGCACTCTCAACATATTGAAGAAAAAAGAAACATCGTATTAGTACGATAGAATTTTATGACCTCTGATGGACTCACTTTGAATTTGTGCCTTGCACATCCTAGTACATTATCTGCCAAACAAAAGGTGCAGCTAGCTATTTGTAATCAATCATTTCTAAAATGGTAAGTTGAGAAACCTACTCACCTTCTTAACTATAGAGTGATATGGAATGAGGGGTCAAATAGACTTTCTCTATAGAAAAATCTTTGCAAGAATGGAAGACTACCTCTCAAAACGCATGGGCACTATCAAAACTTGGAGAGATCACCATAACGACCCACAAGCAGCCACTAAGAGATCACCACAACGACCAATCTATTGCCGGAGGCACCAGGTACTTCCACCTCTGCCCCAGCGCCGGCTCCCTCTATCCCTAGTCCATATCCATAGCCACGACACAGCGTGGTGGTCAAGATGCAGCAGCCCAACAGCTCCTGGTAGTAGAGAAATGAGCATGTCAATATCCAGACCCTGCTTCTGTGGAAAAAGAGCTATCGTGAATAAGATGGGAAATATTGTACAAAGCTTAGGCTAAGTGGTAAAAAAATAGAAAGCTTAGGCTAAGTGGTAAAAAAAATTTGATTGAGCAGAATTTGCTGGGACAGGATGAGAAGTTGAGAACTAACCAACCTCTTTGACACCACCTATTCAGAAAAGTCCTAACTTAATAAATCTCATGGGACTGATTTTGGCCTCGCTTTCCCCTACTATTTCATACCATCCATCAACCTGCACAACAAATATCAAGGTGAATCAAAATGAATTAACCTGTAACTGACAACACAATCAAATTTACAGACATTATAAAAAGAGGAAAAACAGATAAGAAACAACTGCTTGTTATTGACCACATACCTGGAAATCTTGATATTGCTTGGGGTTGTGGTGCAGTGCATCACATATGCCATCCAAGGAGATGCTTGGCCCAGATGTTAAACAGAATGAAACTAATCTAATGTCTGAATCCCATGGCCTACAGCAAGAAAACCATGGCATGCAAGGAAATCAACCAAACAAAATAACTCACGCAAATCTTGGACAGAGACAACAGAAACAAATATGAAGGGTCCGCTTATCTACATACGCTGCTTCTCCCTTGGAATCAATGGAGAACAATCTGCAAAAAAACTGGATGAAGATTAACATGTTCGGAGATAACAATTTGTCCGGTCCTAGGCAGGAGCAGGACACGATTGAAGGAGAACCCACGGGGATCAAATCGAGGGAGAGGCTGGAAGACTTGGCGGCGGAGGAATATTCGGGGATGGGAGAAGAAAATGCGGACCTCCTTTCCGGTGGCCGGCGGTGGTGACCTACTGACCTCGCCGTAGGCTGCTGCAAAATCGGGGACTGGCCGCGGACAGCGCGACGACGTCGAGCTACAGGCCACAATGAAGGAAGTTTCACCGGTTGACCGCAGAATCAAATCCGTGAAGGTAGTAAAGAGAAAGAGAGTACATCGACTTTGGCTCCCTGACCTTGGTCGGCAACCAGGCGCATCGTCCATCGCTTGTTGAGCTCGAGCACGGGCTTCTCGGGAGGGGCGTGCAGAGCTACGTGGCTGGGCGGAGGGCTCCGGCGGCGGCGACGACTGGAGAGGGTGGGGAGGAGGGCTCTGGCAGTAGCGGCGGCTGGAGAGGCCGGGGCGGACGGATCCGGCGACGGCGGCTGGAGAGGCCGGGGCAGAGAGCTCCGGCTCCAGCGGGATCCGTCGGCGGACAGCGCGCACGGCCGTGGCGGCGGTAAGCTTCGGCACGCGATTTTCGGTGAGGAAGTAGAGGCAGCGGCGGCGGAGACTTGTGTGTGCTTGGATTCAAGGGGGGAGGACCGGAGCGGCGGCATCGAGCGCGGCGGCCGGCGGCGACCTCGGAGTCGCGCGTGAGAGAGAAGGGGAAGGGGATTTCTGTGGGCGATTTTGCAGAGAAGCCATCCAATTTCCCGTAATCGCGAGTAGATCCCTCGTAGCGATGAAACGTGGACTGCGGGTTTGGTTTGTCAATCAGTGAGGGTTGTTTTTGCAAAAGCGTGACGGACGCGTCCTGCGGGCCGTCGGATCGCCGTTCGACGGCGCGGATCGGGGCGCTGTAGCTACTGTAGCAACGTAGCTACTGTTCCTCCCAACAGTGCACGGGGCGCTCTCCGTTCGCGAAATGGTTCGTCTTTAAATATATAGATAGATAGATAGACTAGACTTTTGTCCTCGGACGACCGGTATATATGAGCATGGCTTTTTCCTTGTGAGCAGCTCCATGAGGAGAACACCGAAGCTATAAACATCGCTCCTCTCGGTGAGCTGTCCTGAGTAGAAGTACATGGGGTCTAGGTACCCGAATGTCCCTTGGATGGCGGTTTCGTCCGCCGTTTGATCGACCGGAATGCACCTCGAAGCTCCAAAGTCCGACACCTTTGCGATGAGGGTGCCATCTAACAGAATGTTCTGAGACTTGACGTCTCGGTGGACTATAGGGAATGACACGGCCAAGTGAAGGTAGGCGAGAGCTCTGGCGGTCTCCGTTGCTATTCTTAGCCGATCGACCCATGGCAGCGATGCTTCGGGCTCTTCGACATGGAGATGGTGGTAGAGTGTCCCATTGGAGATGAACTCGTACACGAGCAACGGCACCTCCGTCTCGAGGCAGCACCCGAAGAGCTTCACCACGTTGAGATGGTTGATCTGCGAGAGGATGGCCACCTCGTTGATGAACTCGTCGATCTCCCTCCGGATGGTGACCTTGGACTTCTTGATGGCCACGACGTGCTGGTCGGACATGATCCCTTTGTACACCATGCCGTGCCCTCCTCCGGCGATCTCGCGAGATTTGTCGAAGTTGTTGGTGGCCTTCTCCAGCTCCACCAAGGGGATGATCATCCTCTCGGCGATGTCGGCCTTCTGCGACACCAGCTGCTGCAGGAGATGTCCCCTGTTTTCCTTGAAGAATTTGTGCTTCAGTACTCTTGCCCTCCGTTGCTTCAGCTTTCGGTGCACAAAAATGGCACCGAAGACCAGGAGTAGGAGACCAGCACCGCTGCCGATTCCTATGCCGATACTCAAACCTGAAAATGTGTCATGGTACGTTGAGGGAAGATTCATTCTCTCGTGTGAAGCAGAGCAATAAACCTGATGCGCAATCTCACATATATACCTAGGGATGATTTGACGCAGCCATCCTGGATGTGGGGGTTGCCACGGGAGCCGCGCGGACACTGGCATGTGAAACTCCCGCGCGTGTTGGTGCACACCCCGCCGGAGCACGTGCCGGCCAGCGCGCACTCGTCGACGTCCTGGCATCCGTCGGCGAGGTACGGGTTGCCCTGGTACCCGCCCTGGCACCGGCACACGTAGCCGCTGCGGTAGTTGTCGCTGACGTTGAGGCATGAGCTGAGGCTGCTCCGGCACTCGCTCGTCGCCGCGCCCTGGGGGCAGCCCGGCGTGGTAGGTGCCATGAGCACGAGCGGCGCGGAGTTCACCGCCCACTCCAGGACCACGGGGACCGCCGTCCGTCGCGAGGAGTCGCCGGAGGGGTCCTTGACCAGCGCGGCGGCGGCGCCCTCGACCCAGCCCGTCTCGGCGACGCGCACCGCAATGGGCAGCACCTGGTCCATCTCCTGGTTCATGTCCAGCGGCTTGAGCCCCACGACGTAGGAGGGGCGGCCGATGGGGATGCGCGTCTCGCAGCAGCCTTCGCCGGCGCACGCGGCGACGACCTCGGGGGAGATCGTGGAGCCAGCGACGAAATTGTCGGTGGTGGCGCAGAAGGTGGAGCAGCCGACGATGAAGTTTGTGCCCTCCCCGAGCAGCATGCCCTGCACGTTGCACCCGGTGACCACCAGCCGGTTGCGCGTCGCCGACACCACGAACGGGCCTTCGACGGCGCCGGCTCCAAGGCCGCTCCATGTGCCTTTGGGATCGAGGGGCGCCGGGGGGATCGACTGGTTAGTTATGTTCACGGCGCCCGCGGTGTCCATGACGCGCACCGTGGAGTTGGCGAGTGAGATCTCCACGACCTCCAGGGTGGCGCCGACGCCGCCGATGAGCAGCCGCTCTCGGTTGCAGGTGAGGTTGAAGCCCCGCAAGGAGCACCCACTGCCGATGCCGAATGGGTACGGCACGCTGACGTTGCCGCAGCTGCTCCGGCAGCTCGCCGCAGCTCCGGTGACCTGGGCCTCCGCCGTGGCCAAGAAGCAGAGCTGCAAAAGGACCGCTATCAGAGCGGCCGCTGGATAGATAGATATTTCCTTCATCACTTTTTAGGATTTTTTGTGAAACATTTTACTATGTTTCATTTGTTTTATTCGGACAGGAGCACATACTGGTTTGAACTCTTATATTTAGGAGCTCACGTGATAACATTCTTCTTTATATTTGTAAAACAAAAAAAAAAAACAAAGAGAGAATACCACCGGAATTATCGTGGCGTCGTGGCAATGACTTAACTGACACGTGTACCGTACGCCGTCCTCTTCTCCATTCGCTCACCGACGCTTGCCGTACTCGCCGATGGCGTTGCTCCGCCTCCATCTCCTCCGGCCGCCGCCCCATGCGCTCGCCGCCGTATCCTCCCCCTGGCGCCGCGCACTGCCAAGCACCGCCCCCACCGCCGCTGGCTCCCGCCTCCTCTGCTCAAGCCATCCCGCTGCCCTCTCCGCCTCCTCATCTCGCCCTCAGTCGTCGGCGGCCTCCTCGACTACCTCAACGAGTCATGGACGCAGTTCCACGCCACCGGTAAGTGAGCCGGGAGCGTCTCTCCGCTATATGCTGCTGCTGCATAACCACACCACACCTGCTATCTTATCTCTGCTCCGCCCGCTTGAGGCCCTGAACCTGTTCGGTCCTATTCCCCAGCGGGACGAGCGCCAGTTCTTGGTATCCGACCATGCACCGGAGCTGTTACATCCTACCACTGAATGCTGCTAGCTTGCGAATTATGTGCATGTCCTAGAAGCCATGGACCTTGCCGGTTGCCACCATGTGACATTCATGAATTGTTTCAGCTGATTACCTCGTCCTCTTCTTTGTGTAATTGTGTTCACCCTGGTTTCAGCTGAGGCCAAGAGGCAGCTTCTTGCCGCGGGGTTCGAGCTGCTCAGCGAGAACGACGATTGGGACCTGCAGCCCGGCGGCCGCTACTTCTTCACCCGCAACATGTCCTGCTTGGTCGCGTTTGCAGTAGGGGCAAAGTGAGTTTGCTTGAGGATCTCGCCTTAGCCTTCCTGGCACTGCTTTTTACTTTATCACCGGAATTTATAATGAGCCTTTTTTTGCGCTGGAATTTATAATGAGCCTTTTATTTGCGCTGGAATTTATAATGAGCCTTTTTTTTGCGCTGGAATTTATAATGAGCCTTGTGGTGACTGTCTTTTGTATTCGCCAAAGTACCGAAAACATCGTTGAAAATCCATATTTTGTGAACGCCAAAGTACAAATGCATATTTAATCTGAAATACATGCAAATGCCTTTGTTCTGCAGGTACAGAGTTGGCAATGGTTTCAATATAATTGCAGCCCACACTGATAGTCCATGTCTCAAGCTAAAACCACGGTCTGCCTCCTTCAAATCTGGTCATCAAATGATAAATGTTCAGACGTACGGAGGCGGGTTGTGGCATACATGGTTTGATAGAGATCTAACATTGGCTGGGAGAGTCATCCTCAAGGCCGCTGATGGTTCATTTCTGCACAAGCTTGTCAAAGTGAGCAGACCACTGATACGTGTACCAACACTGGCTATACATCTTGACCGGTTATTTCTCATGCCCTCTTTTCACTGCTTTATTTCGCTTTTTCAGAACTAAAAGCCAGTCATATTTTAGTTTTTGAGCATTGAGCAAATACATGAGTTATCCATCAATTTAAGTACTCTAGACTCATGTCATACTGCCAATGTGCAAAGTGCCATGTTATAAAAACTTTTCTTCTTCTATAATCTACCATTTTCCTCATCTTCCTGTCCAAAGCTATCCCAGTAACATTGTATCAACACACCGAGCCTGCTGCTAAAACATATAGTAGTCTGTTCCTGTTTAGCTATAGCAATATTTGGCAGTTCCTCGTGTAGCTGAGTGATCCATTTTTCTTTTAGCACAGTGAACTCTGATGGGTTCAAGCCTAATCTGGAGAATCATCTAGCTCCACTTCTTGCAACTAAGTATGAAGATTCTACTGTGAGTTCTGATGACAAAAAAGGTTCAACTTCCACAAAGATTATCCATCATCCGCTGCTTTTACAAGTACTTCCTTCTCTCATTTCTCTACTGATTTCTTCCTTTAGTTCAGCAAAAGTTCAGTTTCGAATTGATAGAGGTGGCTTAAAGTTGCACTTATAACTCCATTTTTTGCTTTCTGATCCACAGATTCTATCAGAGGAAATAGGTTGTGGAATAGATGAAATAATTGGTATGGAGTTGAACGTGTGTGATACCCAACCTAGCTGCCTTGGCGGGGGAAATAACGAGTTCATTTATTCTGGTAGATTGGACAATCTTGCTTCATGTTATTGTGCTCTTAGATCTCTCATGGACTCCTCCAAGATGTCAGAAGATTTGTCAGATGAGAAGGCTATAAGAATGGTTGCATTATTTGATAACGAAGAGGTACTGAATCCAAGTTCTACTATGATTGGTAAAAGTAAATGTATGCATATTCCAGATTCCTAAAACACGTTTTGAGACGATTTCGATGTTTTTAGTCTTATAGTGGTTATGAATGAGAAATAGTAGATAAGTGATAGCTCATGGTAATTCCTCATATTCAGTTATTTAAATAAATTATCATGGATGCTTGGACTAGAAGGAGCTGTCTGTTATGCAGTTATTCATAACTTTTGTAGGAAGGATTTCTTTAGAACAATCTGTGTGTCCGTGTTGTTTCATGTTCTTGGTTCCTTCTTCCACTTGTTATAACTATAGGCGTTGTTCAGGTGGGTTCAGATTCGATGCAAGGGGCAGGTGCACCAACCATGTTTCACGCTATGAGACGAATTGTTGACTCCTTGATGCATCAGTCCATGGGAGAGGGGGCTTTGGAGCGTGCAATAACTTCTTCTTTCCTTGGTAGAATTTTTGTGTGTATGGTTTGTTGGATATAGCCTGTGACTAGTCTTTCCAATTGAACTCTGTTCCCCTTTCAGTTTCTGCAGACATGGCTCATGCCCTGCACCCAAACTATCCTGACAAGCATGAAGAGTACCATAGACCAGAACTACAAAAAGGACTCGTTATTAAGCATAATGCTAACCAACGTTATGCCACAAGTGCTGTAACAGCTTTTCTCTTCAAAGAAATAGCTAGAATTCATAACCTTCCTGTGCAGGTATTTCTCAACTTCTTTGCTTTTTAACAACGGTTAGAGCATTCTTTCTGATGCAAGGCCGCTGTTTGAACATTTGATTTTGCTCCACAGTCTGTTGGTAGAGCTAATGAGGATCCATTTGTAATTTATTATCCATTTACTGTAATATCATGTCCGGTAAACGATAATGTTAAATTCCAGAGGATCGATCAGTAATCAAGTAAAAAAAACCCCATCTTATTATTTATTTACCATCAGATATAACCTTAGTGTCTTACTGTCTTTTGTGTATGCGAACAAGGTTGAGAAGTGGTACTGATACACTGAATACCCTACAGGAATTTGTTGTAAGGAATGATATGGGTTGTGGCTCAACCATCGGCCCCATACTTGCTTCTGGTGTTGGCATCCGGACTGTTGACTGTGGTATTCCACAGCTTTCAATGCACAGGTATGTTCAGCTTTCTTTTATCTGCACCTGCTGGTTATCGCACATGGATTTAGCATATAATTCTGATGCATACAGTGCTTTCAGACTTAGTTATTTAATCCTTCTAGGATATCTATTTTCAGTTGTTCAATGATTTACTGAAGTTAGAAATGGTAAACAGATGACAACATCATTTTTGACATAATATGCTTCAGTTTAAATCTATCTCCATCGTGATTGTAATATTGTTCCTACAATCCAGTCTTGCATTACCGAGTATATGAGCAACTTCTGCATTGGTTTGCAGTGTTCGGGAAATGTGTGGCAAAGAAGACATTGACACTACATACAAGCACTTCAAAGCTTTCTTCGAGACGTTCTCAGACATCGACCGGAAACTAAATGTAGACTTCTAGGTCTCGATCACCTGAATGTTCGGCCTCTGAATAATGTTAGAACATTAGCCCTGTGTACACATCATACTACGGCTGTTTATGATATGATAGTATCAGCTTTTTTTGTATATCCAATCTGGTTGAAGACACGAGTTTGAATACCATTTTTGAACAATAAATGCAAAGAGGACACCCTTTTCTTTTGCAAATTGTGATTTTTAAACAACCTACATTTCTGTAACTGACAGTTTCTCCTTGCTCACGAGGACCGTTATTTTTATCCCTCAGTTTTTATTGCTAGAAGGCGTTGGAAGTTAAGAGTTGTACTTGAAAATCCCTTCCAATCTTTAATTATCCTACGGGAATTCTTTAAGAACGGAAAGACTGAAGTACGTGTTGAAATTTCAACACCAATCGTTGAATTCTTTAGGTACCATTCATATATGTGCTATCCCGGAAATCGTCGGAATATCCCAGAAATGAAAATGAAGAGTGCGTGTTGTGCGGATGCTTGCTGTCGTTGGTCGTTGCTCTTCAGTAACACTGTCGATCTTCAGAAACTGTTGTCCTGACAGACCAGCGGGGCTGCACGTAATGGTCTTTTGACTTCCTGAACCGGCATGGTCAACAGCATGAGCCGGCAGATACAATGCTTGCTCGTTCAGCGAAGCACCACAGATTGTACCGTCTCCTCGCCACATCCATGGCCTCTTCCTGAATCAGAGCAAGTTTGCTGCTCTAGTATGCTCACTGGCTCACTGCTCTGTAGTTGAGTATTGCTCTTCCTTATTTGCTCTAGTTCTCTAATATTCTCTTTTAATATGATTTGGTAATGTCAGTTATATGAAATTAAAAAAGGGCCCCGGTTCCAGGGCGTTAACATGGCTAAATAATGAGTTGATAATTTTTTTAGAAGTGCCATCTCTTTGTTGTACAATCATCAGACTGTAGACTGTGGTGTTTTGGAGTCCGAGCTCCAGCGAGCTCAGTTTTTGAAAGTTAAAGAGCTGCATTTTAAAGTTTTCAAAAAATCGGAAAAAATCTAGACGTCTATAGCATGAAATCGTCTTTTCATCGACAAGGGGATGCAAACGTGCACATGTTCTACAAATATGCAAAATCTCAATCCGAAATTCGTTATATTTTAGCCTGTGCAAAAATGAAAAATGTATAGATTTGGATTGGTGAATAGTACACGTTTTCAAGAACTTGAAATTTGGTCACATTTATCATTTTTGTGTAGCCTAGATTCTTGCTTTGAAAATTTTCACGGTGACAGAGTTGGACATTATTTACACCACAATGTCTTGCCGAATTTTTAGAAACCTACAAATATCATTATTTTATTTTTTCAAAATAACAAGAAACATGGAGCCCGCGCTCCATTTGGTGTTCCGATGATCACTACTACTATAAAGGATAATGCAGCATCCAGAACTGAACAGAGGCAGAACAAAGGCTCATAAAAAATAAGCAAAGCAAAACAATTGTGAAATGTTTATAATGATGTTCACGATTAAGTATTTATAGGAAACTGCTCAAGCCAACAAGGCATATAAGGAAAACCTTCGATTGTGCGCGCCTCATTAGCCACCAGGACGAAATCATTGTCGTAACCTTTTGGATCTACCTTGCCTAACACTTCAGCCTTGAAGCTATTATAATAGTAGGCCACTACTGTCTTTTCTCTTAATCCAACTAGCAAGAAAATGATCTCTTTGAATGGGTGAAATCCAAGTATCGTAATGTATCCACGGTAAACCTCTTTAGCCATGTCTCTATTGTCAACAAGGTCATAGTCGTCGTCGGAGCTCCATTGGAAGTCCTCTCCATCTAATACAGGTTCCTCATTTCTGTACACGTATTCCATGCGATGGCGGAAGAAGTTGTAGTTCGTATCTTGTAAGACCCAAGGTCCTTGCCGACCAAACAGATGATGTGGCAGCACAAGGTCACGCTGGTGCTTCAACATCCATTCCATCTTACCACACGGGTCGTTAAGGATCCAAACTCCAAGCCTACCCTTGTACAGCGATGCAAAATGCACCCCATGTTTTGATCTTCCTAGATACATATTTGTGTAGTCGTTTGATATGGCATCGTCCTCTGGTAGTTCAATTGCACGAAACGTACCGTTCGACAAGGATATTCTGCAAATTCAGAGCATATATTGAGGACCGTTGAAAGAGGTTAACAGAGTGTTAGTAGAAAATAACTGAAAAGTGAGAGGTCGACAATGTAGGTACCTCATAAGAAAATTCTTGTCACAGTGCACGTAAAGTGTTGCTTCCGGTAGACAGCACGGCGTCGCTGCCAATAACACCAAGGAAAAGAACGCCGCCTACGCGCTCGCATCTCGGCGATGTCCCTAGGGCACCCCCTTCTCGATGAAAAGACCTTGGCTCCCAACAACTTGTCCTCGATGAGAAGACGTTTAGGACGAATGTTGCCGGAGGCCATTCAGATTCCTCAAATGAAGGGTCAAGATGTTTATCATCGTCTCTCATCCAAAGGAAATACGGGATCATGAACACCTCGTAGTGCGGAGACACCATGGGGTCGTAGACGAGATACATGTAGCTCTCGCAGGCCACCCCCATGACGTGCATGGGCGGACGGTCTGCCGGCAGACGGTCGCAATGCCGCGTAGCAGGGTTCACCACGAACTTGGAGTTGGGGACGTGTGCGTCCTGTAGCAAGAGCAGCCCATTGCAGTGATCCTGGACCTCACACAGGTCATAGTCCATGCGATCGTTGGCCGAAGGCAGGAAGTCCATCTCGCCGGTGATGGCCGTGCCGGGGCGGGAGAAGAACTCCGGGAACTTGTGGAAAGTCAGGTAGAGGAAGATGCCTTCGAGCCTGAGTGGGAGGAGGCGGCGGGCATCAATGGCGGCTTTCCAGGCCTTGCAGACGCAGCGGGACACGGCGAGGCAGCGCCGGTCGAGACGGCCGAGGATGTCCACCAGCAGGTCCTCCGGCAGGCTCGCCGCCGCTTGGCTGTCCTCATCTTGACCCATCAATTTGATTTGCTTGATTCGTTTCCTGCTTCCTAGATTCGGTCGGCCGGCGACGATGCATATATATATAGATAGATCGTTTGCACGTTTTGGAAACCTTGATGGCAATGGAAACCGGACGACTTACCTGGAGCTGTCCGTGTAGGAGTTGAATACGTACGTAATAGCAAAAGGAAACGTCGATGGCACCATGGCCGGCGTCATCTAGCTCTCAGCACCATCCCCGTATTTTAATCTGGATACGGTCACGATCTAACAATAAATTAACCAACATATAGTTGGTATCATTCCACAAAATGGCAATGCAAACAATAAAATCACATCTTGCTACATCCTGACAGTGTTTCAGATACTTGATACACAGATAGCCAATGTTTTTGTTCAGAATGCAACTCAAATTTTCATTACCCAGGAAGAAAGATACCACAGAAAAAACTAGTATAATCAAGTTTAACTTTCCAGTGTTGTACAATAAGACCAGGAAACAATGCAGTTTGCTGGAAACCTCAGCGAATCTAAACCATCTTGGCACACGTCGGGTGTGGTTTATTTCTCGTCCATCCCACAAACAGGCATACAGGGACGACACTAACACCGCACCCCTGTTCCTGAACTACTACGGTGGGACCAGAAATCCGGTATGCTTCAGTTGCCCACAGGCCACAGAAGGCGGCACTGTCAATCAATCTCTATCCTTTCTTTTGCCTGTTACCGGCGCAGCCTGATCTTCAGGTTGCAACTGTCCAGCTCCATTAGACGCCTCAGGTGGAGATAAATCCTGGGCAAACTCCGTTGGCCACAGAGAGTCACTAGGTTGTTTGGTAAGGCCCGTCCTATCAATACAAAGCCAGGTCCTAGCTCTCTCGTCGCCAGATTCTCCTCAATTGGCACATGCCAAGTTCCTGTCTCGGATTCTACAGTGAGGATAACATCAGCAACAGCAGACGGTAAGCTCTAGAGAAACCTGACTTGGTTACTTACTTGAATCTCCGAAGAATAAGGAGGTGGCATCATAAGCACGCCTTTCCTTTATGAAAAGTGTACTTGACCTGCAATTGAATTAGATCAACATATTAATATATAAGTAGAAATATGAAGTAGATTGTGTAATACACCAGTTTAGCAGAGCATACCCGATGTCGTTGCTTCCACTTGTAGAAAAAGGATGATGATCCTAGGAGCTCAAATATGTGATCTCTCATTTCATCATTAGTGACGAGCAAACAATTCAATCCAATTGCTGCATATAACCAATACCTGAAAAGTTATATCTCATATATTTAGCAACCCAAGAAACATAACAGTTGGTACGACCCTAATTATGGTCTGAAATCAACACATAATCTAATTAAACATATTGGTCAATCTATGCACAGTTACAGTAAGAAATACACTTCCAACTCAGAAGGTGAATTCAACTTGCATTAATATTCCAAACCAAAATACCAACACGAAACAAGTGAAAGGACATCTAAGTGGGAATATTACCAGTCATCATTTGACCCACTTGGCGACGTGTACAGTGCTCCATTTGCTCTCCAAGTTTCAATAAGATGCCTATTGGATGCATTTTCCATAAGCTTTGCGATGCGTTTATTATGTAGTATGACAAGTGGCCATTTCCATTATATCTATCTCGTAGCTCTGTTACAACAGCATCCAGCTGCTCTATATTAAGCATGACAAATGGAACATGAATTAGTACAGATTACATCATTGGCGAGAGCAACATGTCAAAATTCAGTGTAGGATGAAGCACAGACCTGAAACTAAACTGAAACCGCCTTCGGCAAAATTTTGTTGATAAAGTGCAATATTGCACCATCGACTATAGCATCGTACTCTTTATGTGCTTCCAACCACTCCTACAAAAGTCATATACTCATATTTTTCAGCTTGTAAGAAGAAAAACTATCTGCTAAAATTTACAAACAGATATTCTTTCAAATGCAAGCACAAGACACATAATACAATGTATGAAACATAATTTGATTATCGCCTTTCCTTATGCTACCTTTGTTCGTAGACAGGTCATTGCCATGCTTTAGTCATATGAAAATTATGGATTTCTTTCGGACCAGTTACTTGAGCAAGCAATTATTGTGCACACATGGCAACCAACCACAAGGTCTTTAAGCATGACTAGAATGGTTTAACACAACAGCAGTTTAATTTGTATAAACGAATCAATGAATAATCTTATTGTATAAGCCTACTTAATCTGGTCACCACAAGTAATTATCTGCACAAAACAGGGAGGCACGCTTTCTTCAGGTCTAGTTTCCCCAGATCAGTTCTTACTAATCACACAATGCCAGCTGCTAATTGAAGTTAAACCAAGAAAATATGTGCTCTGACTATCACAATTGCAAGTAAACTACATTAACTAACTACATTTACCAAAATGTGCATGTCCAAGTTGGTTAGGAAGATGAACATATGGGACAGAGGATATGCACCTGAAACTGGCTGAAATTTGCTTTGGTCTCCCTCTCAAGGGCCAACCCGGAAACAGAATCAGCAAACTGCTGTGTCTCCTCCATGTCAATATCAACAGATGCTAGGCGGCATCCGCATCCGCCGCACTCGCCATCCACCCCAATAATCACCCGCTGCACCGTCCACGGGCCATTCCTAAGCCACCCAAGCTGATGGCACCCACCACCGTTCGCCATGATGGCGTCTTTCACCTGACACGCATCCCACTCGGCCATGCCGGCCGCCGCCGCCTTCTCACTCCGGAACCACCCCTCTAAAACCTGTGCAGTCTCCTCGCTCACGCATCCCACGGCTCGCCTCATCTTGTGCATATACCTCATACACCTTGTCAGCATCCCCGGCCTTCGCGCTGACCTCAAGCAACGCGGTAAGCTCGGGCTCCTCCGGCGAGACGGCGGAGGCCGCCATGTGGGCCTCGACGGCGTAGGCCTTGCCAGCGTCCCCGGCGCGCCGGAAGGCGACGAGCACGGGGCTGTAGGAGCGAGGCGCGGCGCGAGGCCGTACTTCTCCCGCATGGTGGCCACGTGCTGGAAGGCCTCGTCGGCGCCCTTCCGGGTCGGAGGCGACGACGCGGGCGAGCGAGGTGATGGTGGCCTCGGAGGGGGCCGCCCCGGCCTCGAGCATGTGCGCAAACACGCGGCGCGCGGCGGCGGCCGGGTGGGTCGGGAACGAGGCGCGGTCGGCGGAGGCGAGCAGGTGGAGGAGCTGGTTGTACTGGTGCGCGGCGAGGCGGAGGTCGTCCGGGCCGGAGACGACGGCGGCGTCGAAGGCGGCCATGGCGGCGGCCGCGTCCCCGCGGCGGGTGCAGTCGGTGAGGGTGCGGGAGAGGTCCGAGTTGGGGCCCTTCCCTCCGTTCCCACGCCGGCGGCGCGGCGTGGCGGCGGTCGCCATGAGAGGAACCCTAATCGGCAGCAGCAGCGTGGGCTTGGAAGAACTTACCGGCCATGGTGGCCCATATGCCCACCGATGGAGAGCAGCAGTTCGACTTCGCGTCGGATTGCTGCAACTGGTCGCTGATAATAGTCCCATACCGCTAGTTGAAGAGAGTTCGACGCGGTTTATAAGGTGGAGCTGCGGAACGTGTGAGCAACAAGCC
>QRDG01001230.1:361987-642525 GCA_012064385.1 Puccinellia tenuiflora | reverse complement strand
GGGACGTGGAGCGCGTCATCAATGGTTGTGGTGATTACGGGCACCGTCCCCGTGCCCATGGCGGCGACAATGGTCGGCTCTGACCATTGGAAAGTACGTTTTCTTTATGTGATGCATACATTATGGTGACAAACATGCGAAAAAAATTCAGTCACGCTTATGGCTCGCCTAGGCTTATGCACAAATTTCCTTGTCAGCCACTGATACGTGTCAAACGTATCTATAATTTTTGATTGATCCATGCTAGTTATATGCCATTGTTACATGTTTTCACTATCTTATTATATCATTTTTAGGCTTTTTGTCGGACTGACCTATTGACAAGATGTTCAGTGCTAGTTTCCTGTTTTTGCTGTTTTCTATTTCAGAAAATCTACTTTTGGAAATATTCTCGGAATTGTATGAAAATACATCTTTACTCTCTAGGCCGTGAAGCCCTATAAAGAGAGAACCCGCTCTGATACCAATTGAAAGGACATGGATGTCGCCTAGAGGGGGGTGAATAGGCGATTTAAAATTATTACGGTTAAGGCTTGAATAAATGCGGAATAAAACTAACGTTTAATTTATCAAGCCAAAACCTAAACTAGCTAGGTTCACCTATGTGCACCAAGAACTTATGCTAAGCAATATGATCAACTAGGTGATAGCAAGATATATGACTTTAAGCTCAACGTCTATCACAAAGTAAATAGCATAAGTAAGAAGCTCGGGTATAGAAATACCGAGGCACTTGGAGACGATGATTTATCCCGAAGTTCACTTCCCAATGGAAGCTAGTCTCCGTTGGAGCGGCGCGGTGTTCACCAATGTGAAACACCGAGTAGCCTTGATATGGCACACCGTATCTCCATTGTGTCTTACCACCAATGTGGCGAGGCACTTGTCACTATGTTGTCGTTGAGGTTGACAACTAGAACCTTTACAAGGGTGAAGCTCACTCCACAAGTTGGAGGGTCTTCACCAAATGCACCGAGCCACCAAGACTCGATGCCCAAGGCCGAGGCACACACCACAACTCAATTGGTGGCTCCCGGCAATGTCTTCGTAGCTACCAAAGCTCCGAAGCTAACAAGGTTGAGCCACACTCCACAATTGGAGGCTCCCAACAAATCCCGTGAGCCACCAAGACTCCGAGAAAACAACAACCGTCTAGGGTACCAACGTGCCCTAGAGGAACAAGCTCTAGGGCACCAAAGTACCCAAGAGTAACAAGCTTCTCAACTTCACTTCCACGAATCACCGTGGAGAACTCAAACCGATGCAACTAATGCAATGGCAAGAACACACTAAGTGATCAAGTTCTTCCAACCCCGTATCCGGACTGAGACTTAGAATCATCCGAATCTGTGTCCCAACTAGCATCGACGTAACTCCTTACGACAAGCTCTTGGTCACCTCCATATACGAGAAACATCTCCTTAGTTCTATTTAGATACTTAAGGATATTCTTGACAGCTGACCAGTGTTCCACTCCTGGATCACTTTGGTACCTGCTAGTCAAACTTACAGCATGGCACACATCTGGTCTAGTACATAGCATGGCATACATGATAGAGCCTATCGCAGAGGCATAAGAAACCTTGTCCATTATCTCTCTATCTTCTGCCGTAACAGGACTCTGAGTCTTACTCAGAACCTTTCCTTGCAACATTGGTAAGAACCCCTTCTTTGAATTTTCCATTCTGAACTTCTTCAGAACCTTGTCAAGGTATGTACTCTGTGAAAGCCCAATTAGGCGTTTTGACCTATCTCTATAGATCTTTATGCCTAAAATATACGCAGCTTCTCCAAGGTCTTTCATTGAAAAACTCTTATTCAAATAAGACTTTACACTTTCAAGTAGTGTAACATCATTTCCAATCAATAATATGTCATCCACATATAGTATTAGAAATGCAACTGAACTCCCACTCACTTTCTTGTAAATACAGGCTTCTCCATAAGTTTGGACAAATCCAAACCCTTTGATCACTTCATCAAACCGGAGATTCCAACTCCGCGATGCTTGCTTCAGTCCATAGATGGATCTCTGAAGTTTGCATACCTTGTTAGCATCCTTTGGATCAACAAAACCTTCGGGCTGTACCATGTACAACTCTTCCTTAATATGACCATCAAGGAACGCGGTCTTCACATCCATTTGCCAAATTTCATAGTCATAATATGCGGCAATTGCTAACATAATCCGAACAGATTTCAGCATCGCTACGGGTGAGCATGTCTCATCGTAGTCAACTCCTTGAATTTGTCGGAAACCCTTTGCGACAAGTCGAGCTTTATACACGGTGACGTTTCCGTCAGCGTCTGTCTTTCTCTTGAATATCCATTTGTTCTCAACGGCCTTACGGTCGTTAGGTAAGTCTACCAAAGTCCATACTTGGTTTTCATACATGGATTCCATTTCAGATTTCATGGCTCCTAGCCATTTATCGGAGTCTGGGCTCATCATTGCTTCCTCATAATTCGCAGGTTCATCATTGTCTAACAACATGACATTCATGACGGGGTCGTACCGATCAGGAGCGGCACGTTCCCTCGTTGATCTGCGAGGTTCAATAGCAGCCTTGACTGGAACAGCATGATCACCATCATTTGCTCCTTCTTCAGGTGGCGATGGCTGTTCTGGAACAACTTCCAGTTCTGCGCTACTCGGCATCTCAAGAACAGGTTCAACAACCTCGTCAAGCTCTATTTTCCTCCCACTCACTTCTTTCGAGAGAAACTCCTTCTCTAGAAAGGAACCATTCTTGGCAACGAAAATCTTGCCTTCAGTTCTGTGGTAGAAGGTATACCCAATAGTTTCCTTAGGGTATCCAATGAAGACGCACTTTTCCGATTTGGGTTCGAGCTTATCAGGTTGAAGCTTTTTCACATAAGCATCGCAACCCCAAACTTTGAGAAACGATAACTTTGGCTTCTTGCCAAACCATAACTCATATGGAGTCGTCTCAACGGATTTTGATGGAGCCCTATTTAATGTGAATGCGGCTGTCTCTAATGCATAGCTCCAAAATGATAGTGGCAGATCTGTGTGAGACATCATAGATCGCACCATATCCAATAAGGTTCGATTACGACGCTCAGACACACCATTACGCTGTGGTGTTCCGGGTGGCGTGAGTTGTGAAACAATTCCACACGTCTTTAAATGCATGCCAAACTCATAACTCAAATATTCGCCTCCACGATCAGATCGAAGAAACTTTATTTTCTTGTTACGATGGTTCTCAACTTCACTCTGAAATTCTTTGAACTTTTCGAACGTTTCAGACTTATGTTTCATTAAGTAAATATACCCATATCTACTCAAATCATCGGTGAAGGTTAAGAAGTAACGATATCCACCGCGTGCTGCAACACTCATTGGACCACACACATCGGTATGTATGATTTCCAACAAGTCTGTTGCTCTCTCCATCGTGCCGGAGAATGGTGTTCGAGTCATCTTACCCATAAGGCATGGTTCGCAAGTTTCAAATGATTCAAAATCAAGTGAATCCAAAAGTCCATCAGAATGGAGTTTCTTCATGCGCTTTACACCAATATGACCCAAACGGCAGTGCCACAAAAAAGTGGTATTATCATTATTCACTTTGCATCTTTTGGCATCAATGTTATGAACATGTGTATCACTACTATCGAGATCCAATAGAAATAAACCATTCCTCTCAGGTGCATGACCATAAAAAGTATTATCCATATAAATTGAAATACCAGAGTTTTCAGACTTAAATGAATAACCGTCTCGCAATAAACAAGATCCAGATATAATGTTCATGCTCAACGCAGGCACATAATAACAATTATTAAGGTTTAAAACTAATTTCGAGGGTAAATGCAGAGGGAGTGTGCCGACAGCGATGACTTCAACTTTTGATCCATTTCCAACTCGCATCGTCACCTCGTCCCTTGCCAAGCGCCGTCTATTCCGCAGCTCCTGTTTCGAGTTACATATATTAGCAACCGAACCAGTATCAAATACCCAGGTGCTACTACGATCACTTGTTAAATACACATCAATAACTTGTATATCATATATACCTTGTTTGACGGTGCCAGCCTTCTTGTCCGCCAGATACTTGGGGCAGTTCCGCTTCCAGTGTCCGGTTCCCTTGCAGTAGAAGCACTCAGTATCAGACTTAGGGCCCTTCCTTGACTTCCTCGCAGGCCCGGCAGCTCGCTTGCCGTCCCTCTTGAAGTTGTCTCTTTTGCCCTTTTTCTTGAAACTGGTGGTCTTGTTAACCATCAACACTTGATGCTCCTTCTTGATTTCCACTTCCGCGGTCTTTAACATCGCGAAAAGCTCAGGGAGAGTTTTCTCCATCCCTTGCATGTTATAGTTCATCACAAAGCTTTTGTAGCTCGGTGGAAGTGACTGGAGAACACGGTCAATCCCCAACTCATTGGGAATCACAACACCCAGCTGCGCCAGACGATCACCGTACCCAGACATCTTGAGCACGTGTTCGCTGACGGAGCTGTTCTCTTCCATCATACAGCTAAAGAACTTAGAAGAGGCTTCATACCTCTCCACCTTGGCTTGAGTCTGAAACATAGCTTTCAGATCAACGATCATCTGATGAACGCCATGGTGCTCAAAACGCTTTTGAAGCTTAGGTCCTAAGCCGTACAACAGACCGCACTTAACTATCTCGTGGTCCTCTGAACGGGCTGCCCAGACATTCCTAATGTCTTCAGCCGCTCCCTCTGCTGGAGCCTCACCTAGCGGTGCATCTAGGACATACAGTTTCTTGGCAGCTTTGAGGATAATTTTCAGATTCATAAACCAATCCGAGAAATTGCTTCCATCATCTTTCAGCTTGTCTTTCTCTAGGAACGCGTTAAAGTTCATGGTGATGTTGGGAAGGGCCATTGATCTACAACATTATTTGCAAGGTGTTTAGACTATGTTCATGATATTGTGTTCGAAAGATAATCTAATTATAAAACGAACTCCCACTAAACTCAACATCTTTCTGGTTGTTTAGTGACACACGATCCAAAATCCACTACACCACAACCGATCATCACGTGAAGTGGCACAGTTTAAAAAGGTGAACATCTCCATGTTGATCATATCATTCATATGACTCGTGTTTAGCCTTTCGGCTCTTGTGTTCCGAGGCCATGTCTGTACATGCTAGGCTCGTCAAGGAAACCGTAGTATTTCTGCATGTGCAAACTGGCTTGCACCCGTTGTATGTGAACGTAGAATCTATCACACCCGATCATCACGTGGTGCTTCAAAACGACGAACTTTGGCAACGGCGCATACTAGGGGAGAACACTTCTTGATATTAACGTGAGAGATCACCTTATCATGCTACCGTCGAGATCGTATCTAAGCATAAACCATAAGGTGCATAAAAGGATTAACATCACATGCAATTCAATATTGTGACATGGTATAGCCTTTTCTTGTGCCTTTGATCTCCATCTCCAAAGCACCGGCATGATCTCCATCATCACCAGCTCAAAACGCCATCACCATGGTTGTCTCCACCAACTATTGCAACTACTACTATTGGCTACTCTTAGCAAATAAAATAAAGCAATTACATGGTGTTTAAAGTGACACGCAGGTCATACAATAAATCAAAGACAACCATAAGGCTCCTGCCGGTTGCCGTACTCAACGACATGCAAGTCGTGATAATTACAAAACATGATCATTGCATACATCACATAATCATATCTTGAGGCCATACCATATCATAAACCCTGCAAAAACAAGTTAGACGCCTCTACTTTGTTTATGCAATTTTTACGTGGCTTCTAATGGGTCATTAGATAGAACCGTTCTAATCTACGCAAAGCCACAACGGTGATAAAATAGTTGCTGATTTACTCATCCTTTTGAAAGGCCTTCCATTGAAAATTGCATCTTCACTAAAGCAAGAGAAACAGACACCCGCCAGCCACTTATGCAAAACAAGTTGCATGTCAGTCGTGGAACCGGTCTCTCGTGCGTGGACGAGTAAAGTTGGTCCGGGCCGCTTCAATCTTACAGTACCGCAAAGATGCAAAGTGCACGTGAGAAGGTAGCAACACAAATTATCAACGCCCACAACACTTGTGTCTAATCGCACCAACATCTACGAATAGATCTAGGCTCTGATACCACTGTAGGGTCGCAGCATAGAAAACAAAAAATTTCCTACGCAAAGATAGCGGAATAAACCCAACATCTAGATCCGATCTACGAGAGGTTGGTAGCAAGAAGGAGATCGAATCTCACCCTCGAAGAAAACCGTGAGCGTTTTGTCGAGGCAGGGGTTGGCTAGTCGATCCCCGCAACTAGACTTGTCTAGTCGCGAGGAGATGTGTTATCCAAGCGCCGCACGAGCAACGCCTCCGAGAGATCCACACGTACAGCTCGATGAAGACTCCACGTTCTTGATCCCGCAAGAGGTGGTGGAGAGGCTCGAGATCAACAGCACGATGATGGTGGCGTGGTGTGTATGGTGGAGATTGGACAGGGCTTCGCCAAGCGGTGTCGGGAGAGAGGAGGAGGAGGGGGGTGCGGCTAGGGTAGGGAGGGGGCCGGCGGCTTGGCACCTTGGGGGGAGCCAAAGGGTGCGGCACCCCTCCCCTTGCCCCTCCTTATATAGGAGGCCAAAGGGGGGTGCGCCCCTCCCTCTCCTAGGGCCGGCGCAAGGGGGGGTGGCTTGGCCCCCAAGCCATCTCTAGGGTTTCGGCCGGCCCCCCCTTTGCTTCTAGAAGCTTGGCCCGTGTGGGCCTATGGGGTGGTGGTGCGGCTGGCCCATTAGGCCAGCCCACTGCCCCTTCATACCATGTGGGCCCCATACTCCTATGGGCCCCACTTCTAGACCCCTCTAGAACCTTCTAGAACATTCCGGTACTTTACCGATAAATTCCCGAACCTTTCTTAACCTCCGGAAACAACTTTCCTTATATGAATCTTATTCTCCGGACCACTCCGGAACTCCTCGTGACGTCCGGGATCCTATTCGGGACTCCGAATCAATATTCGTTCTCACCATCATTTATCTCGAACCCTAACTACATCGAACGTTAAGTGTGTGACTCTGCGGGTTCGCGAATATGTCATATTAATAGCGGGACCGGGATGTCCATATTAATTCCTACATATTCGACGAAGTACTTAACTAGTCGAACCACAATGTCCGGGATTCAAATAATCCATATACGATTCCTTTTGTTTCACGATATATTACTTGTCCGAGACTCAATCCACCGATATCTCCATATCTGATTAATCTCGTTACCGACAAGTTCTCTTTACTCGTTCCCATAGAATAGGATCCCTTATGACTAGCCACTTAGTCATATGCTTGCAAGCGTTTGGATGCTATACTACCGAGAGGGCCCAGAGATATCTATCCAACTGTTGGATGAACAAATCCCAGTCTTGAAACATGTCACCCAACAACCTATCATCGGAGAACCTGAAAGCCACCTTTATAATCACCCAGTTACGAAGTGACGTTTGATGTCCACAAAGCTCTCCTCCGATAAGCGGGAGTGACATAATCTCATGGTCTAAGTAAACTATATTTGACATCTATTTATTTTGAGTCTCGTCCATTATATCATCACCTATGATACAAACTTCGTTTATTAAGTGATTCATAAATCCATGGTTAGGAAACATCTAACCATCACTTAATTAAACGAACTAGTCACAAGAGGAAAGACTAGGGACGCATTACTGTTTATATTTCACACATGTATTTGTTTCCGGTTAATACAATTCTAGCATGGAATTAAACATATCATGAACGGAGAAATATGATAAACAATAATCATTATTATTGCCTCTTGGGCATATCTCCAACAAAAAAATACCTCAAAATGGAAAGTAGCATATTCTTCTCACTTTTCTGTTGGTCACACATTAATATCTGGTTAAACACCGGGGCCAGTACATCCATAGCTCTTTGAAATGGAGTTACAGGACTCTGTGATGCAAAACGTATATCAAAGGCTATTAACAGATTTAACTTCATTGTTCTTCAGAAACATGAATGGTTGTAACTCTGTTAATTTTAGGGACCTTCACATCAACAACAAACAAACAGTCCATGAGATCTAAGTATTCAGTAGCATGGTTCAGGTAGTACACATTCAGGCGACGGCGACGGCGGCGGCACACCGACGTGGAGGCGAATGGTTCAGGTAGTACATCTCTGAATAGTTTAGCGCGCGAAATTGACATGAATTCTGTAACAACATTTGAGAAGTTGAGCTCACACGCGCAATCAGTCTATCAGCTGTAGAGAAAGTTAAAGTCTAGGAATATTTCTGATTTTTCATGTATGTATGCCTTTCGATTTAAGATGCAAAACCAGTTAATTAGTGCAAAATCAAAGCTGTAACGTAAGTCAAGAGCAATTGGCAGAAATAGAACAATTTCTGACCATTGAACGACGACAAATCGGGCAGCCAAACCCCATACCCACACGAAGGAGAACTCCATTTGTATTCTCCTCGAGCAAGATTCTAAGTATTGCTAGAAATCTCCTAACATATTAGTATAATAATTCTCACAGCAATGAGCTCACAGATACACGCATGCATCGTAGCTAGAGATGTCAACAATCAAGAATCAGAAATCAAGGAGCTATTCTTGCAGCCAGATCTAGAAATTACGGGACGAGGGGAGGGGAAATAAAACGAGGAGAGCCTTACCAGCGAGAAATCTGTCGTCAGAGGGGTTGCCACTGTTGCCGTTGCCGCTGCCGCTGCTGCTGCCACAGAGTTGTCGAGGTCGCCTACGAGTCGCGCCGCCGCCATTTAATTTCAGGCTTCGAGAGAGGGAGAGGAGTCCCCCGTAGCCGTGCGTCTGTGGGTAGTTGAGCGGTCGTAGTGAGACGTCTTGTCGCGAGAGATATTGGGAGGGGGTGCTCCGCCTCAACCACCATTCGCCTCCACGTCGGTGTGCCGCCGCCGTCGCCTTTGTGTCGCCTCCGTGCGAGAGATGGGTCGGGATTTGTTCCACGGGGTAGGAGGCGATTACTTTTCCCCGGCGAAATGGACGGGATTGGGGTGGATTGGGCCGGGGCGGGATCCCAACTGGGCGTAACCGAATGCGTTTTCTCGGTAGACCGGGATTAATCCCTACCCGAGACGACCCACGGGGATTGACCGAGATTTGGTACGAATCCCTGTGGGGGTGGGATTAACCGAACGAAGCCTTAAGGGTTTCTGTTGTTCTGCACAATTGATTGTTTCGTGTGTCTTTACGGGTATGTGGACGTGTGAAGTACTGGAGTGGCGGTGATCGTGGGCTCCTTTTCTTTTTCTTAATTTAACACGAACTACACTTATTGTTTTCTCTTTCGTTTTGCAACCAGGGCCTGTGAAGTTGGAAGTATTACTCATCCCTAGATTCTTTTTGGCACTAGTAATAATCTTGTTTGTATAACTACTACCTCCGTTTCATAATTCTTGTCGTCATTTTAAACTAAAACCATTATAACAAAGAATAGTTTTGTTGTATTTTTCATCTTCTTAACTAAAATCCAAACTTTTGAACTTCTGTGGTGTTTTCTCAACACCTATCAAATAAGTTTAAAACTTGGCAATCATAAAAGTCTTAGTCGTTCGTTTTAAGTGTCCACTATCACATTTCGGTATAAGAACACACATCTACACTAATAGTATGTGTAGATTTATACTGCCTTGGATAACTTCCGTTACTAGCCATGGTTCGGATTTTGATGTTTGGCACATCCGAACTTATTTGTTTGTTTTAATGAAAAGATGTCGCTTATCTCGTAAATAAACCTCTAGAATTCATAAGCACACATTTTTAGAGGAGCATGAACCTGCAAAGCTTCTTGACAAAAAAAAAATCACCCCTGTGTGATGTTCAAATTTAACAACCAAATGACTACAAAGAAATTGTAAGTTTTTTAGGTCCCTCGAAATGTCTTATTTATGTTTATAAATATGAGGATGTTAAGTCGCCCATTTTTGAGAAATGAAAATGCATTCATCATTCGTATCGAGGAAACTAGAGATGGATCCCTAGGCTCCGTTGAGCCCTTTTGTAAAAATAAAAAATAAAAATACTAACATATTTCAATGTTTCAAGATTTTTCTTTTCTTTCCAGTGTACATGTAAATACTCACTGCATAGCTACCTTTAATATTTCACAAGGAAATATTTCATTTATGAGGTACACAAAAAAACGTAAAAAATGTATGTATGGATGGATAGTGTGTTTACCATTTGCCGTTGTAGGTCACACGTGTGTTATTTTGTGCAACACACGGTGACACGTTTTAACAATATTGACAAATCATTCCAGTAAGCAGGGCAAATCTACATGTACGCATGGATGTTTTTTTCCCCCCAATAGTTACTGAGGCCTGTAGATGTGAGTCTTAAAACATTTTGGTTCTATGAAGACCGGGAGCCCAAAAAACAAAAAAAAGATTCTACGTTTCCTCGGTGGGGCCATTGTGCATGATTTAACTCGTACAGGGTGTGGGTTCGAAATGACGGCCTTCCGTAGCATATACTACTAACGCCAAACGGTAGAAAAATATATATCTATATATACCTAATAATAAAAGCAGTAAGGATTCTTCCGGTCGGTTCGTCCGTTATAAATTTACCGATTTGCCCCCAGAAAATATAAGAATTATCCACCACCACCATCCGTAAGTTAGGTACCGGTTCGTTTAGTTTTTCTCCTCCCGAGCGACGCACCTGTGGCCTTGTGGGTCACCTCCCATGAAACAAGCCAGCAGCGAAACTGTCCATGTAATCCGCTGCCTCCCGCCGATCCACTTTCTCTGTCTCCTACCGCCCCTCCCTCTCCAGTCTCCACCGTTAGCCGCTCAGCCGCCGATCCGCACAGAGGCCTCCCGGCGCATCACCTCAGCTGCCGACCAGATCCTGTGCAGACCCAGCTTTGTCGCTTCGATCCGCATCTGCCTTGTGATGTCGCCGCCATTCGACCTGGTCCAGGCGGAAGTGCTCCCCATCGCTGCCCGGCGCGTCAACAACCGCTGCTGGAGGCGTCGACCCGAACATGCGCGTCTTCAAGAGGTTGGGAAACATGGTGGCGCCTTAACAGCTAGCTAGCTCTCCCTCTGCAATCGATCGATTGACCAGGGAAACGGATTGGATCAAGGCCTCGGGAGCGATTTCGCGGACACGTCGCTGCCGTCGTGTGGAGTGGCTCGCCGCTGCCAGGAATTACCTTTCCAGCGTGTGTAGTCGCTCTCTCCCGCCTGGAGTCCCCTCGGCCGCTGCCGGCAAGGTGGCTTCCTTCCTGATCCCTGCTTGCTCTACTCCGGTTCTGATGTGTTTGCTGCTGCCTGGCGTGGGGGTTGATGTCTATTACGTTGGACGCTCTTGTTTCCTACTTTCGTGCTTGTTTGCTGCTGGGTACTGGGCATTGTTGATTTGGAAATTTTGTTGTATTGTAATATATATGGAAATTACTGATATAGTCATTTTTTATTATGGGTAGATTATATAGTTATTCGATTAATCTATCTAACAAACGTGCCTTGCTAACTAACTCTATCCGGCGTTTTGCTGGTAGCATATTCGCGCCCCTATAGGACGGAAGAGTCAACGTCATGCATGTATGCAAGGATTCTTTCCATCATTCGTAAATTTAAAATGATTTATCTCTTAAACCGTCAATGCAATTGACGATCCGTCTTCACCGTTGGGTTCGTCTCGATGAGTACTTCAAAACAAGATCCCATCTTAATATGTTTTGACGACTTTTTTTTCGTCATCAGTTGCCAGGTTATTATACCGTAGTTGCCATGCTACTGGTTGACAGTTACCATCCAAATAGCACACAGTTACCAGATAATTTTTACATGTTTTTGCTTGTAATGATGATCAAAATGTTCAGAGAATGGGTATTTAATGCACTCTAAACACGAAAAAAGATCAAATTAACATCAAGAAAGACTTAAATTGGTGAGTAGCGAAGTTCAAAAAACCTGATAACCATTTGATTTTAACCTGGTGACCAACATGACTATGCCTGGTGACCAAATGACTATAATCTGGCAACTAAGGTCAGATTTATTTTTAATCAAAATATGGTGAGTAGCAAAGTTCAAATAACCTGGTAACCTTTTGATTTTAATCTGGTGACCTACATGGTAATACCCTGGTGACCAAGTGACTATAACCTGGCAACTAGAGTCGAGAAAAAAATATTATCAAAACATATCAACATGGGATCTACTTTCGAAGATCTCGACGCGACTAAGCTAACCGTGAAAACGGATCTGAGTTTTGACTTACGGTTCAAGAGATAAAACATTTTAAAGTTTGGGATCCAATGAAAAAATCCATACGCGGGTTGGCTAGTTAGCTGCATGCATGGTTTAATTACCTAATTCCATCCGTGCCCACGGACGACTAATCTAGGGCACGTGCCCTATGTAGCACAGTCCATAAATAAATAGTTTGGCACTGGTCCGGCCAGGTCCGGGTCCGGCCGGCAGCGAGACGCCGCTCCGGGCTCGTGATGCTTCCCAATCTGCTGCCGCAAGTTGGTAGAGTTACTGAGCTTTTTCCGATGGATTTAAGAGATGAGCTTGCATGCAATAAAAGGCAACCCAAATTTCTACGTTTGGTATAAGCACTACAGGAATGAGGCCAGGTGCCGACGGCCGCCTGCTACGCCGACGGAAATTTGTCGGGGCCGTCGGCGTAGCTTTCTGGCGGGCCAGCCGGTCGAGGTGGCCGTCGGCACAACTGTGCCGTCGACGTAGGATGGTTTTGCCGACTAGATATGATTTTTTTTCTATTTTTCATTTAATATGAAATAATTCATATCTTTAAATCCGTAAATCGAAATTTAACAAATAAAATGTCTAAATCGATTAGAAAAATGAGAGGAATCCAAATATGACATCCATATAATATTTTTCACCATGCACATGACTTTTTGTAACATATTTTTGGTACTAGCTTACTTAAAAAAGTCATATTTGGCACTTAAAAAATGGAAAATCATATTTATGAAAATATTTTGGAAATTATTTTTGGCACTTAAACAATGCACTTATAAGATGGTTTACTATTTTCTATCTATTTGGATGTTCCTCTTTCGGTGAGCCGTTTTGTTAGCTGCTTCACAAAAAAAAACCTGTTTTGACACTAAAAATGAAAAATGGGTTTTTTATTCAACGAAAACCCTAAACCCCTTAGTTAATACTATTCTACAACCAAGATACATCAGTTTGTCAAACATTGCCTGATTCCGACATTTTTTGCTATGTTAAATATCATTCCCTAGCTTATTTCAGTCGAAAACCATACATCTTTATACCTCGTAGCTCATTTCTGTAAAGGTTTTTTCATAAAAACCTCCATAACTCATGTTTATAATTTTTTCCAGTTGGTAGGTCAAATAAAAGGATGTCATGTGAAGGTTAATCCATTTGTTTGATTTTTTTGAATTATTTATGTCTAACCCTAGCCCAAAACCGAGACCGTAAACCCTAACGATAAATCTAACCGTAAGTTCGATGCAGCAAAAACCGTCAAAAATCTCTAAAGAAAGTATACATTGTGGATATAAAAGTGATTTTTTTCAAAAAATCATGACCAAACTATGCGGCACTCCTAGTTCAAATCAGACCCACTTCCAGTGAAATCGGCAGGAACTTATCTGAAATGTTTGAAACACCTAAGTATATTTTTATATCGAAACCCAGGGTTAAATGCACTTATAATATGGTTTACTATTTTCTATATATTTGGATGTTTCTATTTCGGTGAGCCGTTTTGGTAGCTGCTTCACAAAAAAAGCCTGTTTTGACACTAAAAATGAAAAATGGGTTTTTTATTTAACGAAAACCCTAAACCTCTTAGTCAATACTATTCTACAACCAAGATACACCAGTGTGTCAAATATTGCCTCATTCCGACATTTTTTGCTATGTTAAATGTCATGTCCTAACTTATTTCAGTCGAAAACCATACATCTTTATAGCTCATATCTCATTTATGTAAAGGTTTTTTATAAAAACCTCCATAACTCATATTTATAATTTTTTCCAAGTGGTAGGTCACATAAAAGGATGCCATGTGAAGGTTTTTTCTATTTTTTTTTTTGATTTTTTTGAATTAGTTATGTCTAACCCTAGCCTGAAACCGAGACCGTAAACCCTAACGATAAACCTAAACCTAACCATAACTTCGATCCAGCAAAAAATGTCAAAGATCTCTAAAAAAAGTATACATTATGTATCTAAAAGTGATTTTTCAAAAAATCATGACCAAATTATCCGGCACTCGTAGTTCAAATCAGACCCACTTCTAGCGAAATCGGTAGAAACTTATTTAAAATGTTTGAAATACCTCATTATGTTTTTATATCCAAAGGTTTTTGTGATGCAAAAGATGATATGGATGAAATATTTGAATTCCTGTCATTTTTCTAATCGATTTAGGTATTTTATTTGTCAAATTTCGATTTGCGGATTTAAAGATATGAATTATTCCATATTAAATGTAAAAAGGAAAAAAATAAAGTAAAATTCATTTTATTGTTATTTATTCGAAATATACTATTATATAATCATTGTTACTTTACTCAAACAAAATTTTAAAATTTAAATAATGAAATGTGTAACATCATAACCGAGGGGTTAATATGATTGATAGGGTAATAATATCAGTAAGTTCTAATTTCTCATTTGGAAGCTAGGTTGGAAGGAACTCAAAAGTTAAGCGTGCTTGGGCTGGAGGATGTGTGACCGACTGGAAAGTTTGACTAGGGTAAGTACTTTGACCTATAATAATTAAGTGTGTAATTAAGGATTAAGTATGTGACTAAGTCGAAATTTCAAAATACAAATAAAAGAATTAAAAAAGATAAAAAAATCAAAAAAATTCAATTTTTTTCAAAAATTAAAAATAATTGGAAAACCTAAGCCGACGGCTTTACCGTTGACGTATGGCGAGCTATGCCGACGGCAAAACCGTCGGTGCAGCCTACGCCGACGGCATCTGCTACGCTAACGGTATATTTAACTATGCCTACGGGATACTACGCCGACGGCAGCCGTTATGATTCAATACTCTTCTGATTTGCATGACAGGTTGATATTTATCTTAATGTGTTTCAAGTTGCTTACTTTTATAAGCGGAAATGTTGTCCTGCAGAGCATCTCTTGAGGAACACACCTATATGAGTCTGACTGTTAAACGTCGCAGTCTATGAGATTTGGGTGTTCTCGAATAAACTCATGAAAGGACTTGGAGTATGACGTATAAGCTCCACCCGCGGGGAAGCCTTGCGGCAGCCCATTATCGGTCAAGACTTTATGTGAAACTAGTATCGCAGAAAACTTGTAGTTCAAGGCATAGTCCACTATCAAGTTGTGAACTAGCGTAACGTAATGTTCTAAGTGGAAGTTCAACTTAACAGTCTCCACTAAGCACCGGTATATAAATAATGTTTTGGAACTTAAAATAATGAGATGTGCTAATGAGATTTTGTGGGGGATTGTTGAAATTTTACTAGTTTACTAGTGGGCCTTTGGTCCAAAGCCCAACTTAAAATTCTGAAATTCTCATTGGCCCATTCATGCTTGCAAGTGGTGTGACTAAGTTTAGTCCCATACTGTTAGTTGGATGAGAGTTGCACCAGCTTATAAGGTGAGCTCTACTATCACTTGTATAAGCATAGAAAAGAGATAGAATAAGAGAATGCCACACGCGCGCTCCTCCTCCGCCGTCCGCCTCGTCACGACACGTCACGACGCGCCGCGGGTTGCGGGAATGAGCCGAGCCGATGGCCATCTTTTTGCAGTTCGGGAAAACTGCGTCCACGTCCTACCCGACTCGCACTATATATACAGGTTGAGCTAACCCTAGCCGTCTACACGATACACATGGTCTCTCGTCGTTCCAGTTCCAAACCTTTGCACCGTCATCTTTCAAGTCTTCTCCATCCCGTCTTCCGGCATGCACCGGTTGAAGGGACAGCAGGTCTCCGGAACCCCGCCTCTTGTGATCCTGTACGGGAGAGGGGCGATCAGGTTTTTGGGAAGCGCACTTGCGCGACTGCTGGCTGCGACTACTTCCCCAACGACAACTTCTTCCCCGACATCGGCAACCTCTTCATCAACGACATGGGTGATAACGGGGACGGCAGCGGTTCCGCTCCCACTGCGATGTACGTAACTCAATACTTTCTGTTGAGATCATGCTGCAGTTCTTGTTTCTAGTTTCTACTGTAGACTTGATCTGTCTACTGCATTAGTAGATCACATGTTTAGTCTAATACTTGTTGTTCAAGTCATGAATAGTTTTCTATTTCCATGGATTAAATCATATGCTAAATTGCTCATATATTCAACAGCACACTATTGGTATACAAAGTGTTTATGGTTTGTATTCTTTCAAATAATCATAGATAGCAACAACCCATTGGCCAGTTATGATTTTCGCATTCGTGGCATTCCTCTCGTAGGTATATTTGGCATGGAAGATGCTTGTTTCCACTCAGCTGCAGGGTACTGTGATCTAGGATTTCTGAGAACATATGTATTGGAAAATGTAATTGACGAACAGAAATTATTTTTCACACGGTGGGCCAATTAATTAATCAGGACCACTGTATTTACGCATCTGTTCATAATGGTACCAGTGATTCATGATAATCTCATACTCCCTCCGGTACGGTTTGGAAGGCACGCATGAGAATTCTCTACGACCTAGGTGATATTTCATTGGCTCACCATCCCGTAATCAACTCTCTCCATTCTTTTTGATTGGTTCACAAACAACATTTAATACTAATATGCCTAAAATGTGAGGAGGAGTTTTGAAATTGCATGATTTTTAAAGTGCGCCTAGCAAACTGTACCGAAGGGAGTATCTCAGGTGATGTGTTGCTTTTACTACTGCGTTTGCATTCCGTATTGCATCTCATCTACCACCTTCGACTCTATGCCATATATTGACACAGAACGTTTCTCCAACACAACTCCACATTCAGCAAGTAATGAAATACATGATATCTCCTCTGTTTCTCGATAAAATACATGCACACATAGCTAGGAACGAGAGGTATCGAGAATGTTTTGAGCTCTGATAGGAATAGAGTGACTACACCGGCTGTTATAATACACGTACGGCTTAGAGATAGACAAAGTGTGCGCTGATCATATTGTATTCCAAGTCATAAGCTTCTTACCCTCCAAGTGTTGTACCTTTATATGTGCCAAAACTACACATGTGCCAGAAATTCCTACAATTCAAGTTAGTCGGCATGATTCAGGGGGGTGTAGCTTGGCTCGGTGGGAAATGGTACTCCACAAAGGAGTATTAAATCTCCATAAAACCGTTGGAATGTTCCATGTTCAAATAGACTAGCTAGCATGAACTCGAAGTTCAGTATACTTGGTTTTGTTTTTCTTTCTATTAATCTATGATTGCTACATTGTGGTATCTTAGTTGGGTTTGGATATTATCGAGACCGTTAGTTTAGACCTGTCAAAATGATGTGGTAATGTTTGGCCCATGATTGTTAGAAATTTAGTCGAGGGTTGTGGCATGTGCGCTTCATCCGAGGGAAAGTAGTCTCTTCTTTCCGATGATACATCTCGTCTTTTGTCACTTGAGATGCTTTGCTAGTTCATCGTAAGAGATTGCTAATTTCCAAATATTTTGGACCACGCTGCAAGAGAATATAAGATGTCCTTACAAGTAGGGAGTGTTGGGATGCTTGGTTTTGCTACTCACAAGTTATGAAGTTGGGCAACATTCCGTTCTCCCTAAAACCAGATTTGCTGAGAGATAGTACGGGGGAAGCTTCGAGACTGCCCGAGTGGCGACTGGCGACATGCTGAGTTTGGCGATATGCCGATCTTCTTCCTCCTGATTTCTTCTAATCCCTTCCTAATCTCTCTCCGCATCTGCTCTCCCTCCTCGATCTGATCCTCCTTCATAGACTGATCCCCTTTTCCCCTTGTTCCTCCTCCTATTCGATCAGAATTTCCCAAAACTGTACCATCGGATAAGCCTACACATAAGAGGAAAAATCAAATACATCCTTGTAAGAGATCTGCCTGCTTATCTAGTCGTCGGCGAGATCAATCCTCATCTGTGTGTGCTGGTTTTTTCTCTCATCTCTCCTCAATAGGCTTTCGTACTCTCTCCCCACCATCAATTTTTCTGTTTTTCCCTAGTCTGTTCTTGACCCGGAGCTCTCTGCCGCTAGACTTTCTCCCCGATTATGCTGGTGGAAGGCAGTCTATTTCCCCATCTTTCTACTGACTCTTCTCCTCCAAGTTCTGTGCGGGGTCGTCATTTTCTCTATTTGGAGAAGCCAAGGGGCGCCCGGAATCCCCTTCCGCATGAGGGCGCTTGGATGGAACTGCCAAGGTGTTGGCAAGGGCCTAACCAGTCCTAAAATGTGCCACCTTGCCATGATGATGCATGCCACTAAAGCGCAGGTAACATTCATCTCTGAAATTAAATCTTCTAAATTCAGTTCTAGTGATCTAGTTGCTAGGTTTAGTATGTCTGATGCTATTGTAGTGCCTTCTCGAAGACGATCGGGAGGGCTCTGGCTGATGTGGACGGATGAAGTACAAGTAGTTGTGCATAGTTTCAATTTTTACATTATCCTAGCGATGGTACTAATTAGAAGTACTAATCAGCAGTTTGGTCTTGTGTGCATATATGGTGACCCATATCATCGCTTCACTAATCAGATCTGGGACCAAGTTGGCTCTTTTATATATGATAACCCTAGTATGCCAGTTATGTGTATTGGGGACATGAACGAATTGTTGTACGATATGGACAAGAACACTCTTAATATCAATCGTACTCGTATGAATGCCTTCCGTATGATGATAAAAAATTGTGGTTTATTTGATTTAGGATTTAGCGGACCTGCCTATACATGGACAAACAAACGCTTCTCATCAAAGCCAACTTATGAAAGACTTGATCGCTGCCTTGTAAATGCTGAATGGTGTGATGTGTTTCCTATTTCAAATGTTTATAACATGCCTTTAATTCACTCGCTTAGCGATCATGCTCCTATTCTGCTTTATTCGGACGGCACAACACATAAAATTAAGCGTTCCTTCAAATTTGAAAACTGGTGGCTAAAGGAAGAAGACTTCCAAATCACGCAAAACTTACATGGGCCAAAAGTACAAATCGTTCTTTCTCGGCGAGGACTAACCATCTTGCAGGAGCTTTGAGAATCTGGTGCACGAAAAAGAAGCCACTTCAGGAGGAGTTAAATAATCTTCAAGACCAAATCAAGCAGATAAAAATGCAGCCGGTGTCGATGCAAGACCATAACCTAGAATCAAATATAGTGACAAGGTATGAACAAACAATGACCAAACTAACAGAATCTTATATGCAGAGAGCAAAAAAGCAATGGATTAAAGAAGGAGACAGAAACACTGCTTTCTTTCACCATGCCATTGTCAAACGAAGAAGAAGGAACACCATTGTCTCGGTAAAGGATGAAAATGACATAGTTCAGTTTATTCCTGACAAAATAAGCAACACTTTTGTAAACTACTTTAGATCTATTTTACTTCTTCGCAAGCTAACAATGGTAGGCCATTTCTCCATACACAACCTCAACAAGATTCACAAGACTACACATACTCCATCCCAGATGATAAGGAGATCTTGGACACACTCAAGGAAATGAAAAGAAATGCCTCTCCGGGTCCGGATGGATTCAATGTTGAGTTTTATATTGCAACCTGGGGATGGATAGGACAAGATGTGGTACAACTTGTAAGGAATTTTTTTCAATCAGGTATTATGCCTTCTCATATAAATGATACCCATATTGCTCTAATTCCGAAAAAACTTGTTCCTCAAGTTCCAGCGGACTATAGACCTATTAGCCTTTGCAATGTCATCTATAAAATTATTGCCAAATGCCTAGCTAAGAGACTAAAACCCCACCTACCAGATTATGTTCATCCTAGTCAACAAGCTTTTATTGAAGGAAGGCGAATTAGTAATAACATCATCATAGCACAAGAAATAACCCATTCTTTCGCCCTCAAAACTTGGAAAGATAGTGCTTTCATGCTCAAAATAGATCTTGCTAAAGCTTTTGACAGAGTAGAATGGAACTTCATAGTATCTGCTCTCGCACGCAAAGGTTTGCATGGTCATTTCATAAATTTGATACACGCTTGCATATCCTCGCCCACTTTCTCAATTATCATTAATGGGCAACCGTTTGCGAGATTCCAAGGCGACAGAGGTATCAGACAAGGATGTCCTTTGTCCCCGTATCTTTTTGTCCTTGCAATTAATGAACTGTCTATTGCTCTCCAAGAAGCTATGTCGGCTAACTTTCTTGCAGGGATAAAGCTTGGACCAAATTGCCCTTCCATACACTCTCTCTTATTTGCAGATGATTTACTAGTGTGTGGACAAGCAAATATTCAGGAAGCAACAGCCATGAACCAAATTTTGCAACAGTTTTGTGCATGCTCTGGACAAACTCCAAACTGGAGCAAATCTGGTATCATCTTTAGCACAAATGTTCCTACTGCCACTATTCACATGATAAAGCACATTTTCCCTGTTACAACCATTGACAATAGTTTCATTCATCTTGGACACCCTCTTATCCTACCTGGCAAAGATAGAACAGCTGCCTACAACTTTATCTTTGACAAATTTAAATCAAAACTTAGCTCCTACAAAGCTGATAAACTAACTCATGCAGCTAGACTTGAGCACATAAAATCTGTTCTTGACTCTATTCCGTCTACTATATGCATAGTTTAAAAAACCGGACCGGTAATCGAACCGGTCAGGTTCTCGGTTCAGGTTTTTACTGGTCGAACCACTGGTTCACGGGTTCGATGTCTGGTTTTTTAAGATATAACATAATATATTTTTTATCATAAACTATTCAACCAAAAGATAAATATGTATCCAAATAATGTAAACTTTGACAATATGAAAAATAAAATAAAATAGCAAGCATACAAGATACAACGCATGTGCAAATACACATCACATGCAAAGGAACAACAAGCCGAGGGCCAATATGTGCGGCAAGCATCGAAGGTTCAGAAATGGTGACGTGTTTTGTTCAATGCTGCGAGGTAAAACTGAGTATATATACTATTCTCTCTTATATTTAACACCAAGTTCACTTTGGTAAGTTGGTTGCACCCAGCGTACATCACCTGCAGCATGCAGGTTCGAGTCCTGCCCTCGCGTCTATTTTTCTGAAATTGCGCAACTGAAAACCGGTAAAAAACCAGGAGGCCGGTTTAGTGCAGAACCGCCGGTCGGACCGTGGTTTGACCGGTTTTCTCCGGTTCGATGGCGGGGCCGGTCCAGTGCGCTTAACAGACCGGTTGAGGCCCCGGTTCCGGTTTTTTCCGGTTCAACCGGCGGTCCGGTCCGGTTTTTTAAACTATGACTATATGTCTAATATTTTATTCACTAAGAAATTCATTGCCAAACTCACAACTATTATCAGAAACTTTTGGTGGACGGGGGTTAGAGAGGAAACCAGTGCAAAAACCCTTTGCTTAAGAGCATGGAAAGATATTTGTTACCCCAAAAATGAAGGAGGTCTTGGTATTAGGAACCTGCAAGCCATGAACCAAGCTCTAATCCTCACCGCAGCCTGGAGAATTGTGGATCAACCTAATAGCTTCCTCCATACTGTCCTGAAATCTAAATACTTTCCAGACTCCTCCATCTGGCGCCCAAATCCCAATGCTCCAAATCAGCCTTTTGGTCATCCGTAGTTAAAATCCTACCAACTCTAAAAAATAACTCTTTCTACCAAATAGCACAGGGAGAAATCTCTCTATGGAGTACGCCTTGGTGCCATAGATGGGAGAATATTTATGATGACCTTATCACTCAGCCTGCTGGTTTTGTTTACCCGGTGATCGTTCGTGGTTTAGGGGGGGTTTTGTCGTTCTCTCCACAGGGATCAAAATCTATTGGTGCTTTTCCTTTCTAGAAGCTTGGCAAAACGAAAAGGTGGGTTGGAGATTTACGGATCTAGGCTAGCCCTTGTGGATCAAGCAACAGAAATTAAAAAGGTGACAGCAAAGGGGAGGCTAAGGAAGAGTGGATCGTCAAACAAAACGCAAAACTTTAGCAAGGTGGAGGCTAAGGAAGATTTCAACAAACAAGTAACACGAACGGCAGCAAGGTGGGGGCTAAGGAAGAGTTCAATAAACACATAACACGAACGGCATCAAGGTGGGGGCTAAGGAAGAGTTCAACAAACGCATAACACGAACAGCAGCAAGGTGGGGGCTAAGGAAGAGTTCAACAAGCAACAATATCACATCACGATTACACAGTTCACACAAACGGAGCGATTCAGAGAGTTACAGAGAGATTTCACCGAAGGGGTTGGAGAGGATCGAATCAGTTCGTTGCGGCGGCAGCAGAGGAAGCAGAGGCGGGAGGCTAAGGAAGATACAGACGAAGGGGAAGCAAGGAAGTAGACAGGGACAGATACGGATCAAGGGCTTCTTCTTTCCTCTCGTTCCTCGCGGATCATCTTCGCCATGCTTCTCCAAAGTTCTTCCTTGTTCTTCTGTTCTTGCTCGAGGTGGAGTGGTTGGATGGATCTTGGATCTGGTGGAGTGGTTGGTGGCAAGTGGCGGATGCGGTGAAGTGGTGTCGAATGGTAGCGAATGCCTTCTTCTTGGCTAAGGAAGCCGCTTTATAGGTGCTGCGGAAATGGCGTGAGGTCCGCGATCGATGGCGTGGTAGGTGGCGAGGCGGGAACTTCCGCCGTCGCTTTTCAGCTTTTTGCACGGACGCACATGGGCTGCTCCCTGCTTTATCACCTTTTTTGACTCTTCTGATTTCTTCTCCTCCAAGATGATCGATTCCCTCCTTGTTGATTCGAACTCGCGCGCAGCACATGGGAGATCCGCTCGCTAACTTCTCTTCTGGCTTCAAGGGGCTCCCTCGCGAGGTGGCACCCTCGCGAGGCATTCGTCCTCACCAAGCAAAATCCTCGCCAAGCAAAATCCTCGCCAAGCAAAATCCTCGCGAAGTCTTTTTCCTCGCCAAGCGACATTTTGAGTCGGAGATGAAGAAATATGTGCCTTGGCGCACTGATCTGCAAAAAGTGGATAACTGATGTAAAAAGCATTTAAAACCTTGACTGAACTTCTTAAATATGATCAAGAATTGGGGCTTTGGAAGTCGAAAAGATGTGCATAAATCAGAGTGATCAAACCCCCAGACCCAAACCTTTGCTTGTCCCCAAGTAAAGCAGATATGATGAAAACAGTGCTCAAATTCTGCATACACAGCAGTTCATACATGTTGGATTCAAAGCAGTTTCTGCATACCTGGTTGCAATCTCTAGTTCAGAGTCAAGTTTCAATTAACAACTTTTATATATGTCTCAGTTCAGATACTTTTCGATCACCAAGATAAGACATTTGGCAGGGGAATTGAATGAAGTGATCCATGAAATAGCCATGAGTGTTAAATGAATGCAAAGTCAGTGCTTCACATGCTACCATTCCCGAGAGCATAGTAGGCTAATGCAAAAGTTAAAGATGGTTTAAGATCATTGTTACTTGTCAAATCTTTCAGTTAGTGCTTCACAGGTTACAATCCCGAGATCATAATTGCTAATGCCAAAACTTGCTTTCAAATTGCTATCAGGAACTTCAGGTTAGTGCTTCACAAGTTACAATCCTGAGATCATAATTGCTAATGCAAAAATTTGTTTTCAAATTATTTGCTTCAAGTTAGTTTCACTGTTAGCGCTTCACATAACACCATCCCGAGATACTGGTAGCTAATGCAGAGATGCAAAAATGCAGTTAAAACATGGCTCTTTGAGGATCAGCTTATTCAGTTCAAGAGCCACTTGCATTATGAAGGTATTCCAACAGATTTGAGCAGAGACATATATGAACTCTGTTTTGATACATGACTCTAACAAAAGAGTTTGCAAGCATTATAGACAGAAACACTGCAAGATTCTCAATAGCATGAAGGGTTGTTTAGGCAAAATTAAGCACTCCAAGAAACTTTTACTCGACAAGCAACTTCGAAAATGTAGCCAAGAATAAATAAGACATTTGTAATCATGGCATAGCAATGATTTTTATGGTGCAACAGGATTTGTGAATTGGAATGTGTTCACCTGGTTTAAGTGTCGAATCCTCCAGAAGTCTTCCTCGCGAAGCAAAACCCTCGTGAGGCCTTTATCCTCGCGAAGCATCAGGCCCTCGAGAAGCTTTCTCTTAAGCAGAATCCCTCGAGAGGCCTTTTTCCTCGCGAAGCGATTTTCTGCTCCTTGCTTGCAGGGATCTCTGCCAACCCACTTCACTCTCTTTTTATTCAACAATCTGAAAAACAAACAAAAAGGAAAAGGAACACACAAAACAAAAATAACTCTTGAAGGGAAATAAATAATATAAAAATGATATCAGGCTGCCTCCCGATGAGCGCTTGTTTAAGGTCACGAGCCTGGCCGTAGCTTCTTCTCATTGCTTCACAGCTTCAGAGGATGCATTGGGAACATCCTCTGCCTCGTCATTCTCGCTTTCTTCGGGATCTTCAATGTCAATCTTCTCTCCAGCTAGGTAATGCTTCAGTCTCTGGCCATTTACCTTGAAGGTACCTGCTGATGGGGTTTGGACTTCGAAAGCACCATTTCCCAGGTCCTTCTTCACTATGCAGGGACCAAACCATCTTGACTTGAATTTTCCAGCAAACAGATGGAACTTGGAGTCATACACCAACACTTGCTGTCCAATGCTGAACTCCTTCCTGAGGATATGTTTGTCATGGCATTTCTTGGTCTTTTCCTTGTAAATCTTGGAATCTCTCATATGCATCATGCCTCAGCTCTTCAAGCTCACACATCTATAGTTTCCTTGCACTTCCAGCTTTCTTCATGTCGAGGTTCAGTTTCCTAATAGCCCATTGAGCTCTATGCTCTAACTCGACAGGCAAGTGGCATGCTTTACCATATACAAGCCTGAAGTGTGACATTCCAATAGGTGTCTTGTACCCAGTTCTGTATGCCCACAGGGTATCAGGTAATTTCGTGGACCAATCTGCTCTGGACTTGGACACAACCTTTTCAAGGATCTGCTTAATTTCTCTATTGGATAACTCAACTTGTCCATTGGCTTGAGGGTGGTAGGGTGTAGTAACTCTGTGATTCTTCACACCATACTTGCTCAACAGCTTCTCTAGTTGTTCATTGTTGAAGTGGGCTCCTCCATCACTGATCACCACTCTGGGAACTCCAAATCTGGGGAAAATTACAGTTTTGAACAGCTTGTAGACTGACTTGGAATCTGCACTGACAGTTGGTATAGCTTCAACCCATTTGGACACATAGTCCACAGCCACAAGGATATACTTATAGCCTCGAGAGGAGGGCAAAGGTCCAACAAAATCAACTCCCCATACGTCAAACAGTTCAACTTCAAGAATGCCTTGCTGAGGCATTTCATTCCTTCTCGAGATTTTACCAGTTCTCTGACAGGGATCACACTGTTTGACAAAATTATGAGCATCTCACTACAACAAACTAGTCACGTAAAGACGTTTTTACTACGACGCTTCTAATTTCGTCTGTACATGCAAATGAGTACGATACGTAGAGATGTTTCGTGAGACGTTATACTGGTCGTCTCTACTCCCGGCATCTATTATCCATTAATAACCTGGGCCTTTATCTATTTGTGCTCCACCCGATCCTTTCCATCCCTCAAAGAAAAAAAACATCGCGCCGGCCCTAGCATATTAGTGGAGGCCGCCGCCGCCAGTTCCAGTATCTGCGCTCACCGGGCACAACCTCGTTGTCCTCCTCCCACCATCAACCTCCATTCTCCTGAAGGCACTAAATCTCCTCCATGAGTCCCCAGGCGGTGCGGGATTCCGATGGAGATCCGAGGTGAGGAACCACCGCCAGCCTCCTTCTTCCCTGCTTTCTCATCCGTGTTTTTCTTGCTTTTATTGTGCCGATATCAGATCTGTGTTGTGTATGAACTTTCAGTCTCGGTGGACTGCCTTGAGATGACCAAGAACTTCAACCATTATGAGGCCGACACCATGGAACAGGTGAATTAATTAATTGATTCTCCATGCACGATCCAGATGTTGATGTATAACTATAGTATTTGGCCCAGGTTCTGTGTGCAGGTGGTTTAATTTAGATTAGGGTTGGATTGGATAGCTACATCTCCAAATCGAATTAAAATTACACACATGCATTTCAATTTTCTTCCTAATAAATAATTAGATGAGATCTGACTAAAAGTATATATTTTGCTGCGTTTCAATTTCAGGAAAATTCCACTTTGTTTTCACATGATTTGGTCCTTCACATGCTGCACTCATACAAGCCAATGCGAAAGGTAAGTGCCGTTTTGTTTTCTCCTAACTTTCAAAGTCTATTTCATATGCGGGCGATATCTAATATTTGAAGTTTGATTTACCTAGCAGTGCAAGCACGTACATAATCTTCCGAAGACTTGTTTATTTTGTCAAGTGCAAAATCAAGTACTGCTCTCTCTTCCAACTGATATTTGATTGGATGTATATGCTCACACTGAATCATTGGTGGTGTCTTCAGTAAGAACTAATTTTCTTCCGATCTCTATACAAGCACCCTCTATGTTTCTGAATGAGCATGCTACTAGATTGCTGTCCAAAGGGACTACATATATATAAAAATTCAGACAGTTATTAAGTGCATTTTGTAGGTACCTTGTCTTGCACTGTTACATATTTCTAACACACTTCCTTCTTTGTAGTGTTAAAAACTGGAGTATTATTGATTGCAATGGTTTTATGAGCATGTCTAAGTGATGGTTTAGTAATTGTTTTTCTTGCAGTAGGTCTGCAGCTTTATGCAAACAAGTAGGCAACACTGCAATATGAAGAGACACTGTTCTATTATCTAGATACTCCCTGTGATGTTATTCACCTGTTATGTGCTTCATTTGTGCTGTGGAAAGTGGAAGTTGTTAATGAAACTTACTAACAGTTAATTTATCTATCTGTCATTTGACATTGTCTACAGTGTGATTATTTGTCAAGATTTTTCAAGCTGCACAACAGAAGATTGCAAGGCATAACTATAGTAGTAGCGATGGGCACTGATGTACCTATTTCTCCGTGGGCAAGCTCATAGACTAATTTTGAACTAGTTAGAAGACAAAATATGTAAAGATTTGGAGGATTTTTTCTTGTCAAGTTGTAATGCTTTCACAAATGTACAGTTCCATTGTAAAATATTGTTGTTCTAAAGAAATAAAGTTAGCTTTTTCCAAATGATACACTATACTTTTCTTCCGTGTCATGGTCTGTGATAGCACGAAGATATGATTATCTTCATTTGAAGCATTGATTACAACTGGAAAAAGAACATTTTTATGTAAATAAAAAAACGTCTTATGATTCCTAAGGACGCCATAATCCACTGTGGAGACGGTATGGAAGTGCATTTAGCATAACGTCTCTACAAGGATAAACATGCTTTATAAACGTCTCATGTATTTTAGACACGCTTCTCATGCGTCCTTATAGATTTTGAGACGGTGCATAAGAAGACGTTCATATGACGCTTTACAAAAGCGACTCTACATGGGTGTAAGGATGTTTTAAAGCGTGTTTAGCCCCAAAATTGAACGTCTCTACATGACTTTTTTCTTGTAGTGTCTTTGAACATGTTGGGCCAATAAAATCCAGCTTGAAGGATCTTTGCTTGAGTCTTCATTACTCCAGCATGGCCTCCATACATGCCAGAATGGCATTGGACATCACATCATAAGTTTCTTCAGAGGGCACACATCTTCTCACTATCCCATCTGCACAATGCTTGTAGAGGAATGGTTCATCCCAGTAATAACTCTTGGCTTCATGCATGAATTTCTTTTCTGATGGTAGGACAAATCAGCTGGCATAATTTTGCACTCTAGGTAGTTCACAATGTCAGCATACCATGGAGTCTTGGCTTCTCGCGAGACGTCGACCCTCGCGAGGCATTTCTCTTGAAGCATTTCCTCGAGAAGCACATCTCGCGAAACATCTCCTCTCGAAGCATCTCCTCGCGAAGCATTTCCTCGCGAAGCGTTTAGTCCCATCAGTTGCTCTCCAGGGATGCTGTCTTCTATTTCTCTGGTTTCAGGACAACTTATTCTTGACAAATGATCAGCTACCACATTCTCAGAGCCTTTCTTATCCTTGATCTCAATATCGAACTCTTGAAGCAGGAGAATCCATCTGATTAGCCTTGGCTTGGCCTCCTTCTTGCTGACAAGATATCTTATTGCTGCGTGATCAGTGAAGACAGTACATTTGTGCCCAACTAGATAAGGTCTAAACTTGTCAAATACGAATACCACTGCAAGCAATTCTTTTTTAGTAGTGGAGTAGTTGATCTGAGAATCATCTAAAGTTTTGCTGGCATAGTGGATCACATGTTGAGCTTTCCCTTTTCTCTGGCCCAGGACTGCTCCAACTGCAAAGTCACTGCATCACACATCAACTCGAAGGGTAGAGTCCAATCTGGGGGCTGCCACAATTGGAGCAGAAATAAGGGCTTGCTTCAACTGGTTAAAGGCCTCTAGACGGGCTTCATCAAAGTGGAATTTGACATCTTGACAGAGCAGTTTGGTTAGAGGCTTTGCAATGCTAGAGAAATCCTTAATGAATCTCCTGTAAAATCCAGCATGTCCAAGGAACTCTGTATTCCTTTTACATTCTCAGGGGGTGGTAACTTAGCAATCACATCAACTTTTGATTTATCCACTTCAATGGCTCTAGAGGATATCAGGTGTCCAAGCACATGCCTTCAGTGACTAAAAAGTGACATCTCCCAGTTCAATATCAAGTTCTGCTCTGAGCATCTATGCAGGACTGCTGTCAGGTTCTTCAAGCAGGTGACAAAATCTTTTCCATAGACAGTGAAATCATCCATGAAGACTTCCATAATTTTCTCAATATAGTCAGAGAATATTGACGTCATGCACCTCTGGAAGGTTCCTGGGGCATTACACAGACCAAATGGCAATCTTTTGTATGCAAATGTTCCATATGGACATGTGAATGTAGTTTTTTCTTGATCTGCTGGATGGATGGGAATCTGAAGAAATCCAGAGTATCCATCAAGGTAACAATAGAATTCTTGCCCTGCTAACCTCTCCAACATCTGATCCATAAATGGCAAAGGGAAATGATCCTTCCTAGTGCCTTGTTTAATTTCTGAAATCATTGACCATTCTCCATCCAGTAACAGGTCTTGTGGTCACCAATTTTCCTTCTTCATTTTCTACCACTGTATAGCCTCCTTTCTTGGTACTATGTGGATAGGACTCACCCACTCGCTGTCAGAGATGGGGTATATCATGCCTGCTTGTAGGAGTTTCAGAACTTCCTTTTTTACTACTTCTTGCAGAGCAGGGTTTAGTCTCCTTTGTCCTTCCCTGGAGGGGGTGCTATCCTCTTCAAGATATATTCTGTGAGAGCAGACCTTCTCATCGATTCCCTTGATATCATCAATGGAATATCCAATGACATTCTTGTATAGTCTAAGAACTGACAATAGGCTGAGCTCCTGTTCATCATCAAGTGCAGAGCTGATTATCACAGGGTGAATTTTTTCTTCCTCTAGAAACAGATACTTCAGGTGAGCAGGCAACTCCTTCAACTCCACAATGGATTTATGAGACGGCTGAAGAGGTTCTCTCCAAGGTTCTGCTTCCTCGAGATTTCCCTCGCGAGGCATTTTTCCTCGCGAAGCTTGCAGAGGCTCTCGCGAGGCATTTGGCAGCCCTCGCGAAGCATTCCTCTTGAACATTTTCTGCGCTTCCAGAAGGATCACTACAGAGAGTGATTCCAAACAACTCTTGAAGATTAGGACTATCAGCTGTCACAAAGACTTGCACTTCAGGCTCTTGGGGTTGCATTTGCTGCTGAGACAATTACACTCTTGCCGACGACATCCATGGCATGGCATTGTTCAAGCTGTTTGGCAGGTGGGAGGCATGCTTCATGTTAAACTCTGCTTGTTCAGAACCAAATTGCAACTTCAGAGTTCCACCTTTCACATCAATTATGGCTCCAGCTGTGGCTAAGAAAGGTCTGCCAAGAATCATTGACTCTGAGTTGTCTTCCATTTCCAACACAACAAAATCCACTATAAGCAAAATTTCCAACTTGGACTGGCACATCTTCAAGAATTCCAGTTGGTTCTCTCAGTGTTCTGTCAGCAAGCTGCAGTGTCATGGAGGTGGGCTTTGGCATACCTAACTGCAGCATCTGACTGGCAGCTTGGGGTAATACACTGACTGAGGAACCTAAATCACAGAGAGCTGTGAAGGTTCTTTTTCCAACCACACAGGGGATACTGAAACTCCCTGGGTCTCCTAACTTCATGGGCAAGTTGTTTTGGATAACTGCACTGCATTCTTCTGTCAGAGCAACTATCTCAGGATCTTCTATACTTCTTTTCTTGGTTATCAGGTCCTTGAAGAATTTAGCATACAGAGGGATGTGCAATACTGCATCAAGGATGGGGATTGTGATTTGCACTTCCTTCATTGTCTCAAGGAACTTGGCATACTGCTTTTCTTCCTTAGTTTTTTCCAATCTTGAAGGGAATGGGATCTTATGAACTACAGGCTTCTCAACTTGGTACTGCAGCTGGTTCTACTGGCATTACAGGCTCTTGAGGAGGATCCCTCGCGAGGCTTTCCTCTCGAGGCATTTCTTCCTCGCGAGGCATTTTCTCCTCGCGAGGCCTCCTTGGTGGGGCTACATAGGTGCCAATTGGGGTGTCTTCAGAATGGATTCAGTGTTTAATCCACTTCTAGTGGTGACAGCCTCTACTGCTTCGGTAGTTGTAATTGCACCACATTGCTTAGGGTTCTTCTCTACCTGAGCAGGTAGTTTGTTCTCTGGCTGATATCCCTGGGTATTGGAGATTCCAGCTGTAAGCTGCTGCATTGTCTTGTAAAATATTTCAGACTGCATTTTTATTGTTTCTTGCATTCCACTGAACATTTCTTTTTGCAAACGCATCATTTCACTGATTTCAGACTGGCTGCTGCTTGAAGAGGCATTTTGCTGAGTTGCTTGCTGAGGATACTGCTGTGGCTGCTGCATATGGCCTTGAGGTCTGAAATTCTGCTGAGATGTTGAGGCATAGTTTGTGGAGCTGCTTGAGGGTAACTTTGTGGGCTGCATTCTTGTAGGACAGGTTTGGATGATGTCTCCAAGCAGGGTTGTAGCTCTGAGAAAAAGTACCTTGATTCTGGGCATAATTCACTTCAGCTACTTGGCTTCCAAGATTTTCAAACAAGGAACACTCCTGAGGTGAGTGTCCTTCATTCCCACAAATCACACAAGCAGATGATACTTGATTCACTGGCACAATTGCCTTGCTATTTTTCTCTTGCATGAGCTGGGACAATTGGTTGGTAATGCTGTCCAGCTTAGCTTCCAAATCATTCTGGCCACTTGACTGAATTTGTAACTGTTGGTTAGGATGCACTGTCCTTTCATTGGTCCAAGAAAAATTGTGGGATGCCATACTTTCAATCAATGATGTGGCTTCGTCAGGTCTTGTTCATATTCCACCACCAGCTGCTGAGTCAACAAAGGCTCTAGTCTGAGATGTTAAACCCTTGTAAAATGTCTGCAAGATCAACCACTGTTCCTGACCATGGTTAGGGCACATTCTGATCAATCCTTGATATCGCTGCCAAGCGTCATACAAGCTTTCACCTTCATATTGAACAAACTGGTAATCTTGTCTCTGCACTCAGCTGCTTTGGTGGGAGGAAAGTATTTCTCAAAGAATGCTTGCAACAGATGCTCCCAAGTGTCTCTGCAGTGTATTGGCAATGCATGAAACCACATTTTTGCAAGGCCAGACAGAGAAAATGGAAACAACTGCATCCTTATAGCCTCTGGGGGTACTCCATTGTGCTTCAGGGTGTTGCAATACTCAAGAAAGTTTCTGATATGTTCATGAGGACTCTCCAAGGCACTGCCCTTGAAGGGGTTGTGCTGCACCATATTATTAGTGTGGCTTGATCTCCCAGTTGTTTGCTGGATGGCAGGCATAACCACATCTGTATTTGCCAACTGATCCTTGGGGATCCATAAATCTCTCAACTTTTGGTCACCCATACTAATGACTACTGTCTCTCCTCTTGATCTTCTACGGAGGACACTGATGCTGCTCTTCTTCTTGCAAGAAAAGTTCTTTCTGGCTCTGGATCAAATGGGGCTAAAGGTGAATCTTCAGACGTCTGCATTCATGAGCTCTCCAACCTGCACGAAGGAGATCATGTTTCCACTGCACACAAGCACCGACTAAAAGTAACAAGCAAACAGATTTATCACGGAGATGAACTGCGAGGAAAGAAAACACAACCAAGGCTACTATACTCGAAAAGCAATCAATATTTGATCCCCGGCAACGGCGCCAGTTTTGATCATTCGTGGTTTAGGGGGTTTTTGTCGTTCTCTCCACAGGGATCAAAATCTATTGGTGCTTTTCCTTTCTAGAACTTGGCAAAACGAAAGGTGGGTTGGAGCTTTACGGATCTAGCTAGCCCTTGCGGATCAAGCAACAGAAATTAAAAAGGTGACAGCAAAGGGGAGGCTAAGGAAGAGTGGATCGTCAAACAAAACGCAAAACTTTAGCAAGGTGGAGGCTAACGAAGATTTCAACAACAAGTAACGAATCGACAGCAAGGTGGGGCTAAGGAAGAGTTCAACAAACACATAACACGAACGGCAGCAAGGTGGGGGCTAAGGAAGAGTTCAACAAGCAACAATAGCATAGCACGATTACACAGTTCACACAAACGGAGCGATTCGAGAGTTACAGAGAGATTTCACCGAAGGGTTGGAGGGATCGAATCAGTTTGTTGCGGCGGCAGCAGAGGAAGCAGTGGCAGGAGGCTAGGAAGATACGGATGAAGGGAAGCAAGGAAGTAGACAGGGACAGATACGGATCAAGGGCTTCTTCTTTCCTCTCGTTCCTCGCGGATCGTCTTTGCCATGCTTCTCCAAAGTTCTTCCTTGTTCTTCTGTTCTTGCTCGAGGTGGAGTGGTTGGATGGATCTTGGATCTGGTGGAGTGGTTGGTGGCGAGTGGCGGATGCGGTGAAGTGGTGTCGAATGGTAGCGAATGCCTTCTTCTTGGCTAAGGAATCCGCTTTATAGGCGCTGCGGAAATGGCGTGAGGGCCGTGGTCGATGGCGTGGTAGGTGGCGAGGCGGGAACTTCCGCCGTCGCTTTTCAGCTTTTTGCACGGACGCACATGGGCTGCTCCCTGCTTTATCACCTTTTTGACTCTTCTGATTTCTTCTCCTCCAAGATGATCGATTCCCTCCTTGCTGATTCGAACTCGCGCGCAGCACATGGGAGATCCGCTCGCTAACTTCTCTTCTGGCTTCAAGGGGCTCCCTCGCGAGGTGGCACCCTCGCGAGGCATTCGTCCTCGCCAAGCAAAATCCTCGCGAAGTCTTTTTCCTCGCCAAGCGACATTTTGAGTCGGAGATGAAGAAATATGTGCCTTGGCGCACTGATCTGCAAAAGTGGATANCCGGCTCAGGTTAAAGACCTTTGGATGCCTAATCAGAGAACTTGGAACCATTCCCTTATTGATTTGCTATTCCAAGAGCCAATGGTGGCATCCATAAAGCAAACACCAATCCTACACTCCCAAGAAAAAGACATCCTATGTTGGAAACTCACTCCTTCAGGTAAATGCAATACAAAATCAGCATATCGAGCTTGTCTTCAGGTACTACAGGAACAGGGCGAACCAAGGCCAAGACAGGTGCAACCAAACACTATCCACCTTCTTAAACAGATATGGAAGAACAAGCAAATCGCGCCGAGAGTCCAAACATTTGGGTGGAGAATTCTCAGAAAAGCAATGCCCACTGGTGTGCGAGCAGGTAAGTTTTCAACACACATTAGCAAACTCTGCGCTAGGTGTGGTTTGGAGGAGGATGACATTCACTTGTTCTTCACTTGCCCCTTCTCCAAAGCCGCATGGTTTATTAAACCTTGGTTTCTTCGCTCAGAATATATTGTGTCCAATTGCAATTCTCTCACTGAAATTATTTTGACTATTCTAAATATGGGCCACCCTCATGCCACCTTGGCGAACATCCTAACTTTCATGTGGTGTATTTGGAAAGCTAGAAACGACAATCGTTTTGGCAGGAAACCGGGGAGCCCATACCAAATCAATCAAATGGCGCATGCAATTTTACACAACCTAGAAATGGTACAGGAGAGGGACCAACTACAGGAAAAGCAAAATACATTGCATCCTTCGGAAATTGCAGGTTAAAAGATCTTCTCGGATGCTGCATGGAAGCCATGCAATGACCCAGGACATGAAAAACATATCAGAACAGGAATAGGAATTCACTGCCAGATACAGGAGGTGCATTGCAAAGCTTCCCTAAACATTCAAGCAACAATACCATTGACGCCCTCTGTTCTCCAGGCGGAAGCTGAAGCCCTTCTTCTAGCTGGAAAGATTGCCAATCTTCTGCAGGTTAGACATGTCGCGTTCCTCACGGACAACAGTACACTAGCCAAAGCGGCGGCAGTTTCAGTGCTGAACTCACCACAGGTACCTTGGGAAATCAGAGAACACATTGCGCAATTTCAAAGTATGTCCCAGGTTCTCTCCAAGGAAGTTCATCATATCAGAAGAGATCTCAATAAAGATGCTCACAAATGTGCACATCAGGCGAGAGCACAATGCTCGTCCTTGCCTACCTTAAGCTGTTCCAATTCTTCTCATAGGAATGTACCCTGTCCAATAGCTTCTGCAATTATGTCTTTAATATCACAGGGATATGTAATCACAGATGTAACATGCCTATGAGTTGAATGAAATTTTGGCGCCTCCGGCGCCACCACTTGTTCAAAAAAAAAAGTTATGAAGTTGGGCAACATTCCGTTCTCCCTAAAACCTTACTATTTTCTAAAATTTATGAATTATGGTTCGCATTTTAGCAATTTGCTTGGGACAAAAGCTTTGTCGTCATTGTTGTTGGCATTTTAGCCCTTCTATGGGTACACTCCACACAAAAAATGCTTCTGCCACATAGCTCAGATCCACCCTGCATCGGTAACATGCTTTGAGATTTGTGGTAAGGTATTCAAAAACATATTTGGCATAACAGAAATTCAAATTCACATTATGGGCCCAGTACGTGGTGTACGATACTTCTTTTCTGACCCGGTTTTTGATCCCTTACAAATTAAAACCCGCTTGTATTCAAATTATATTCACCGAAGGACACAGATAAATGATTTAAACACAATTAACACGCAACTATAACCACTTCAGTACCTTTGCACCAGTAAAAGTCAGGACTCAGGACATAGGATCCAATTTATAAAATTATGTGTATCAGATATATTCGTACAAACTATATGATCCAACAGACGCATATAGCACAGTGGCAAGAATTTGACCTTGAATCGTCAGAGAGCATACTAGACTGAGTTTGATTGCCTTCCAGGGCTATATCCATCATGCATTCATGCTGCAGTAAGGCGATGTCATATCGTCATTCTCCCACTGAAGATATGGAGTATTCTACTTTACCCTTTGATGACATGTTCATGTATAGGGATGTTTCAAGGGACCCAGGCATGTTCCTTCAGAAAACTGAGCTCTTATCTGCTGATCACAGTTCTGCTTCCCGCACCAGAGAAAGAATGTCAGCTCTCAGGTGCTACCCACGAAAGAAGTTTCTGCTCAACTTCTTGCCAGTTATGAACCTTGGTCACCAGTGGATGTGATTGATCCACACCAGTTTTGCACCAAGGATACGAGTTGTCATAATCAAAGAGCAGAACCCTCATGCCATCCTCGGCGCATTCTAGAGCATATCTCGGGTTGTCATCTATTAAAACCTGAGCACCAAAAGATCTGCAAAGGCATTCCATAGCAAATGAGTTAATATTATTTGCAAGAACAGCAGAGAACGTGTTCTGACAGCTAGAAATGAGATAGTAAACGACATCTTTGAACATCATTATTCTTTAGTGTGTTGTAGACCAAGTCAAAGACTGAATGCAGGGTGTCTTTACATGGCTGAAAAAACTAGAATAACGTTCCTCTAACAATCATACCTGCAAATCTCTGATTTTGGTCTTGATTGACCTTGCAAAGCAAAATGGTTCCCGAAATGGATCTGCTCAAATAAACCTGGATAAAACTTCTCGATCCACTCTAATGTGTGATTTTTTATTGCATCCTGCCTAGATCTTTAATAGGAAAGATGTCATTGAGCAGGAAACATAATAACAAAAGATAAATGGTGGTGTCTCTAAAATCAAATGAATGACTTACGTTACTACAGATAAGCTACAGAAAGAAGAAAGATTCTGGAGAGCATCTCGAGCGCCTGGGATAGGATGTATACCATCTTGGAAGTAATGGGTTGTGAAGAACTCGTGGACAAGAATATTAGCTGCAGCAATTTAGAAGAATGCTTGACTTCATATACAGTATTCCATTAAAACAAAACATGATGAGGAGATTATAATCAAGACAAACCTTTTTCTCGAGAACAATTCCATATCTGCATAGAGCATCGCAAGAATATGCAAGATAAATTACACACCAACCATAGAGAATAAATTGCAGGAACTCAAGTTGTTGTAGGAGAGCAAGGCACCTTAAAGAACTCATACACATGGTATTCTGACACCGAGTGATTCCATGAGTAACGCTCAGCAACAAATTTGTTCAGGGCAGCAAGAAAGCTTCCAAGAACTGCAGGTAATATACAAGAAACAGAAAAAACAATGTTACTTTCAGAAGTATTGTCACATGAGATGGAAGTTTTCTTGCAATAATGTTGAATTCACAATTTGGTTCTAGACTAAGCACCATGAAACCCAACCAATGAAGAAAGGAACTAGTTACGCAACGAGTAGTTTAGCCCTGCATAACCGAGAGATGCAGAGCTCTACTGCAAGGATCTTGCTTCACAATACCTTCATCCACATCAACGGCGACCACCATCTTAGTCGGCACAGCCTGGTCAGGGAAACCAAGGCGCTTCCCAGGACGGCAACCGCCGTTCCCATTAACACTCCTCACGCCCACCTCCTCCGACAGCAGAACCTCCGAATCACGGACGAACTGCCGCTGAGGGGCCAGAACCCTTGCCCTGATTTCCGCCGCATCATCATCCACCCTCCTGAACCTGCTGCCGCCGTCCTGCCAATCCAGACAGCTCCTCAAGCTCAGCGCGCTGCCCGGCGCAAACCTCCGACCGGCCCCCAAACCCAGGACGCCCTTCCCCTGCACCCTGCTGCAGCCGTCGGTGTACGACGCACTCGAGTGGCTAAAGCTGCAGAAGCAGGCGCGGTTTGTGGTGGCAGCGGCCGGCGGCGGCATGGCGGGGCTCCTTCCCCTCGGCGGCGGGCGGAGACGATCCAACAACGACCGCACGGCTCCTCCTCGGCTTACCATGTTGGTGCGAGCATTCCCCGTACAAATCAGAGGAACCTGCCAAACCCGCGCACCCCCACCCCGGATCAGATTCTCTTGCCCAAAGCAGGACGCACAGAATCCGCAAGATTGCGAAATCAAAGGAAAGCGGAGCACCAGGAAGGTCCCGTACCTGCGGACGCGAGATCGGATCGGTTGGAACCGACTCCCTGCCGGCGAGCCCTCGCCCTCGGTGCCCCTCACGCGTTTCCTGTGATCCGGGAGCGGGGGAATGGCGAGGGGAATCGCGGCGTATCTTTCAAACTCAGATCGCGAATCGGGGGCCGAGGGAACAACTCCGGAAATTCGTGCGAAATTGGAGAAGGCGAAGTGAATTTTTTTTTTTTTTTGCGAAACACAGTACAACACAGGCGCTCACAAACACGCGCATACACTCACCCCTATGAACGCACACACGCACACCCTACCCCTATGAGCACCTCCGAAATACTGAGCCGGCGGGTCAGGTCTTGAGATTGACGAAGTCACCACGGGCGCCTCGCTATCGACGGGAACGTCGCCTCCCACTAAACAATATTCCGGCTATTATGAGAAACATCACTGTCAAACCTGGGGTTTGAACTCTGTGGGCTGGAGGTACAACTACTCTCCTAACCATCTAACCAAGGTGGTTCTCGCGAAGTGAATTTCTTGGGGTTTTCCTTTGTCTTTCTCTTGCTGTTTTAAGGGTTTCTGTTGTTCTGCACAATTGTTTCGTCTGTGGACGTGTGGAGTGGCGGTGATCGTGGGCTCCTTTTCTTTTTTTAATTTAATAACACGAACTGCACTTATTGTTTTCTCTTTCGTTTTGCAACCAGGTCCTGTGAAGTTGGAAGTATTACTCATCCTTAGATTCTTTTTGCACTAGGAATAATCTTGTTTGTATAACTACTACCTCCGTTTCATAATTCTTGTCGTCGTTTTAAACTAAAATCATGATAACAAAGAGTAGTGTTTTGTTTTATTTTTTTCTTATTTTAAACTAAAATCCGAACTTTTGAACTTGTGTGGTATTTTCTCAACACATAAATACTTCCTCCGATCCAATATAATTGTCGCTAGGAACGTACGGCTCACGTACAACTTGTACGACCAACTCCCGTCATTTTTTACGGGTCAGAGAGAGTAAGTTTTTACGTCGCCCAACATGTCTTATTTATGTTTATAAACTATAGAAGAATACTCCGCGCGTTGCAGCGGGAATTTATTTAAAAACTTATTATGTAAATGAAATGGGTATAAGACGCATGAAATATTCAATTGTCAAGATTCAGTTGATCAAAATAGTCGACACACTATATTTGATCCGCGTGAAATTGTTGAATATTTGAGCACTAAATATTAGTGATGTGGACAATTATATGGCTGAAAAAAGGTGACACGGACAGGTTGCATGAAAGATTAATTATTGTTGGTGGAGATGACATGGACAATTGATTGGCTCACATAGTGTGTGGCTCACATAGGTTGGTGCCGGATGGCTGCAGTAGTAGAGTAGTACCTTATCCCTGAGCATGCAGTGAGAAGTGTAGGGAGAAATACTAAAACATATTATAAGTAGTATCTTTTTCATTCTGATCTTCATGTACTCCTCCGTAGCATATAGTAATAGAAAAATATATATAACTTGNGGAGAGCATGCAAGAATATAAATCGACATATAAGAATCATGCACAATCTGATCATAACTTCACAATCCATCGAATCCCAGCAAACACTTCACTAGCGTTACAATAGTCGATCTTGATCATGTTAGGCAGCTCACAAGATAATAAGACATGAAGCACAAAGGGAGAGAGACTACCATCTAGCTACTGCCATGGACCCATGGTACAAGGTGGGACTACTCACAAATCATCCTGGAGGAAGGCATGGCGATGAAGAGCCCTCGGGATCGATCTCCCCTCCGGCAAGGTGCCGGGATCAGCTTCAGAATCACCCCCGAGGGCGGTGCCTCGGGGTGACTTCTCTGGAACATAATGGCTGCCTCAACGAAATTAGGTTTAATGCGATTTTATAGGCGTCGGAGGGGGCCGAGGGGACGCCCCAGAAGCAGGGGCGGGTCCCACCCGCGGGCCAGGGGTAGGCCATGGCAGGGGGTCGCCCCTGCCCTGTGGGTGGCCCCCAGGGCTGCCCTCCGGACTCCATCTTCGTCTGGGCATAAAAAATAATTCCGTAAATTTTCGTCCAGTTCCGAGAGTATTTCCAGAAGTAAATTCTGAATACAAAAACAGCAAAACAGAAACTGGCACTAGGCATCTTGTCAATAGGTTAGTCCGACAAAATGCATAAAAATTATATATATGATAGTAGAAACATGTGACAATATAACAAAACTAGTATGGATCAATAAAAAATTATAGATACGTTTGACACGTATCAAGGGGGAAATCGCCGCCATCGTCATCGCCATCACGGCCGGGCATCATCGGGAGTCAATCATCACCATCATCATCGCCGCCATCCCATCTCATCTCGCTGTAGCAATTATCATTGTGTTGTTATTAGTTCATTGGAATCATATCCCGGGTGTTGATTACCACTTGTAAGTTGAGGCTTGAGAGTTTTATCGGTGAATTATCATTACAATCAGATATTACCCATATTCATATCACCTCTGATCATGATCTATATGATGTCTTGTGAGTAGTTCATTTGTTTGATCTATATGATGCCTTGCTAGTAATTGCATAATGTTGAGTAATATTTAATGGTTTGATATATGTTGTGGTGTTATTCCTCTAGTGGTATCGTGTGAATGTCGACTACATGATACTTCACCTTTCAAAGGGCGTAGGGGAATACATGGTGTATTTAGGTTGCATATGGCAGGGTTGCAGGAGTGATAGAAACCTAAACCCCAATTCGCGAACTAGTGCACTAGGGAGTGTAGGATCTCGGACTCTAAGGTTGTGGTTAGGTTTTTATCTTATTTACTTTCTTGTAGTTGCGGATGCTTGAAAGGGGTTTAATCACAAGTATGTATTTGTCCAAGTAAGGGCGGTGCATTAGCATAGGTCCACCCACACACACTCTATAAAAACATTGAAGATTAATCAACGGCATGCAATGAAAATGGCTAGGCAGAAATTCCCATGTGTCCTCGCGAATGTTTTAATCATCATAAGTAACACAACCGGCCTGTCCTTTGAGCTTAAAATGATTGGGCTATTTGCTGCAATTATTGTAGCACTCTTTTATTTACTTGTTCTTTATATCAAAACTCCAAAAACATTTCTCTTTTAGGGCTTGTAGTAAAACCTTACTGAAATCTACTTGTCAACACCTTCTGCTCCTCGTTGGGTTCGACACTCTTACTTATCGAAAGGACTACGATAGATCCCCTACACTTGTGGGTCATCAGTTAGAAAGCTCAAAGGAGGTCAATAATGGGGGCAAAACACGAGCTCAAGAGTTGGGGAACCATTGGGGAAAAAGACCCCTTAAATAGACCTTCAAGAAATCTTCCCGTTATGCTAGGACAGTTTTAGGCCGGAGACTCCGGCCTAACTCCGGAGCCTCGGACTGGACACCAGAGACGCGCCGGTGAGATTTCTGGCCCGGACCGGAGATTCCGGTGTGTTCACACCGGAGACTCCGGCTAGGAAAAACTGCAGAAAACACCAAACACGAAAACGAACATATCTTCATCATCCGAACTCCGTTTTCGATGATCTTGGGCTCATTGGAATCGCAACGAAAAGCTATAAAACATCATGCAGAGAAACATAATATTCCAGCAAGGAAGGATAAAACCAAATGTAGAAAGGTAAAACCTATGTAAAAGAACAACCGGTAAATCCTCCAACATCAAGAACCCAACAAGTTTTCATCCGGACTTCGTTTTCTATGATCTTGGGCTTGTTTAGAAGATAATCACAATCTCTACAAGATTGCATATACACATCATAGTCCATCATGTGAGGAGGAAACCACAAGAAGAGAGTTTGACCTCTCTTAGAAAAGACAAACCGGTAAAACCTCTACATAAAAAACGCAATAAGATAAACATATGAAATCTGTTTTTGATGAGCTAGAGCTTGGTATGGAGATGAACACAGGATCTAAATCCTCACATGGACACATGGCCAGTGTCAAACATTGACACGTGGCTCCCACCGAGAGCCGGCGGCTCCATTCAGCAGGTAGGTGGCGAAGCTGACTTGTTCCGCCACCGGAACATGCAAGGCCGCGAACTTGCGCTCGAGAGCCCGCAGCCAGTCATCCGCATCAAGCGGCTCTCTAGCTTCAGAAAAGGTCGGAGGCTGGGACCACAAGAACTTAGTGAGAGTGTTGCAGTCATTGTTCCTCCTGGCCCCTTGTTGCACCAGCTGCTTGAGCAGACGCTCATTCCGCAGTCGGTTCTCTTCGATGGCCATCAGAACCTGCGCCATTGAGGGTGGCGGCGGTGGCTCGGGCTCACCTTGGTTACCACGACGGACAGGAGGCATTCTGAAGATTTGGAACAAGGATACAGTTAGTAACCCTCTCTGAACATTTAGGATAGATCATTAGAGTCCTTCCAGATATAGAGAATTAAGATGGCACTAACACAAAACAGATTAAGGCAACCACGTGTGTAACATCCCAAGATTTTCAAATTTTTGAAAATTCAGAGGGATCAAAAACTTTTTGTTGGTTAAGTTTCAAAACTCAAAATCATGCATGGCATTCATAAGCATCATGTGTTTGTTGCATTTAAATTGCTTGAAATAGTAAAAGTTTTTAAAATTAAAAATATTTTTATTAAGTGACATAAAGGGTGCAAAGTAACCCTAGTCAATATTTCAAATATTATAATTTTATTTGGTGGCAAGACAATGCCAAAATTTTCTATATTTGAAAAGCTCTCTGAAAAGTATTTTTATAATTTTTTACAAAAAGTTTTACCACAGTTTAAAAATCTGTTTTGAAAACAGAGAAAGAAAAGAATAAAGTTTTGTCCAAAAAAATAAAAAGGGCCGCAGTCACCCGAGCCGGCCTCCTCTCTCTCCCGCGCGCGCGCGGCAGCCCAGCAGCGGCCCGGGACCAGCCCAGCATCTTCCCCACTGGCCCCTCCCCCTCTTCCTCTTTTCTCTCCTGCTCTCTCTTGCCCAACGCCGTGCTCCCCACGAACAACTCCGAATCCGAGCCAATTCCTAACAAACTCGAGCTAATCCGTCGTCCTGCGCATCCCTATAAATACCCCACCTCCTCCGCATCGATCTCACCCTAAAACCCTAGCCTCTATGCCGCCAGGATGCCCGTGCAGAGCTCGAGCCGTCCGCTGCACCGCCGCCGGTAAACCTCAACTCCGGCCACTTCTCCGACGACCCCAGCACCTCTTCTCCCCCCTATTCGCTTTGTTTTGTCCTTGTGCACCTTCTGGACAACCTTACCGATTTTATTCATCGCCAGATCGACGAGTCCGTCCATGCCCGAACGAAGCCGCCACGGTGTCCAACTCCGGCGAGCGATCTCCGGCGGAGGAGACCATCCCGGAGCGCACCACCTCGCCACCAAGATCGCCTCGCCGTGCTGATCACCAAGGTGGGTTCCGTTCATACCGTAGTGCCATAGAACGTCGGGAACGTCGCATGTCGAGCCGTCGCCGCCGCGCGCCGCCCGCTCGCCATAACCCTAGTTTGCCGTCGGTCGGCGTTGCTTTAGACCGATTAGATCTGGACCGTTCGATCTAGATCCAACAGCTCCCTTTTAACCACTTAACCCGAATTGGTACGGGCCAATCAGAGCACGCCGCATCAGCGCCGAGTCAGCTGCCAGTCAGCACCACATCAGCGCCACGTGTGCTGGGCATTTTTCTGGAATAAAACCCTAAATGGCATTTTTTGCATAAAAGACCCCGAAACTTAAAACTATCATAACTTATTAATGGCTCGGCCAAATTTAACAAACTTTATATTTTTGAAAACCTTATGATCTATAGATTATTTTAGAATTATTATTTCTCTGTTTTGCCTATTTAAAATTATTCATATTTCAAATAAGAGATTTGAGTAATTTTGGCATATCTTTGAATCTATACATTATTTTAAATTAATTTCTTCTGCAAAAGTGTGTATTTTAGTGTCCCTTTGATCAGTAGTATTTCTAGTTTGCACCTTTGCATCATGCATTGATAATGTTTTTTAGAAACTCAAATAGTGGTATTTTGACTATAGTAATTGTTTTTTTTATTATTAAAACCACTTAAATATGAATCATGAGCATCATGGATATAGTAAATAACAGAAGTAATAACTTTATTAATTGTTTCACTTTGACTTGTGTTGTTAGCAAATCATCTTGCATGCATGTTTTATTGTATTGCCATTTTGTTTGTGTGTTGATGTTATGCAAATTGTTTGTTTAGATTGTGAAGAGTGCCAGGGGTGCTGTGAGTGTTGCAACAACCTGACAACTATCAAGGCAAGTGCATACACAAATTCATGAATGACCTATTACTATTTTTATATTGCACTGTAGACTATTTTCCAGTAGCATGCATGATAGGCTGTTTTTATTAAAGTTATATGCTATGCAAACCTGTTAGGCTAGCCACATGTTTAGCTGACTAGTGACCTATTTAATTTCGTATAATTGCTGCTGCAAAGATGAATGTTTTGTTGAAAATGAGTTAAGAAAATTCTACTAAATTAATGAATTACCTAGGTGGTTATTGGTTGTTGATGGAGGCGAAATTGAGTGGCTACTCAGGCCCATTTTCATGGTGTGAACCTGAGTATGTGCACTTGTGGATGACCAACTAGGGTTTGAGATTAATGTCACACCGTGTTTGTTTGACCGACCGTGCAACCACTAGTCATATGGGCTCTGTCTTGACGGAGTACGTTGTGTGGACCTGGGTCAGTGAGATCTGATGATGTAGAGGGGTAGGACGGCAGTGATCTTGTTAGAGTACCATGGGAAAACACTTCTCAAAAGTCTCGTCTCGGTCTTCTCCTTTTCTTCTCACTAAATGAGTGAGTAGGAAGTTTGGATTTATTAGGTCTAGTGGGGAAAGTGCCACAAACTCTCGAGAGTATTTAAAACTATGATCATAGCCGTGTCCCCGGTAATGGACAATCACGAGTGACCAAATAAGATTGTCGACAGAAGATCTCTTCATCCAATTTCTAAATTAAAACTTGATGGGTGAGCATGGGGGAATTCGAGACACTGGTGCGCCCAGGGATGTCTCTTAAAGTTTTGGAAAAGAAAGAAATGATTTTTTTTAAAGTATAGGATAAAATTTGCTTTGCGCAAGAGCCTTGAGATCCACCAGCCAAATATGCATGTAGAATAGTTTTGCGATCTAATATCCACCATAGTATGACACTTGCCAGCCTGTCACAAGGTATTGACCCAAATTCCCTGGGCTGCAACGTTATGTTGCAGGTTGTTAGATGAGGAGTAAGGGACATCTGTCTATTTCGAGCTTACAACCAACATGGTCGCCAGTGCCACGTGGAGATGATGGAGCTCAGTGCTACTTTATTTTGCTGCTTGAAATCTGAATAATATTTGTGAACTTTATTTATTTTAAGCTAGCTTCGGCTATGCAAAGTTGTAATAAAGTACTTTATTTCTGGATCATTCGTACTTGCGATGTAATAATGTTTAACATTTATGCATGATATTACATCCTGTGGTGAATGCTAGCCGTACTCGATCCAGGGCCTAGCAATTCACGAGGTATTCTTACTTTTCAAAGTGAGGATGCTACAACGTGTCACATCACGTCATCGCGGCGATAGCAAACGGAAACAACTGACTCAAGACAATCACTGGACGGTAGGAACCCAACCCCGAGAACCTAGAACTTTGACACAACGTTTAAAGCAAATCGAGATAAGATAACTCAGAGTAGGGCGAGTGGGTAAGGAGTAAAAAGAATCCTAAGAGGGTTTTCATAACTCATTTTTAGGTTATAAATAATTTTCACGAACTAGACTCGACATCGACCAATCGAAAGGGTTTCCTACAGGCAGTCCTGCTCTGATACCAACTTGTAGCGCCCCGACCCCGGAATTATGCAGAGAGGCTATGTAACCCACAGGCTATGCTACACAATCGAAGGGCATGGGATTACCGCTCCCACGCCACACCTCGATCATGCCATAAACACTGGCATAGCTATCAAAGCATAATAAGGAGATCAAGACTTGTGGAACAACTGGCACATTACAGACTCTACGACACAAAGATCATATAGCAACTCATATATGAGAAAGATACAAATAACACAGCAGGGGTCACAGACCCATCATTACATCATGCGGAAGCGAGGTAGTTGTCTAATACAACAAGATCCAAAATATGGCCTAAGAGGTCTACAATTAAACATATCCCAACCAGCTTGTTCCACGGCGTCCCAAGCTGCCACCTGGGAACCCCGAACTACTCGTCGATGTCCAAGAAGAACCCACCTGTCTGCTCGGTGTCGTCCTCCTCTGAAACAAATTAATAAGTAGCAAAGAGAGACTGAGTACGACGTACTCGCAAGTTTAGTAGGGCGATATAGGCCAATGATGACGGAGGCTCTAAAGCTGTATATTGTTTGCTTTTGCACGAAGCTAGTTTTCAAACTTAAAGACATAAATGACCCATGGCATCGACTACTCAGAAGGTTTTTCATAAAGGGATGAGATAGTAAACCTTTTATCTTCGGTTCTCATTGAACCAACTTGTAGCCAGAAACCACTCGTCTCCACCAAGGCACTCCCTCGAATCACCCTCGAGGAAATGAACCTTTTAAACACAAGTTGAAGTGCAACTTCTAGCTGCCAAATTTTAATTAGTTAGGTTCAAGTTTTCTATGAGCTCATCCGCCTTTCCCAAGATTTTGTCCATAACCGTGGACACAGCTTTTCGAAAAGATTTACCCTGCAGGGGTGTGTACTAATTTACCCATTGGTACCGTCCGGCTCGCCTGGTTAGCTCTTTTTCGGGGAAAGCTGGCAAGTGGGCGCGGTTAACCTTACCTCGCATGAGACTATCCAAGAGTCATCTGTGGCGATAGGACAAGTTACCCAGCCTATTTCAGCCCCTGCCCCCATCGCCACGTCCTAAACAACCACCATCCTCATCGTTTCTTTTTCCACCCACACACCCACACGCAAATGGAAATAGCAAACTAGAGGACCCTTGGATACGCCCGCACAAGTTATTCAGTTATTAAGGAGCCCATACCCCCACCAATGGCAGCACGCTCGGTTCTTGGTTCTAGCTAAAGCACTCTCAGCCTAGGCGGCAAGAATGAGGCAAAACACCATCCCCGATGGCAACTCATCCAAGCCTTTTAGCATTTTATTTAAGTACCACAAGTATCCTCCACTTTGTCTGAACATTCCATCAATTTCATAAATCATGGAAATAAATAACGGACAGCTAAGCATTCTACTAAGCATGTCTAAGCATATAAATACAACAAGTGTATCTTTGTCTCGGGCCAACACATCAACCCTATGGTTCATAGGTAGGGAAACATGTATTGGTTCGGGGAAAAACATGCATTCATAGGATATTCTAGTATTGACCAAAAGTGACATAGAATCGAATGCAATATTATGGTGGATAAAATAAGTTTATAAACAGTAGGATGCTAGATGCCAAGAAGGTTAGGTTATCTCTTGCCTTGCTGCTGGGGCCTGTAGTACTGCTCGTCGAGATAGGTAGGGGAACCCTCGACTCCGGAATCTATCGATACCCAAATAATAATAGAAGAACAAATAAATAACACAAAGACAAGTGCAATGCACAATCATGATGACATGTCAAGTTTATGCATTGATATCGTCATATAATTTAACTAGCAATATTAAATGGAGTGCCAAATAATTAGTAAAATATTTGGAAACAACTCCATATTTAACTTAGTGACCATATTGCTTATAATTTATTACATTACTAAGAAGTGGCTCAAATATGCATAAACATGACATGAAATGATAGGTACTATTCTTCTGATCGTTTGGTACCTCGTTTGGAATTTTCTGAGTACCGATGAATAATTTGTGAATTAAATAATTATTTGAATTTAATTCTTTTAACCAAGTTAAGGAATGACATCAAAGGGAAATTTATGATCATGATGTGAAACTAGCATGGTTGATAGAATTTGAAATGCTGATCACTTTGATATTTTATTCACAATTTTGGTTAATTATTTATTGATTTATGATTTTTCCCAAATTAGGTATTATTTATGCCATTTTAGGAACTCCTAAATGAAGGCAAAATATTTTACTCAAAAGAGCATGGCAATGTTACCAACAGGTAGGTATTGTTTTTCTAACAATTTGATATTTTATTGCTAAATTTGAAGCAATATTCAATTAGTTATTAAATCTTTTATTTAAATATTTAAATAAATAAATTTTACTGTTTGGGCCGGCCTCCAGATCGGCCCAGGCCGGGTCACGGGCCGGGCAGGCATCTGAGGCAGCCGCCTTCTGGCCGGCCCAGGCCAGTAACTAGGCCGGGCGAATGCCTGAGCCCACCGGCCTCCTGGCCGGTCCAGACCGGGCTCCAGGCCGGGTAAGGACCCGAGGCTTCCGGCCTTGTGGTCGGCTCAGGCCAAGAGCGCGGCCGGGCAAGCGGTATGAGCTAGTTGTCAACACCACGACCGGCGTAGCCGATGCGGTGACCACGGCAACGTGGCGCACGGAGGCGATGACGGAGGGGGCTAGGGTTCGAGCTAGGGGGCGCAATTTACTCGCCGCACAACGGCATGCCAGGAACGGGTGGCACCGACAGGTGGGTGTCGCCGGAGAGACATGGACGACGGCGACTAGCGGAAGGAGCGACGCCGGCCTACAACAACTCGGAGAAACCCGGGCGAGAGGAGGGAGGAGGGGGTGTCCCGGAGGGCCAGCAACTCACCCTCGATCGTATGTGTGCTCGGCGGCGGATGAGGAGGTCGGTGGCGACCGGAAACTGGCGAGGGACGACCGCGGCGAATGGCGGACGGTCTCCGGGAAGAAGAGCTCGATTAGCTCGATGCCGGGCCTCCAGCAAGCGCGCGTCGGTGGTGGAGGTAGAGGGCGACAAGGCGGATCCTTATCCCCGCTCAGATTCGGACGGGGAGGCTCCAGGCGATGGCAAGACTGCGGCGGCTCCGGCGGGCGGCGTCGTCGTCAAAACGGACAGAGGAGCTAGGGTTAGGGTTCCGAGAGCGAGGGAGCAAGTGAGGGAGAGAGAGGCAGGGCAGGGCAGGGCACGGACGCGTTCTTATCCTCCCGAGGGAGCAGACTGCATGGCGCCAGGCAGGTTTCGGTCGGCGACGCGCGGGAGCACAGCGACGAGCGGGTTCGTCCGGTCGCTACAGGGGAGGAGGAAGAGGAATTTGCAGAAAACCCCCCTGGTCCTTTTCCCTTTTCCAGAATTTTAAAATTAACAGGTTTTAGGTATTTAAATGAGGCTTTTTAAACACTTTTTCAAAATTCTAGAAAAATTCATGTAGGCTCCCCACCTCATGAAGAAGCTCCACAAAAATTGGTGTTGCAAAAATAAAATGTTTAGAGCAACATTGTTCACAGGATTTAAATATGGTCAAATTTGATAATTTCCAGAAGGTATTTATTTGGAGTACTTAAGCATTTCCAATAATAATGAAATTATTCATGGAGGCTCCCAATATAGTAATGAAGCACCCCATGATTTTATTTTGAATTTTTTGAAAGTTTAACTTGGTCTCAAAAATAGAAATAGAATTGAGCCAATTTTGAATTCTCAAATTCACTTCTTGTTTGGCAATATTTGGATTTTGAGAATTGGTTATAAAAGGTAAACTTGGAACTTCCTAAACAATTTGGAAGTCCAAGAACAATTTGGTTGCCAAGTTAAGTAAAAGCATTTGGGGGTTGGAGTTTGAGAAGGTTTTGCTTCCCCTTTTAAATGTTGGCAAATGTTGATTGTTAGAACTAGCAATTCAAATGCAATGCCATGATGCAAAACAATGAGATGAAAAAGTGGAAAAATTATTCGTATTTTTCAGTACCAAACTAGGGCTATTACAGACATCTATCCATAACCCAGTCTCCCCAAAAGCATGAGAGTCGTGAAATATAAAACCTATCAAGATCATACCTTTGCCTTGAGCATTCCACTTGAGCTAGATGATGACAATCTTGTCTCCCTCAAGTTGGAACACCTTTTTTGATTGTGCTTGCTAGCACATGCTTGATGAAGACTTCTCCAAATACTCCCCCATACTCCGTTATGGGAGAGCCTCGCTTAGCTCTGCCTTCATGTACCAATTGCAAGCTTCAATCAAATGATATCTTCCGATATAGATCATATTGAACTCGCACTTCATAATCTTCTAAATGTGTTGATTAACTGGAATCTTTGACTCGATCAACTTTCCACTTCATCTTCTTTTCTTAATATATGTGATGGCTTGGAGGTAAACACGAATGTTTACTCAATATTCTTTTCCATGCCACACATGCAATAAGCTCAACGCTAGATGACCATTTGTGTGGATCACACCTTGAATATTACTTTGGTCATCACTTTATCTTATTCTTTCAATCTTGATACCAACATATGGTGTTCAAGCATTGCAATGGACCAAACCTACAAGTATGACTCAAATCACACATTAGCCCATAGAGATTGTCATTAATTTCCAAAACCACACATAAGGGCACATGCACTTTCACACACGATAGTAACTAGAAAGGGGCCCGCATGTCGTCCCGGTGTATCATAGTACCGGCATGTCCATATAAGAACACGACAGTAACTACAAATCCTATTACTGACATGTCGCGGTAAGGGCACGCCGGTACTAGTTTACACCGAGGTAGGTGTTTTGGGCCCACATATCACCGGCGTATACATAAGGCTAACACGCTAGTGATTCGCCAGTAGCACTAGCGGGTGCAATGTTCCCACGCCGGTGATTAGTTGGGGAATTCGGTCCCAACTTATCACTGGCGTGGGTATTGGATGACCCGCTGGTGATTACCTGCCAGCTATAAGCAGTTTCTTTGTAGTGCATATTTGAGTGGGAGCTGAAACAAATTCCCTAGTCTTATATGTGGTGACATATTTGAGTGGGAGCTAGGTTTCATTCCTATTTTTATATTTGGTGACATATTGGGAATGATACAGATCCTTCAGTAAAGTATAAATGATTATTTAAGTGAATAAAACTTCTATGAATGAAGTTGAAAGTATTTGACATTAGATCTATGATATATAGATCAAGAAGCTTAATAACATTAAGTCGGAATATTTTCCTAGACTAGATTCTGAAAGAGCTCATAATAGAACAAGCAAAGACGGAGTTCTTGCTCGTATGACTACGTAAAATATTGAGTTCATCTCGGCATTTCAGCAATAACTAATGAAAGGAAAGGATGTCCGACATCCTCAATGCCTCATCCATAGGTTCTATCATGGCCGGATTTGGACAAATGTGCCGACATCCTCAATGCCTCATCCATAACTATTAAAAAATCATTCAAATAACATAAAATTTTATCTTTAAAAATTCGTTCAAATAACATAACTATTCAAGTTTTGAAAATCGTTCAAATGTGATAAATATTTTATTGAAAACTCGTTCAAATAACATAATTTTTCATGTTTTGAAAATCGTTGAAATAATATAAATATTTTTTTAAAAATTCGTTCAAATAACATAATTGTTCATGTTTTAAAAATCGTTCAAATAAGATAACATTTTTATTGAAAATTCGTTCAAATAACATAATTATTTATGTTCGGAAAAGACTTGCTACCCCCCATGGGTAGCTACACACCCTAAGTTTGACCAAAACGTATATGCAACAGTAAAATGAGATTACTCAAGTAGACAAGGGGGGTGTCACTAGTAGAGTTCATAGAATTATTAAAAAGTATTTTGAAATTTTTTCGAATTTTTTTCCATCTGCTATGATTTTTTTAGTAAAGTTTGACCCAAAAGTCAACAAAAAGTAAACTATGAAAAAAAGCTAAAAATGACGACCAAAAAATATTTTTTTGAAAATTCCGAAACCAGTTTTGTACACCAAATATCCGTGTTTTACTATAAAAACAAGGTAAAACGGATACATACGGCTTGCATCTCCGTATAACGCATGGGTGTGTAGCTACCCATGCGGGTAGCAAATTGTCTCTCATTTATGTTTTGAAAATCGTTGATGTTAGATAAATATATTATTAAAAATTCGTTCGAACAAGATAATTTTCCATGTTTGAAAATCGGTCAAATAAAATAAATATATTATAGTTGTTTTATAAAATTTATAAATATATTTTTTATAACAATTATTTTGTTCTTTTTTCCACAAATATAAACACATTGTATTTGTTAGTATAAAAACAGAACTAAAAAATAAAAATAGAAAAAAATGAAGCGTACCTGTGCAGTTGGACCCGGCCATTTGGTCGCGGAGCAACGCGATATAGGAGCTCCCATGTTTTTGCCGCTAGTGGCGGCAAATAGGAATTGGCACCAAATAAGCGCTAGAAGACCGGTCAGAAAACAGCCGGAATGGGCCAGCCCATCTAGTTCACGGTGCGCCTTACCTTGGCTTCTCCGGTTCTCCTACCCTCTTACTTAGGGCCCTTTTGTTTGGGCTGGCTGCGGCTGGCTGTGGCTGGCTGTGTGTGCTGTGCAGAAAAGTTGCTGTTCAGGAGAAGCTGCTTTTCTGAGTGGAGGTCTTTGGCAAACCAGCTGGCTGTGTGACTGTAGATAGTGGAATTGTCTGAAACGCCCTTACATTTATGAAAAGTCATCAGAACACGTATTTTTAACTGATATACATTGTAATAAATAACATACGGATCATCCTTTTTTTTAAGGATCACTATACAGTACCATGAATACATGAGAATATGCACACCAAATAATTCATTTACACTAGCAGACCATATGCACTAGTACAATTTTTATATGAGTCATTTGCATCAGCATCTGTACGTTCATCTTTTTTTTTACACATATAGCCGAAGAGCAAACAGCGGTACAGTATTCTAGTACTAATCGACAGCAGATCAACGATGCAATCAGCGACAGCAGATCGGCGGTAGCAGCGATGCAATCAGCGACAGCAGATCAGCGGTAGCAGCTCGCACGAGCAAGTAAGCAGCAGAACGGCCGGCAGCGGGGCGCGTGGAGGACGGCCGGCCGAGGAAGCTGGCGTGGAGGAGCGGGGCGAGCGGAGCGGGGAGCAGCGGATCTCCGGCCGGGAACGGGCGCGTGGACGACGGCGCGTGGACGACGGCTTGGGGCGGGAGGCGGTCGCCGGCTTGGGGCGGGGGCGGGGAGCATTCGGGGAAAGAGAAAGGCGGGGAAAGAGAAAGGCGGGGGAGCGGCTCCGGCCGAGCTCGGGAATGGCTCCGACATCGGTGGAGAGTACCGGGGGAGGAGCTCCGACGATGGCCGAGCTCGGGAGTGTCTCCGGCGGGGGTGGAGCATGGCGGGGGAGGATCTCCGGCGGACGCCGAGCTCGGGAGTGGCGCCGGCGGCGGTGGAGAGTGGCGGGGGAGGAGCTCTGGCGGCGACGGTGAGATCGAACCTTATCTTTCTTTCGATGGGGGGTACGGGTACTAGGGAATCGGGTGCAGCGGTTCGGTCCACCGATGGTAGTTTCCTTGTAATATTTCGAAAGAACATGACCAATTAGTTTTACCCTTTCGGGAGGTGAGAGCGAAGCCGCGGGAAGCACCTCCTCCGGTGCTTTTTCTCGCCTGTCTGTTTCGAGCGTGGCTTCGGAAAAGCCTACCGCACATTTGCCCTGCTTTTTTTTTTTTGGAAAGCAGCTAGAAGGCCAAACAAAAAGGGCCCTTATTTGCCTCTGCACAATCGAAAAGCCCGCAGCCACTCGCGACCTAAACCTAACCGCTCCTCCTTCCCTGTTTCCACCACCGCATCCTCGCTGTTTCCACCACCGCCGTCAAACCAGCCCCGCCCACCAAAACCCCTTGCCGCCCATACCTGGATCTATCTCAGCCAAGATGACGAGGCAACTGTCGCTGCGCCGGAGCCTTGCCGTTTCCCCTTTCGGATCCAGACATCCAGTGATGACGGATCTGAAGGGATGATGACACGAGCGCGGCGCCGGCGGCGCTTACTCGCAGAATCTTCCGAGCGATTGTGGCGGTGCCAGGCTCAGCAGCGCGGCGCTTCAGGTGAGTCCATGAGGAAGACAGAAGCTCTTGGTCCGCAAGAATGGAGGGATTGGGCCAACCTGCTTCCTCCGGACCTCGTCGAGGAGATCTCCGGCCGGCTGCTCTCCCTCGACGTGGCAGAGTATCTCCGCTTCCGCACTGTGTGCAGGCCGTGGCGTGGACTCACTGCCGACCCGCGCACAGCAGGCCTCCTGGACAGCCGCTTCCGCCCCCGCAACTGGATGGTGCTCTCCATAAGCCCCGACGCCGAGCCCCACCGCCGCCTCCTCAACCTGGACACTGCGGCCTCTCTCGGCGTCCACCTCCCGGCGCTCTCCTGCCACTGCCACATCTGCGACGCCGACGGCCTCCTCGTCCTCTTCCACAAGCCCACTAAGGCCATTCGCCTCCTCGATCCACTCACCAACGCCGTCATCAAGTTTCCGGCCATCTCCAGCATCGTTGTCGCGGCCCCCCGCCCATATAGTCGTGTAAGTGGTTACCTCCCTCTTGTGTTGCAGAATCCCCTCGGCATTATTCCCAGGGCGATCAATGGCGCATGTTTTGACGACTCCACCTCCCCGCCCACACTCGTGCTCTGCCTGAGAGCCGGTTTAGATACCATTATCTGCGCCAAACCTGGCGATGCACACTGGACGCTTGTCAGCCCAGGCCGGGCCTCCCACCCTATGGACGACAGGCTTCGCAAGGTATTATTCTGCACATTGGTGTCCCTAGGAGGACGCTGCTACGTCAGCTCGCCGGAGGGCTCGGTCTACCTTTTTTGAGCAGCAGCCGCAGCCTCGTCTGGTGGAGGTGGTTGACCAGCGCTGCTTTGCCGAATCAGATAACATTTGGTGCAAGCACATAATCTCGTTCCTTGTCGGTGGCACCGGTGAGAGGATGCTGATGGTGCGGTACTGGAGAGGCATGGAGCGCTTTGGCGGCATGGACGCTTACAATCCAGAGGAGCTATTCATGGCCCGGGGCATCACCAGCCGCATTGAGGTGTTGGAGGTGGACATCGCCGGCAGGAGGCTGGTCCCCGTGAGGAGCCTTGGCCAGTATGCAGTCTTTGTCGGCCTGACGCACTGCTTGCACATCTCTACGGAGACATTCCCCTCTATTCCTGCCGACACGATATACCTGGGCTGCCAGCATCAGCAAACTCGTGGGTTCAGCATTTATCATAACAACAAGAAGAAGACCGAACCTAAGCAGAAGTTCATCTTCAGTCTAGCCCGGGGTTTTGCTCCGGCTGTCAGACCCTGCAACCTTGACGATTATCTTGCATTCTATGTTGACCGTATGCATGTCTTTAGTAAGCCATGTATCAATCATACTAGCTCTTGTTTACTAGAGTCCTCTCTCTAGTGCATGTATATGTATCCGTGTGGCTGCCTCCTGTTTAATTTGGCATCTGATCGATCAACCTTGACAGCTGCTAAAGAAAAACTTTTCTCTCTACTTGGTGTAACTTTTGTAACATAAGCCCCGCTTGGATCATCTGTTTAATTTCCGTCATCTGAAAAGTTTTGTTGTGCCCACGTGACACCGGCGGAGAAAAACAACATGATATTCTAAAAAGCTATATTACTTTTTAACCTCTTTTAATCACATGTCAGAATTCCTAGCCAATTGACATGTAGTGGTATTGGCGGAGGGGCGGCACAAAGCAGAGCAACTCATGACTGATGAAATGGAAATAACCGTAATCAACTGGTCTGGCTGTAGCCTTTGCTTGAAGCAATGTTGCATGAGGCAACTATTACATGAACTAAATGAGCAAATACTCCCTCCGTCCCGAAATAGATGTCGCGATGTACATTTCGCGAAATCCCCTTCCGATCTCTTCCGACAAACCACGCAGTCCATCGCGCGTTGTCATCTTCCCCTCATTCCGTGGCCCGCCGGCGAACACCCGTTCCGCGTCGTCCTCTACCCCGCCCGCCTGCTCCGTCGCCTGGCCGCTGTGCCGCCCGCCTGCTCCTCCTCGCCTGGCTGACTTTCTTCTTCAGCACCAACCAGATTCCAACGAGGACGGAGATCAAGAGGAAAGGGATTCCCTTTTCTGCAAAGCGCGCGATTTGCCGACTGCGGCGGCGGCGCTCATGTCCAGGACCGGGAGAAAGGATTAGAGGTCGCCCTCCATGGCAGTGACCTTGAAGACGGCCTGTGACCGGGGATTTTGGAGGCGGTGGCGCATCGAGGCTGCTACCGCCGCTTGGCCTCCAGTGTCTCGCCTTAGCTGAGCGAGCCGCCCGCCTGCCCACATCCCGGCGTCCCTTATTCTGGCATCTCCAGCAGTCCTTGCCGACACCGACGACATCAGATAAATGGTCTCGTTTTCGTCAGGAGGTGAGGGGAACAGAGCTTCTTCCCCATCCTATTCATGGCGACGGGCCAGGGGGAGTACACCGGTCTTTCTCCCCCTGTTTCTGCAAGCCCATCAGTGGCTGCTGCTGCTAGTGAGCTCTCTTATCCTTATTTATTAGATGTTGCACTTGTTCTTGGTTGGATCAGCAACTTGTGTCATATTCAAATCTGAATTAAAAACAAAATCTGTCAGCCAATTCTTAGATTGTTAACTGCAAACATGCAAGCACATTTCTGAAATGAATACAGTCTTGATGTTGCAGATCCTGCAATTAGTATAGTGCAAACTAATGAACATAACACAAGGAACACGGGGTGTTTGCGATGCGTGCAAAATCTGCAACTTTTCTGTTGTCTTTCTCGTATTTATTCGAAGACTAGTGACTGACTTTCAGTTTGACACTGCCCAAATTTAAAATTCATGTCCAAATTATCTTGGCTGGTGAACATTCTGAAACACTCTGAAAGTGCATTTCCTGTCAACTAGTTCAGGTTCCACATACAATTGTGGTGTGCATCAGGTTTTAATTCAACTTTAATTTGCTGTCTAGCTAGTCGTGGTGTGCGTTCTCCTCAGGTTAATTCAGGTTGTGGTGTGCGTTCTGTCATCTTCTGATTCTATCATCTTCTATCATCCTGTGCTTCTATCATGCTGGTGCTGTTGCTAGGAGGCTGCTGGTGTTGCTGCTGGTTCCTGTACACGCCGGTTACACGCTGGTTCCTGAAACTGATGGTCGCCAACGACCAGGGCGTGTACAGGAACGGGCGGGTGCTGATTCTTGATGGGAGTAGAAGAGCTCGGGTTGGCGCAGAGGAGACAGGCGCTCTGGCGATCTTGTGCACCGGCGACCTGAGACGAGGCGACGACCGGCGCTCCGGAGATCTTGGGCGCAGAGGCGCTTGGATCTGCGATGACTTGTTGCAGAGGCAGCAGGGCGAGGACGAGCTCCTTCCTCCGCGCGGAGGGCAACGGCGAGGACACGCTTGCTCCTGCGCGCGGACGGCGACGGCGAGGTCGAGCTTCCTTCTGCGCGCGGATGCGGAGGGAGTTGCGGTACGAGGAGGTTGAGGTTGGGCGGGCGCGGACAGCGAGCTCGAGCTCCCTCCTGCGCGGACGGCGACGGCGAGGTCGAGCTTGCTCCTGCGCAGACGGCGACGGCGAGGTCGAGCTTGCTCCTGCGCACAGACGGCGACGGCGAGCTCTCCCTCCTGCACGCGGACGGCGACGGCGAGCTCTCCCTCCTGCGCGCGAACGGCGACGGCAAGCTCCCTCCTGTGCGGACGGCGAGGTAGAGTTCTTGTGAGCGCGGGAACGGCGACGGGCGAGCCGGCGAGGTACTGCACGCGGACGGCGATGGGCGAGGTCGACGGACGGAGGAGGACGGCGAGGTCGACGGACGGATTTGCTACTAATTTGAATTATCTGGACTAATTAGCAAAAAAAACGTTTGTACTAGGTCTGCGACATCTAATTCGGGACGGAGGGAGTACCAGATTTGTGCCTAAATTTATTTTCATAAGAAAAACCAAAAATACACAAGAAAACATCTTGCAAACAATGTTTTTTTATTGTTGCATCATATCTTGCAAACATTTTGTTTGCAAGATATGATGCAATAAGGCTGGTGCCAGTGCACCACGGGCTATAGCCCGTGATAGCGCTGCCACGTCAGCTTTTTCTCCCACTCTCACCCCACGGTGCCAGTGCACGGGCTATAGTGCCAGCTCTCACTTCTCTCTCCTCCACATCAGCATTTCTTTTTCAGATTAAGTTATTTCACTCGCTTTTTTTTAGACATTTAAAATAATGTAAGAAAATTATTTTATTCAATTAAAAATGTTACCGATTACATAATAATTAATAAAATTGCATAATCAATTGAAAAAATTACATAATACATTGAAAAAATTACATAATAAATTGAAAAAATTACATAATAAATTGAGAAAATTACATAATAAATTGAAAAAATGACATAATACATATAGGCATTACTTTTTGCCCACACATGCTCAATCAAATCTTGCTGGAGCTGTGTATATATCGGTGAGTCCCTCATTTCGGTGTCCATCTGAATCCTGGCTGCTAGGCTTGGCGGTGCATTGTTGTGTATCGCCGGGCCGACATTGGAATCAACTGTCTCATAGATGTGGTCCAAATTGGTACCACGCTCATCATCGATGATCATGTTGTGCAGAATGACACATGCACGCATGATCATCCCAAGAGTACGCTTCGAGTAGGAGCGCCCGGGAACTGCTATAATGTTGAACCGAGACTTGAGCACTCCAAAGGCACACTCGACATCTTTGCGCCAAGCTGATTGAGCTTTTGTGAATAGCCGATGCTCGTCACTTTGTGGAAGAGTAACACCTTTCATGAACACCGGCCAGGAGGGGTAGATGCCGTCGGCAAGGTAGTAACCCCTGTTGTACTCGTGTCCATTCACCGTGAAGTTCACTATGGGTGCTTCTCCCCTAAGCACATCAGTGAACAACGGCGACTGATTGAGTACGTTGATGTCGTTGTTGGACCCGGCCACTCCAAAAAAGGCATGCCAGATCCAACGATCATACGACGCAACGGCTTCTAAGATTATGGTAGGGTGTTTGATGTCTCCCCTTGTGAATTGACCGGCATGCGCAACTGGGCAGTTCCTCCACTGCCAATGCATGCAATCGATGCTCCCTAGAAAAAGGTGTCGCCTCATCCGATACCTTCGCCGAAAGAAGTTCGGAGGATAAGTACAGTTGTCGGCGAAGTAGTCGTCGTAGAGCCGATCGTGGGCACCCAGACGATCACGCCTGATGTACCCTCGATGGCGTCGCGTCCGGCTTGACTCCGCCTCGAGGTTGAGCATCGCCTCCTCATACTCCGCCTCGAATGCATCGATCATATCACCCTCCATTCCTTCGCTCGAATTGCTGCTGGACGAAGACATGGCGTCGAGAGGAGTGGAAATGGAGAGTGGAGGAGATGAAGTGGGGTGTGGACTGAGTGAGGGGGTGGGGGGTATTTATAGGGGGTTGGGGATGAAATTTGAAATTTTTTTAAAAAAAATTCGAATTTTTGGAGGCTGCAACGGACACCTCAACGGCTAGCTGACGTGGACGAATCACAGCTCGCCACGTCAGCTAGCCGTTGCGGCTACCGCCTCCTTCTCGCCCGCCTCCCGCCCCCTCTCGCCCGCCTCCCGCCCGCCTCCGCCCCGCTCCCGCCCGCAGTCGCCCCGCCAGCGCGCCGCCCGCCTCCCGCCTCCCTACCGCCGCACTCTCGCCGCCAATGCGGGCGGCAGCGGGGCGGTAGCGGCCGCTACCGCCGGGCGGTGGATCCACCGCCCCCCGCTACCGTCCCGCCCCCTACCCCCCTACCGCCCCCCTCCCGCCTCCACCGGGGCGATACCGCCCGGCCTCTCGCCCCCACTGGCACCAGCCTAATAGCACAAAAGAAGAACAATGTTTTTGTTTTCCTTCAGTTCTGCTATCTGCAAGTACAGTATACCACCTGTCAAAATTCAGTACCCATTTCACAACAGTACACCATGTTTGTCTAATTGTTACATACAGGTCCAATTCAGATGACAACTTCCATGTCGTGCATCTACAGCCAATGACTTGAATATTACAGGCTATCCTAACATTTCTATTAGTGGAACGCCTTAGTTCCATACTCTGACATCTTGTAACTATTTTCTGCACAACAGGATAAATCAGAGGGGAGGGCGTGCCACAGTTATAGGCGGAGCATATCATTCAGCTACGCGAATGAGGAAAACATTGTTACTTTCTCAGCTCCTGAAAACCCCCATTATTTATAGCAGTAGCAGCCTGGCATGTTCCTGTACTGCTTTGGTTTATGGTTGATTGATGATAGCCGTGATAACAACCAGACAGATACCCAGAGGTCTGTATTTCTTCAGGTTCATGATGGCTGCTCCATCCAACTAAATTGCTATACTCTGGAAACTGGGGGTAGTAGAAAGCTGAAGAGTGAATATTCTGAACATCGCTTTGAGCCTGCAATGCCACAACTTGACAGTCTCAAGTCCATTCCCAATGCCTAGACCAAATTTGGGAAAGACGAAATACTTCATAAAAAGACCAATCATACTTCTTCTCTAGTATACTCATATCAGTGACTTTTTAAACTACAGGCAAATATTCAGGAAAATAGGCACCAAGTTACATAAGATGGCAGACTGGCACAAGACCAAGCATGTACTATCTGTAACTCGGCAAAGCAGTGCAAAAGAAAATACATCATAACATCAATAAGAAGATATTAAGTATTTCAAATGAGCATTTAACTTTTTTTTTAATATTCTGACTTCTTAGCATACTAGTAATCGGGCACATGCACGCACGTGTACTCTTAAGAATTAAATCTAACCTCCTTCAGTGAGTTGCAGTTTCTATAGCTTTTGACCATCTACACCTTATAACTCATAAAGCTAAACTTTGGGCCTAAAGAAACCACTCATCATTCAATCTTCTATGCAATTAAGCCAAAGTTTAATTTAGCAAAATCTTTAGGACAACTGTTGAATCAAATGTCCAATATACAACCACTCATTCTTTACAGGAGGTATTTCATCACACAAAATTGGACACCATCCTGACTAAAAAAATCATATAGCACAAAACTCTGATCAAAAACTTACACCTTTATAAATATCAAATATCCATGCATGATAGATCAACATAATGCACGATAGTAGATCAAAAGTCCAAGTGATACAGGCAATATAAAAGCAACCTTCTTTGTAGCTGTAACTTCAAAACTCTTAGAAAAGAAAACCTTCTCTTGCTCGTATTCTTATGTTTCTGTACTCTGTAACTTCAAAACTCGTAGATGAAGAGATATATGAAATGGTTAGCCCACTCTAATAGGGAGCGTGAGTATCAAAGGTTGATGAGATTATTTCCATCGAAGACAGCATCACCATACAGGATCAAAAAGTTTCCTTGACCTTGCTCTGATGTGGCTTAAAAGAGACAGAAGCAACAGCCAGAAATACAAATCATTTCTATGTAGGCTATCATAATCATCATCAGGACTGGACATATATGTTCATTGTTACAAGAGATGCCTCCGTATAAATGTGAGGACTTCAGTTCCAAAGTCTAAGTTCTAAGATGCTCCCGGCATGATGCAGTCGCAAACGATTATTAGTCTGACGTCATAAACCTTTCATAAATCAACTCAATGTACAAAAAAAATGTAGATAAACCTAATGCTAAACCAAGGTTTTTGAGTCGCCGAGTCAAGCCAAATCGCCATGGCTGCGGCTAGTGACTTGATGACTTGAGTCAGCGACTTGGCTTGATTAGTCGCCCCAAGTCGCTATGGCTTAGAATAGGATTAGGGGTAGATTTAACAGGAAAAGTAGTACTTGGACAGTAGTAAACAGAGCAGCAGATCAACATATACAGCAAAACACTAATGCAGTACAGACCCCCTCCCTTTCCCTATCTCTCCTCAGTAGCAGTGACCAACTGTAGGACTGATGGGTCTGTAGCAGACACTATTGTATGTACTGTCAGTACTGAATGTACACTGAGCAACTGTAGATCAACTTTCCCTCTCTTTCTATATGAAATCCCGCTCTATTCTCTGGTGGAGAGAGCATAAGTCAAGCCACTGGCGACTGGTAGGCGACTAATCGCAGCAAGTCACTAGCGAGCCAAGCAAGTCGGGCGACTCGCTCAGCAAGTCAAGTCAGCCACACCGCAACGACTTGGCGACTATTCAGCGACTATACAGCGACTCAAAAACCATGTGCTAAACAGCTTCCTCCTGCTCCACCCTGCAAAAATGGCATAGCCGTCCATGCCAACAAAATTCAGATACAAATCAACCTTTTGATTTGGGAAATCTGATATTCTGAAGGTGTATTTAAGCACATCGAGTACTATCTAGTACTAACACTTGGACTCGATGGATATAAATGAGCGATGATAGTGTCTGTGATCGTGTAGCAATCAGGGACGGAGCTAGGGGGCGTGCTGGTGCCATGGCCCCCCCCTATGACGAATTTTTTATATGAAAACCTTCCAATAAAATGTGTATTTTACCTCTAAATTTGTCCAAATTAACCCTAATGGCCCCCTCCAAGTTGATTGACATGTATTTGGCCCCCCTTAATTGTAATTCCTGGCTCCGTCCCTGGTAGCAATCTCAACCACATCTTACATAGAATCTTGTTAATTTAATACAGTAGTAAAAGTTGTAGTTGTGCCAGGAATCTAATAAGTTTTCTTGCTATTACAGATTAGAGCTAATGGTCTGCAAAGAAGAAAGAGTAACTTTGAAACACTACTCTTCTATGAAAAAACTACTATAGAGGGGGAAATGGCCGTCTGACCTGGGCGGCATCTACACGCAGTCCATCGACGACGAGGGACAGTTCGCGATTCGGTACACCTTTGTGCCAGCTAATGTATTGATGGAGCTCTGACTATTGTTTTATTCGTATATGGGATGTCTGTATACGAGGATCGTGGACCCGGCGCTGACACTGGCAAGCTTTTCGTGGCTGCACATCACTGTCAGATGTTACCGTTGCTCCCTATGGCCAACACTGTATAAGGTAACTTTTTTATTACCAGCTCTATATAAGGCCAGTAAATTTCACCGAGGGACGTCCTGTCACACCTTCCTACTGCACTTCAAGCACCTGCTGACACTGCATTTATGGTGCATAATAACCAAGGAAAATGGACTACCAGGAGGATAAGTAGTTAAGTACGCTCATTATTATATCACGGGGCTCCGACTTAATCTCCTAATCCAAGCTGCTGGATGAGAGTACTACAAATATTTGTCAAAAATTCCGAAACAAAATTTCCCGTGTACATCTCCGCAAAATATACATGCGGTACAAAACTGTGCAAACAAATAACTTTTTATTTTGACTGCAACATTTTTATGATATTTTTGTTTCCCAAAATAATGTACTTGTACTGAAACTTTGCAGATATGTAGATCATATCAATATGTTCCTCTACAGACTTTGTGAAAAAAAATTGAAACTCAAAATATCATTTTCCATTATTTTCAAAATATTGTGCTATGACCCTTTCTTTTGTCGGTGTGAACATACCAAAAACAATTACACACATACATCTCCACATACAATGTATTCATTTTTATAAAGTTTGACAAATAAAAACAGTGGACCCCAAAACTGGACCGCACAAACCTGATGTTGTCCAATGTCAGGGACAAACTGCCATCGTTGAAGCATGGATGCATTTAATATACACAAAAATTACCAGGTCTTTTAATGTCATTTTCATCTCACCAACGACTCATAAAGGTACTGGCCTAGTACATCTCCAGCCCTAGCAAACATAAAAAAATTAAGTGGGCTCATAAAATGGACGTTGTGAATCTTTTTTTCTAAAATAAAAATACATTATAAATGCGTTCTAAAATGTTAAGAAAAATCGTATCAAAATTTCATGTGTTTATCTTCATATTTTACGCGCACATCATAAAGTCAAGCGAAAAAATAGAATCAAAATTTCATGTGTTTATCTCCATATTTTACGTGCATATCACAAAGTCTGGCGAAAAAATCGAATCAAAATTTCATGTGTTTATCTTCATATTTTACGTGAACATCACAAAGTCTGGCGAAAAAACTGAATCAAAATTTCATGTGTTTATCTCCATATTTTACAGGCACATCACAAAGTCCGGTGAAAAAATCAAAACAATTCATGTGTTTATCTCCACATTTTACGTGCACACCACATAGCTGACGAAAACATTGATTCAAAATTTGTTGTGTTTATCGCCATATTTTACGTGCACATCACAAAGTCTGACGAAAAAATCGAATCAATTCTTGTGTTTATCTCCATATTTTACGTGCACATCACAAAGTCTGGCGAAAAAATCGATTCAAAATTTCATGTGTTTATCGCCATATTTTATGTGCACATCGCAAAGTCTGACGAAAAAATCCAATTCAAAATTGCATGTGTTTATCTCCATATTTTACGATGCACATCACAAAGTCTGGCCAAAAAATCGATTCAAAATTTCATGTGTTTATCTCCATATTTTACGTGCACGTCACAAAGACTGGCGAAAAAATCGATTCAAAATTATGTGTGTTTATCTCCATATTTTACGTGCACATCACAAAGTCTTGCGAAAAAATGAATCAAATATTCATGTGTTTATCTCCATATTTTACGTGCACATCAAAGTCTGGCGAAAAAATTATTTCAAAATTTTATGTGTTTACCTCCATATTTTACTACACATCGCAAAGTCTAGCGAAAAAATAGAATCAATTCATGTGTTTATCTCTATATTTACGTGCACATCACAAAGTCTGGCGAAAAAATCGATTCAAATTTTCATGTGTTTATCTCCATATTTTACGTGCACATCACAAAGACTGGCGACAAAATCGATTCAAAATTATGTGTGTTTATCTCCATATTTTCATGCACATCACAAAGTATGGCGAATAAATTGAATCAAAATTTCATGTGTTTATCTCCATATTTGCCTCTATAAAAGCAAATTTCACTACTCAAACAACTATTTACAGGACATTTTTTTTTGTCCTTTTAGGAAGTTGTCAGTTTTTTGTGAAACTGTATGCGTGCAAATAGAATGTTGTGATGTATGCGTGTTGCTTCCTTTTGGGATTTTGGATATTTTCTAACAAATATGAACACGTAAAATCACAAAATGATTTTTTTTGTGCTACACAAAAATAACAAAATATGTGACAAAATTTCGAGGTTTTAAATTTCCACCATTCACTATCAGATTCACAATTTGTCAATTTTACACAATCTACAATACTTGCATACTATTTTCGCATTGATTTTTCTGCACACTAGTAAAATTTACGTGTACACCATTCGCATGCAAGACTCGTGTCTCTAAGTCAAAAACTGTCCCTACATGAGTTAATTTTTTATGATGGTGAAAATAGGGGAAAAAAATGTTTGTGCTTAGATTTTAACATGATTTGTGTTCATCTTTTGTGTCGTGTGTAAAAAGAAAAAATTTGGTGCTATAATAAGCCTTTCACGTGACATTTTTTTTTTGTCTTTTTTACATAAGTCACAAAAAATGTCGATTTTTTGCGAAACTTCTTTGTGAAACATACAAATTTTGTTTCAATTTTTTTGACATTTTAAATTTGTTTCTTTTAAAAGTCGATTTCTCCTAATTTTTATTTATGCCAGCCAATCAAAGTTCCCGGCAAACGGTAATTTATCGGCGGAATGGACTTTGGTTTTTCTACCGCACCAAAATTATGATCCCGCGGGTAGCATAAATAGACAGACTGCAGCTTTTTTACCGCACCGACGGAAATTGTAAAATTTGACACGCTGCTGCACGCGTTCCGAAAAGCTGTCCATCGATCATCCACCAACAACCACCCATGTAGCAGTAAATGGCCCGGTAAGAGTGCAGGACACGCACAACTTAATGGCGATTGTATTCGACCGTATTTCGACTGAACGAGCATTCCTCCAACTTTTCCGGCTCGGATCCCCGCGGAAACATCTATGGTGAGATAGGGCGCGGCAGCGTCCGACCAGGGCAGATCGTCCACTCTCACTATAGAGGAGACTATTAAAGGAACCAACTGGTTCAGATTTGGAAGAGAACAAGATTGGGACGAATTCTCCTTTTGAGAGCCGTGAAACTAAATGGGTTGTGTTGTCTGTTGTGTGCAACTCAAGGGAAACATGTTTGACTATCATTTCTGCAGTAATTTCTATGCATGTTGCCAGCACCTACGAAGCACTGATACAGCAAGATGGATACGGCGATATGGGATATGATCATATGAAAATTTCAGAAAACAGCAATACGATGATACGGCGAGTATATATATAGAAATATAAATTGACATGTAAAGATAGAATAATTGAATGTGTGAGATGAGATCAAAATAATGCCCATTCGTTGCCTTTTCAAGTCCTTAATGACCAAATGATCATGAATTTCCACACTCGTAGTACTTGCAAAACAGATTGCAAAAAACAGTAAAGAAGTTGGCTTGTAGCAGCTCACCTATACTCCATCCAAAAATAAAGTGTCTCAAGTTTGCTCAAAAGTGGAGGTATCTAGACATGTTTCATGTATAGATAAATCCACTTTTTGTCAAACTTGAGACACTTATATTTAGACGGAGCGAGTAATATATATGCTTCCCAGCCTCCGAACTTCAATTCCAAAGTTCAGTTTAATGCCATGTTTGGTTGCACAGAATTCGCCACGGAATTGAATTGGCAATGGAATACCAAATCAACGATTTCAATAGAATTCCAGTTTTGTTGTTTGGATGCGCATGGTATTCGTCCGTAGAGTCAAGGCTGGAATGGAATTCCAAATCCTGTTTGGATGTACAAAACATGAAATTTGATATTTTGTTGAATTTGGACAATATAAACTTGGGTACATGTACAAAATAATAGCATTTGCATATAATGTAAATATATATTATTTAGCACACACAATAAAAACAAAATTGATCACAAAAAAATGACATGATGGGGGCTCATCTCCATTTTCCTCCCCCTGCCACGGCCGGCACTCGCCGGCGAGGCGGCCACCTCCAGCTGCGGCCCGATGCAGGACTCGCCTGGAAGCCCCCCGCCGTCGTACTCCCCCGCCGAGCGCCTCCGCCTCCGCCGCCCCCGAGCTCCTCCGATGCGCCCCCTGCTAGGGGCTGAGCGGCGCCTCCGCTGTCCCCGAGCTCGCTGCCAAGCGCGCCGCGAGCGCCGCCACCGTGCGCCCCGTGCTCACCGACGAGGGCAACGGGCGGGGAGAGGGAGAAGAGGAGGGGGGACGAACCTGCGTGCCGCCGTCGGGTTCCGGTAGCTCGCATCGGGAGGGAGGCGGCGACGGGCGCGTCGGGAAGGAGGCGGCGACGGGCGCGTCGGGAGGGAGGCGGTTCCGACGACGGCGGCGGCGCGTCGGGAGGGAGGCTGCGACGGCGACGGACGCGTGCTGCCTCTCTCTGTTTCTACTCGGGACGAAGAGGAGCAAAGTTTCCACGCGATTCCGAGGTCGGGAAGTCGGAAAGTTTGGCCCAAATTTAACACGTGCCGATTTGGCTGTGGAATTCGGCCCCAGTTTCCAGACCCGAATTCTAAGGCCTATCCAAACGGTGGAAACATGCCCCGAATTCCAGATTCCCTGATTCCGAGCCCAATTCCATACATCCAAACAGGGCATAAGTCTAAAATCAACCACATCCCACAGAGGATACTTGACATCACCATTATCAGCTTCTGCGTCATCAACACCAATGCAGTTGGTTGCAGTACCACCAACCGAGGATTGGCTGCCAGCAGATGCCATGCCCGAATCTCACTCCCTGGCCAGCCCCAACAGTTAAAACATCAGTACGCAGAAGCAGCAGAGCAAGTAAGAATGCAAGATTGGGAGCAAGAAGGTATGAGGACGGAAGCGGTTACCTTGCTTCCGGCAACCGGAGGCGGCAGAGGCGACTCCGGGCGGCGGAGAGGGGCGAATCTAGGTAGAGGCAAGGAGAATCCGAGCGGCGCTGGCGAGAAACCGGGCGGCGGCGGCGGCGGCGTGCAGCTCTTGGCAGCAGGGCGCCCGTGCTCGATCCAATCTCCTGCCAAGTAGAACGAATAGGGAGAGAGAGCGCTCGGGGGTTAGGGTTAGAAACGAATCGGACTGGGCTCTTCCCTTGTCCCGGTCATATCGCCGCCGCCTGGTCGTCGGAGTCATCGAACCGGAGAACGAAGAGGGCCGCGGTGTCGGTTGCGTCAGCGCGAGCATGCCCGCGTCCTCCTCCATGGCGCCCGCCGCGGGAACTTCCGTTGGCCGCAAGTGGACGGCGGCGGCAGCGCAGTTCCGGCGTGCGGCGGCGATGTGAAGATGGTGCGGCAGCGCCCTTTCTCAAAACATGACTGGGAGATTTTTTTTTTTTTGCGTGGCTTACTTGGGCTGAATTTCCTTCGGTGAAGTATGTTCCGTCATCGTAAAATACTAAGTGCACACCCGATCTGATTTGGTTCCGCTGTCCGGCGGGTCCACTCATGCGGTGCTGATGTTTGACGGGGTACGCCTAGCGAAAGTCATGTTTGCTTGTTTATTAGTAGTGGAGATACCTGCTCGTTTGAAAAGCGTCCAAAGTAATATATCTGTATTCCACATGATGAATTGCCTACCAGAGCTCCAAAGGCATACGACTCTTCAATTCTTGAACAAACATCATGTGTCTCCTGCATAAGGAAAATCACCTCTATTAAAACTGAAAAATATATACAAAAACTAAGAATGTATACAGAAACTAAGAATATGTGACTCTTAATTTCTATAATGGTCTATTATGGCTCGAAAGAATAAACAAAATTGGTATACTCCGCTGATACACTTGCTTTTCAGAAAGTCAAAATGATTGAAAGTTATTAGATATCGCCAAAGTCAATCAGCAACAATATTCTGTACAAGAAGGCTATAAACAATTTACGGGGACAGTGCCAAATCAAATCATGCCTAATTTCAGACACTTTAAGCTAACTAACTCATGCAGGAGCATTGAACTGTACAATATAGCACAAAGGGACACTTCAAATTACTGGCATGAAAGTGGGGCAAGAATCTTATTCTGTTACAAACTCTTGAGTAGTTCAGGGGCAAAACTATATATGAGTTGCAGCATTGCAACTAACTTGGCAGTTCTCTGAGCCAGTAAATGTCCTTCTCTGGGGCAAAAACAAGCATACATATTGAGTTTACATGATTGATGATGTACCTTTAAGCAGCCCTTGGAAGGCTAGAGTCTAAGTAAAGCTGGATGAGCCCACCATCAACTCAAACAAGTCATCTCGGGAAAGAAGGGTTGTGCCACCAAGAAAAATAAGCCCCTCAGGTTGTTAAGACAATGCAACTTTTTATTATAGAGAAATATCATGTTTGTTAGAGACATCAGTTCTGGTGGACTATCATCTCTGACAAATACTTCTCAAACCACGTGAATTAAAACCTGAAGTTGTGGGGATAGGCTATGAATAATTTTTTAAAGCGGTGCATTGAGCTGGACAGTTCGAATAAATAATATTAGAAGCTTGTCCCAGGTTGGATTGAATTAGTGAAAATACTGCAAACAACAGAGGCAGCAAACTTCATAATGACATGATGAAATATAAACGAAGCTAAATATTATGGACTGGAACATACCTCAAGTGTATTGATAACCTCCCAAATCATATGGAACATACCTCAATTAGGACTGGAACAGAGGCAGCAAATATTATGGACTGGAACAGAGGCAGCAAACTTCATAGGTACAATTTAAATGAATAGTTCCCAATTATCCGTGCCACACCCACAACATGCAGATTTGGCTAGACGCAATGCCCAAACAACCTTTCACGAATCAAACACAAAATCACGATCATCACTTGTGATCATGATACATTAACACTTGAAAGCGATGTAGTGACCGCATGTCAGAATTAACTTTGAGACCCATCCTAGTGCTATGGTGTGGTCAGTGATTGGAGTAGAGGATTGGCATGGTGAACATATCACAAACTCATATCAAGGAAGAGAAATCCAAGTGAGATAGAAGGCATCACGAACATTGGCTATCTTTTTAACTGGGGACGCTAAGTTACAGATGTAGATAAAAGTTTCAGACTTAAATATGCAGGTCATTTATTTGAAGCATCATATCCTCACAATTAATCTACCCCAGTTATGTATAGTTGTTCTTAATAGTGAGCTACCAACATCGAGCAAAAAATTAAACAGCTATATATCACTGGCCAATCTCCATGTGTGTACCTCTCATTTGCTTTTGTATCCCACCAAACAACAATCTAAAAAGTAACAAGCACATTGCACACGAGGTTACACCAAACGGATAGCACATAAAAATCAAAGAGACATGAAGGAGCTCGTCTACCCACGGAGGTGCTGGAGATAACGATATTGTCAACAAGGACATCAACTCTGGCTCAGGATAGCATTCCCACATGTTGTTGCGATCTGGGCAACCACCGCAAGCATGATCATCGGGGAGCCATGCTGTATCTCATCGACAAACCCAGGGTCATGATAGGAAAAGCATAGGAGGGCAAAATCTAGTCATGCATCAAAGGCTAGCAGAAATAACAAATCGTTCAAGTGCTAGTTCATTGGCAAAATCATCATGAAAAATTCTGTAGGGTCAGGAACCCCACAAGATTGAGGGAAATATCCACCTGACCAAATGGCAAGGAAACAATATGAAGAAACAGTAAGTACCTCACGGATTCTTGTTCTGATTGACGGGAACTAATTTTGTGATGAATCAAATCACATGGCTTACATAGATCAATCCTACCCAGCCTTGTTGGAATTTTATCGAACACCTTGTAGGCATACATAAACCAAATCTGCACAACAATAAGATGAGAAGATCTGGAAGCAGGGCAGTGAAAGAAGAAGAGTGCGTGCACCTGTTTGAGGAGTAAGAGCAGTCTAGTAGAGCCCTCAAACCCTCAAACCTCTAAAAATAACTGCTTTTTTTACAGTTTTCGGCGAAAAAAACCCGTAGACTAGAACCCCTAAACCCTCAAACCTGTAAAAAAATTTAGAGGTCCAACCCTCAAACTTGTTTCCAACCTGTAGAAGTGAGGGTTGGGAGGAAAAACTCCTCCCAACCCGCACTCCACATCCTCCCACGCGCGGGAGGAAACTTCCGTCCCGCCGCGCCCGCCCCCGCACCCGCCTCGCCCGCCGCCGGCCATGGAGACGTCCTCCGCCGCCGCCACGCCCCCGCCCGCCGCCGCGCCGGCCGCCGCGCCCGCCCCGCCCGCCTCGGCCCCCGTCCCCGCCCCCGCACCCGCCGCCGCCCCCGCCCGCCAGCCGACCGTGGCCGACGTGGTGGCGGCGACCCACGTCGGGGCCAAGCGGCGACGGGCCGGCCTCGCGGCACCTCCTCCCGCCTCCCCGGCGCCCGCCCCGGCGCCCGCCCCGGTGCCCGCACCCCGCCCCGCCCCCGCCTCGAAGAGCCGGCCGAAGGCGCCCTCCCGTGGGCCGCGGGGGGCTTCCTCGAAGGTGGCCGGCTCGTCCCCGGCCGTGAAGAAGCCGCGGAAGAAGCCCGCGGCCCCGCCCGCCGCCGTCGCCGAACCTCCTCCCGCCGCGCACGAGGTGTTCGAGGAAATGGCAAACCCATCCTCGTTCATGGACCTCCTCCAAGACGCGGAGGTGGACCTCGGGGCTCCGCCTCTAGAACCCTTTAGGGTTGGTGACGACTTGGAGGAAGATGAGGAGGATGAAGGGGATGACGAGGAGGAGGTGGCCGAGATAGGGGAGGAGGCATTCACCGCCGCTTCCCGCCCACACGCACGGTCGACAAACTACACCGAGGCGGAAGATATCCTCTTGGTTCGTGCTTGGGCAGCTGTGGGGATGGATGCAAGCACCGGCACCGATAAAACCGGTAAACGGTATTGGCAAAGGATCGAGGACAACTATTGTAGGATCAAGCCGAAGAATAGTGGGTTCATCTCTCGCACTTACCGGTCGCTTCAAGGCCGGTGGGAGTTGATGAAGCCCGCTTGTGCTCGTTGGAGTGCGGCCATGGACCAAGTGAGGGATGCACCACCTAGTGGAACCGTGGAGAGTGACTATGTGAGTACATATCTCTTCACTATTTGATTATGTGTGTGTACTATGCTATTGGTGGGTTCTTATGTGATTATGTGTGGTTGATAGGAGACAATTGCCGGCATGAGGTACAAGGAGATGGCCGCTTCCAAGGGTAAGCCATTCCCATTTAAGCATGCTTGGGAAATTCTTCAAACCTTTGACAAGTGGAAGTTGAGGGATCAAGAGACCGCACCCAAGAAGTCGGCAATGCTTAGGATGGATGATAGTGAAGATGAGGAGGAGAGGAACTTGGGCAAGCCCGAGGGAACCAAGAAGGCCAAGCTAAGGGTGAAGATGGAAGGAGAGGCGTCAAGCCTAAGGGAGAAGATGGAGCACATGATGAAGGCAAGAGAGGAATTGACAACGAAGACATTGGAGGCGAAGCTTCTTATCACCGAGAAGAAGAAAGAGGTCAAGCTTGCACAAATTGAAGCAAAGCGTGAAGAAGCAAAGCGCAAGGCCGACTTGGAGGAGAGGATGATCAAGCTCAAAGAGGCAAAGGTATGGAAAGAACTCATGGTGGAAGATAAGGAGCACATGATGATGTCCAAGAAGGACATGGATGAAGACCAATTGCAATGGTGGAAGGACTACAAGGAGGACATTGCGGAGAGGAAGAGGATGTTCCGTGATGCGTCCTCTACTTTTCGAGGTGACACTCCGATGAGTAGTTGTGGCGATGGCGGTGTGGACGACTCCATCGGCGCCTATGGAGATGCTTGATGGAGCCCGCATGTGGTCTAGGAGATGGCGCCGAGGTGCAACTTTTGGTGATGGTGCCGATGAGAGGGGGAAGATGATGATTTTGTGATGTAAACTATTAAACCATGCATCAATGATTGTCATTTGGTAGTTTGTTTGGAGGTTGATTGTGTTCTTGTAGTCATAAATTGTGAGATGTCAAATGATAGATTTAAAGGTTGGAGTTGAGGCAAAGACTAGAACCCTCAAATCCAACCCTTAAAGCAGTTTAAGGGTTGGGTTTGAGGGTTCTAGTCTTTACCCATGTTTTTCAATCCTTAAAAGTGCCAAAAACTGGCACTTCTCAACCCTTAAAACTGATTTAACGGTTTGAGGGTTCTACTAGACATGCTCTAAGCTAGACATGCTCTAAGGGGAGGCTAATTGGCAAGGAGCCAAGGAGGAGCGACAGGTCCGCGACAGCTCGTAGACACGAACTCGGCCTCCTCACCTCATCGAGCTTGTCGATGCGCAATCGCCGCTGCTGCCGGTATCCCTCGCATGACCTCATCTTCGGCCATGACCGGCACTCCCTCGACCCTGATGGAGCAGCTCCCCTCAATGAAGGGCGACCGGTTCCTCCAGATGCGCCGCTGACGCAACGGGGAGGCCGACCTGTTGACGCAGGTGCCCTGCTCTCTCACTACGAGGACCTTTGGCCTGCACACCATCAACAAAAATAGAAGAGAAAAGCAGAGCTGCAGATCAGGGTAGGGTTGGAGAAAGTTGCAGTCCACTGTGGGATTAGAGATGCAAGGCAAGTAGTCGGTATACCTTGTGGCCGTAGCCGTGACGACGTCGTCGACCGCGGGCGACGCCCCGCAACCGGCGTTGTACGCTGCCTCGAGCGCATAGCACGACCATATTCCTCGGTGCTGCTCCTCCCGATGCAAGGCATGGGCCGGCGCCCGCACGCTCACTTCCGGTCCTGCTTCTCTAGCGCGGGCGTGGCGAGCGGCGCACAAGGCATGGGGATGGAGACGCAGCAAGAGAGAGAGGAGGGAGGGGATTGTTCACGGGAGAGAGGAGAGAGAGGAAAGGGGATTGGTTCACGGGAGAGGAAAGGGGATTGGGCGAGTGCCCCTTCTTTTTTTTTCTTTTTTTTTTTTGAGAAAGCAACTTGTATTCATATGAAATAAAGGATACAAAGCAAACACAAGAGCCAATACACGAGGAAAACAGAAGACCAGGAAACCTCCTTCTTCCACCCGAGATGAAGATGCCCAAGATCAATACCGTAGCACGCAGCAGCAGAGAGGAGCATCATCTTCACAGCAGCAACTTGGAGCAAGAAGAGCCCCTTGCCTGAGAGCTTTGTAAGCCGTAAAAAACACCATCTCCAACGAGATGGATCAAGCTAGTTGAGCCACATCGGCCGGCGCCGTGCGCCGAGCTCCACCTGCTCCGGATTGGGCGAGTGCCCCTTCGCGCCGCGAAGAGACACGCACGATCGAGCGGGGCAGGAGCGGCACGACCTGGATAGATGGCGGGTCATGCTTTGGCCTTTGAAGGACCCACATAACAACGGGTCCAGATGTTCGTGAGCAAGTTAGATTTATGATAGGTAGAAAATAGCAAAAATCAGTTACTTGTGACACAAGCGATGGCTGGGAGAGCCGGGCACCCGACCATTTTCTCAGATTCGCCACAGCAACCTGCAGGCAAAAGAAACTGAGCTCGCCAGAGTCATCTTCCTTCAAGAATATAGGGCTTGTTTGATTTGAAGGATAGGAACCAATCCTTCAAAGGAATTTTAACATTTGGTGTGAGCTCATGTTTTTTTTCCTTTGAAATATGAAGGATAGGAATCAATTCCTACATAGGAATAGGAATCCATTCCTTTGAATCAAACAAGCCCATAGTTGGTGGGTAACTGCCCGACAGGCGGCGATGTGCTTTAATCCTAATGTAAGAAATATCTGCACTTTGATTGATCCACCGATGGATAGTATTTTGAATAACATACTGGTACATAATGCGGGATTGATTAGGTAATGATAGTTGTTTGGCCTGGTTGTTGTGCTCTAGTTCTTTTTAAGTTTTTTTTAAGTAAACACAAATTTTATTACATAATCATTTACATAGATTACGCATATGAATATGATCACCACATAAGACAAACATGTGTGGCAAGCAAACTTTGCACAAAGAACTCCGCAAGAACAAAAATTACAATTCCATTCTTGGAGAATCTTGTGCCTCGCCGAATCGCTGTTCACCATCGTCCTCCGCCGCCACCATGGCAGGACCGGAAAAGGAGGCCAACGGACGCCTTACCCAGATCTGGGAGAGCATCTTCGCATACAAGGATGCTTTCCGGGTCGTCACAAGCGATGAAACCGAGAATTTGTGGCGCGTCGGCTGTGGATCTTCCCCGTGTCACTTGAATCCTAGCGCTTCCAACTTTATCCGAAGCGGTCAAAGAAGCGAAACACCGCTGCATGCCATCATCCACAAGCCCAACTAGTTTTTTGCGAACACGCAAAAGCTTTGCGTGTCGACTGTAGTAGAATAAAAAAAAAGGACATAGTCCAGGTTACAGCGATTCCGACATCCAACGATGAGGCAATACAACCAACAACCGTCTTCACAAAAAAAAATTACACCTAAGTGCGCACAGAAGATAGTGAGGAGGCACCTCAACCTACAAACCGCAACAACAACATGAGAACTCGCCCAGCCTCGCCTCGAGCCATATGGGGAGACGTCAACTCGGAGAACCGGGTCATGTCGCCACCAATGCCAAACGCCTCCAGGGAAGACCATCGCTCCAAGACTGCCCACGCCAACGTACCTTGCACCCATGTGCCTAGAGAGTCGGCAGGTGGAAGGCAGGACCGGCTGGTACTAGTGTATAGGTCATCAGGGAAGTGTTGGCGCCAGCGGCATTGCGCCCCGGAGATCTGCGCCCTATGCAGTAGTCAACTCTGGAGCCTCGCATCGCCACACTCCGGCTGCCACATCGGTGACTCCACGTGCAGCCCAAGCAGCGCCTTCAAGAAGGGGACGATGCAGAGACGCCGCCGCTGCCCGATCCGGCAAACCGGACCTAGGGTTTCCCCCGGTGCTCGAGGAGGAGGTCCAGTCAGGGTCATGCCAACGCCTCCAGGAAGGTAGCGGCGCCCACGGGCGTCGCCATTGACCGCGCTGGCTGCTGTCGCGCGGGGATTTTGCCCCGACACGAACTCGAGGAACCCCAAAGACCGCCGAAGCAGGGCAGCCCGAAGACGGCAAAGCAGGTCTCTTGAGAAGACCAACGGTGCAGGGGGCGGAGCCTCGAAAGTTGTTGTTGTAGGAGGGAGGCGCCGACCAACGGGTCAGCCACCACGGGGAGCGCGTCGAGCAGATGCTGCCGAGCAGCCAACCGCGCCGCGCCACCGCCGGCTATGGCTAACGCACGCCGGCCCGAAACTTCCGCCGTCAGGATCCGCCAGGGCGCGGCAAGAACAGTCGTCGCTTCTTGCCAGCGAGCCCACACGGCGTCCTTGAAGGGTCGTAGCATAGAAAACAAAAAAAATCCTACGCAGAGATGGCGGAATAAACCCAACACAAGATCTGATCTACTAGAAGTTGGTAGCAAGAAGGAGATCGAATCTCACTCTCGAAGAAAAACCGAGTGTGTTTTGTCGAGGCAGGGGTTGGCTAGTCGATCCCCGCAACTAGACTTGTCTAGTCGCGAGGAGATGTATTATCCAAGCGTCGCACGAGCAACGCCTCCGAGAGATCCACACGTATAGCTGGATGAAGACTCCACGTTCTTGATCCCGCAAGAGTTGATGGAGAGGCTCGCGAGACCAGCAGCACGACGACGGTGGTGTGGTGGATATGGTGGAGATCCGACAGGGCTTCGCCAAGCGTCTATGGAGAGGAGAGGAGGAGGTAGTGCGGCTAGGGGCGGTGGGTAGGCGGCGGTGGTAGGGCATAAGGGTGCCGCACCCCTTGCCCTAGCCCCTCCTTATATAGGCGGCAGGGTGGGATGCGCCCCAAGCCTCCTAGGGCCGGCCGGCTTGGGTGGCTTGGCCCCCAAGTTAGCCGCCCTAGGGTTAGGGCCGGCCTCCCATAAACCCTAGCCCGCATGGGCCCTTGTGGGATTGGTGCGGCTGGCCCATCTGTCCACTGCACCAACCCTTTGGTCCATGTGGGCCCCATACTCCCGTGGGCCCCATTTCTAGACTCCTCTAGAACCTTCTAGAATATTCCGGTACCCTATCGGAAAATTCTCGGACTTTTTTGATACCTCCGGAAACCACTTTCCTTATATGAATCTTATTCTCCGGACTCTTCCAGAACTCCTCGTAACGTCTGGGATCCCATCTGAGACTCCGAATCAATATTCTTTCTCACTATCACTTATCTCGAGCCCTAACTACATCGAACGTTAAGTGTGTGACCCTACGGGTTCGAGAACATATCATATTAACAGCAGGACCGGGATGCCCATATTAATTCCTACATATTCAACAAAGTACTTTTACTAGTCGAACCACTATGTCTGGGATTCAATTAATCCATACACGATTCCTTTTGTCTCACGATATTTTACTTGCCCGAGATTTAATCACCGATATCTCCATATCTGATTAACCTCTTTTCCGCAAGTTCTTTTTACTCGTTCCCATAGGATAGGACACCTTATGACTAACTACTTAGTCATATGCTTGCAAGCATTTGGATACTATACTACCGAGAGGGCCCAGAGATATTTGTCCAACTGTTGGATGAACAAATCCCAGTTTTGATTCATGCAACCCAACAACCTACCAACGGAGATACCTGAAAGCCACCTTTATAATCACCCAGTTACGAAGTGACGTTTGATGTCCACAAAGCATTCTTCCGGTAAGCGGGAGTAACATAATATCATGGTCTGAGGAAACTATATTTGACATCTATTAAAATTAGGTCTTGTCCATTATATCATCTCCCATGATATAACTTCGTTTATCTAGTGATTCATAAATCCATGGTTAGGAAACGTTGAAAGGACATTGTCCGATAATCTTGTTTTGACGTTTGATTACAACACTTGGAAGTATTTAACATACTCTCTAGTATCAACAGGAAATATGCAAAAAGGGAGAAATGCCGTATTGTCGGAAATGCAACAGGAAAGAATGGAGTTTCAGCAGGCGGTCCGGCCCCCAGACCGGCCTAGGCCGGGCTCCAGGACGGCGGTGTCTGGTGGGGGTCCGGCCCCCAGACCGGCCTAGGCCGGGCTCCAGGCCGGCGGCGTCTGGTGGGGGTCCGGCCCCCAGACCAGCCTAGGCCGGGCTCCAGGCCGGCGGCGTCTGGTGGGGGTCCGGCCCCCAGACCGGCCTAGGCCGGGCTCCAGGCCGGCGGCGTCTGGTGGGGGTCCGGCCCCCAGGCCGGCCTTGGTCGGGCTCCAGGCCGGAGGCTTCTGGTGGGTGGCCGGCCCCCAGGCCGGCCCAGGCCGGGCTCCAGGCCGGCGGCCTAGGTTGTTCCAGTTCGATGATCGTTGGCCGGCCCCCTGGCCGGCCTGGGCCGACCTTCAGACCGGGTCCCCCTTTATGTCCAACGGCTACATTTCGGGAGGGGTACTTATACCCTTTCATCTACCTTGGGACAACTACCACGACCAAAAGAAGAACACCACCATTGTTTGAAAGCTTCAAATCGATAGATCTCCCTCTCTAGCCACTCAATCACTTAGTCCTTTGGAGATTTGAGAGAGGAGACCTAGATCTACACTTCAACCAAACCAATTAGATTTCCCCCTTGATTTGTGAGAGGGGGCTTGCTACTCTTGGTGTTCATTGGAACCCTAAGAGGTTGTGGTCCTTCGGAGCTTTGGGAGCTACGAAGACTTTGCCGGGAGCCACCAATTAAGTTGTGGTGCGTGCCCCGGCCTTGGGCATCGAGTCTTGGCGGCTCGGTGCATTTGGTGAAGACCCTCCAACTTGTGGAGTGTGCTTCATCCTTGTAAAGGTTCTAGTTGTCAACCTCAACGGCAACATAGTGACAAGTGCCTCGCCACATCGGTGGTAAGTCACAACGGAGATACGGTGTGCCATATCAAGGCTACTCGGTGTTTCACTTTGGTGAACACCGCGCCGCTCCAATGGAGATTAGCTTCCATTGGGAAGTGAACTTCGGGATAAATCTTCGTGTCATCTTGTTGTTTATCTTTGCACTTACCTTTACTTGTTAGCACTAGCTTACTATATCTATATCTTGCACTAGTGATCTTTTGCTCATCATATAAGGTTGTTCACCTAGTTGCATATTCTAGACAACTTATATTTGAGCAATATCTATTTAAAATGAAAAAGAATTAAAATTTTTAGTTAACCTATTCACCCCCCCCCCCCTCTAGTTAACCTCATCGATCCTTTCAATTGGTATCAGAGCCTCGTATCTTTATTAAAGGCTTCACCGCCTAAAGAGGAGGATGGGGGATCCCACTCCCATGGAATTGCTTCAAAAGCAAGTCGAGTCCGTGGGGGAAAGAACCGATAAGAGGTTGGATAGGTTAGAGGAACTAATAATGAAACTTGCCTCTACATCTAGCAATGCAAATGAAAGTCCCTCTCTAGATGAACATGGTAATCCCATAACTCCTTCAAAAGAAAGTGACGAACACTCATCTAGAAATGAAAACCCAAATCAGTTTGGACATATTTATAACAATGCTCTTAATGTTCAACATCCACATGTGAACAATCTTGGTAACCCACCTTTAGTAGATAGGGCCCGTTTTACTAATTGGAAAGCTTCTATGAAATCTTATGTGTGTAGCTCTTCAATGCAAATATGGAGAATCATTGAGAGGGGATACTATCCTAAGGATATCAACAATTTGACCTCAAGTGAGATCATTGATGAACAACTCAATGCACATGCTATGCACATGCTCGAGAAGGCAATGGTCAATGAAGGTGTTGAGCACATCCGATCTCTCCCAAACGCCAAGGAAGCTTGGGAGTATCTACTCGCCATGTATGATGGGAATGTGAGCATGCAACGCTCAAAGAAAACACTTCTCCAACGGCAAGTTGACCACTTCATCATGAAGGATGGAGAAGTTCCGGAAGATGTATATCGAAGACTCAAGGCTCTTGTTGTGGACATGAAGGATGTCGGATTCAAGGATTGCGATGATGATTGGTTCAAGGGAAAATTTCTTCAAACCTTGATTCCATACAATGAGAACATGGTAATGAATGTTCAAGCAAGAGCGGACTACATGGAACTAACTCCCAATGATGTTTTGGGTACTTTTGTCACCATGAATATGATGAAGAAATCCTCGGAAGATGTTCTAGCTCGTGTGAATGGAATAAAGAAAGTATCTCTTGCCTTGAAGGCAACATCTTATGATGAGGAAGAATCAAGTGATGAAGGTGGATCCACCTATGTGCCATCCGAGAAGGAAAAGAGGGTGTCACACAATGAGTGCCTAGCGCTTGCCAACCACAATTGGTGGAAGAAGGGGGACTTTAGATCGAATGCAACGAAGAACAAGGGAAGAGAAGGCTCAAGTACAAAGAAAGCAAGAACTTGTTTCAATTGTGGAGATAGTGAGCACTTCGTTGCGGATTGTCCCTACAAGAGTAGAATTGAGAATGGAGGAAAGCTTGTCAAGAAAACCAACTTTGTTCCTAAAAACAAGAATTTCATGAAGAAGGTATCTAAAAGGGCAATGGTGACAAATGAGCAAGAATATTTGTCCGGAGGTGAAGAAAGTGAAGATGATGAAGAACAAGTCGGCATGGCGGCAATGGCAATTGGGGTTATTCCTTCTTCGTTGGATTCACTCTTTTCAACTCCTAATGACAAGCAATGTCCTACCAAACACAAGTGTCTTATGGCCAAGGGTACATCTCCAAAGGTATGTGCTTCCGGAGGATCATCATGGCTTATTGATAGCGGTTGCTCCGCACATATGACCGGAAGCAAAGAAGTGTTAAGTGACTTAATGCATCAACTTCTCAAGGTATCTCATGTCACGATTGGTGATGGTTCGGAACTCAAGGTATTGGGGCACGGCAAGGTGGTCATTTCTCCGGACACGTCCATTGAGAAAGTCCTCCTTGTTGAGTCCCTTGGTTATAATTTACTTTCCGTTTTGCAACTTTGCGAGTGCAACTTTACTGTTGTCTTTGGACGGTATCATGTGCTCATTCTTCACACAATTTCTCTTAAAGTAGCCTTTGTTGGATTTGTTGAAAACCGTATGTATGTAGTGGATTTCTCGAAAGAAACTACACATATTGCCACAAGTCTAATGGCTAAATCCGACATGGGTTGGCTTTGGCATCGCCGGTTGGGCCACGTCGGTATGAGAAACTTGCAAACACTTGTGAAGGGTGAGCATGTGGAAGGACTAACAAAAGTGAATTTTTCCAAAGACCGTCCTTGCAGCTCCTGTGTTGCCGGAAAGATGCATGAGAAGAACCATCCCAATGTGACAACTATCAATACAACGAGGCCCTTCCAACTCATTCATATGGACTTGTTTGGGCCTCCTACTTATGAGAGTCTTGGTGGCAAGAAATATTGCTTGGTAATTGTTGATGATTATACAAGATACACTTGGACTTTTTATATCAAGAAGAAGAGTGAAACTCAAAGGGAATTCATTGATTGGGCTACCCAAGTACAACGCCAATATGACACAACCATCTTGGCCATAAGAAGTGACAATGGAACCGAGTTTAAGAATTACACCATGGATGAATTCTTGAGTGATGAGGGCATTAAACATCAATATTCCGCTGCGTATACCACTCAACAAAATGGTGTTGCGGAAAGAAAGAACCGTACACTTATTGATATGGAAAGAACTATGATGGCCGAATTCAAGTCTCCATATAACTTTTGGGCCAAAGCCATCAACACCGCTTGTCATCTAACCAACCGGCTCTATCTCCGCCCATTCACTAAAAAGACTCCGTATGAACTTCTTGGTGGTAAAAAGTCGAACCTCTCTTACATTAAAGTTTTTGGTTGCAAATGTCAAGTTTACATTAAAGGTTCTAAATTACCTAAGTTTGGGCCTAGGCATATTTGTTGGTTATGCCAAGGATTCCCACACTTATAGGGTCTTCAACATATCCACCGGGTGTGTTGAAGAATCTATGAATGTGGTATTCCATGAGGATAATGGCTCCCAAGTGGGGCAAGTTGATCTTGATGATGTAGGTGATGAGCCCTCCTCCATCGCCATAGGAAGAATGGGTATAGGTCCCCTTATACCCATTGAGGAACCCCTTGTGGCAACGGAGTTGGACTCAAGCTCGACGCAAGTGGAGCCTTCTACATCAACCATTGATCAAGCCGCAAACCAAGAACAAGCTCAAGATCTACAAGATGATACCAACCATCATGATAATGATCAAGATCCACCCAATGATAATGGTGGTCAAGATTTTGGTGATCTCTCACCAAGAACTCCAACCCACTCTCGGATTAATCAAAATCTAGATGAAGGAGATGATGAATATGCACCTCCAAATGAGAGACCCTCAGATGCCCTTGCTCGTCGAGTGGCTAGCAAGGCCGTGGCATTACATCAAAAATCTCTCTATCAAAAGAATATCATTGGTGGTCTTGGTAGGAGTGTGTCCACTCGGAGGCAACTATTACTCTTTTGTGGTGTCCATGCTCATATATCACATTTTGAACCTACCAAGGTGTATGAAGCTCTTGAAGATGAAGATTGGGTTCATGCTATGTACGAAGAGCTCCATAACTTTGAGAGAAACAAAGTATGGTCCCTAGTGGAAAGACCCAAGAACCATAATGTGATTGGAACCAAATGGGTGTTCAAGAACAAGCAAGATAATCATGGACAAGTGATTCGCAACAAAGCTCGTTTGGTTGCTCAAGGCTACTCTCAAGTCGAAGGACTTGACTACGGTGAAACTTTCGCTCCCGTAGCTAGACTTGAATCCATTCGTATATTGCTTGCATTTGCTTCTAGCTATAAATTCACTTTATATCAAATGGATGTTAAAAGTGCATTTCTAAATGGTCCACTTAATGAGATGGTATATGTTAAACAACCTCCGGGGTTCGAAGATCCCAAGTGTCCTAACCATGTCTACTTACTCCATAAGGCTTTGTATGGCCTCAAACAAGCCCCACGTGCTTGGTATGATCACTTAAAGGAGTTCCTAGTAGACCGTGGTTTTGCACTTGGGGTAATCGATCCCACACTCTTCACCAAGAGTGTAAATGGAGAATTCTTTGTATGCCAAGTATATGTTGATGATATTATATTTGGTTCTACTAATGTCTCTTTTGTAGAACAATTTGCTAAGTTAATGACAAGCGAATTTGAAATGTCTATGATGGGTGAATTAAGGTTCTTCCTTGGTTTTGAGATTGAGCAATATGACGAAGGAACCTTTATTTGCCAAGCTAAGTATACTCAAGACATGCTCAAGAAGTTTGATATGTCAAATGCAAGCCCAGTGAGATTTCCAATGGCAACAAACGTGAATCTAACACTAGATCACGAAGGTATTCCGGTTGACCAAAAGCTTTATCGTTCTATGATTGGTTCCTGCTTTATCTTTGTGCATCTAGACCGGATATCATGTTTAGTGTGGGTTTGTGTGCAAGATTTCAATCTAACCCCAAAGAAAGCCATATGACTGCTGTCAAAAGAATTCTTAGGTACTTGGTTGATACTCCCAATCATGGTCTTTGGTATCCTTCAAATACAAGCTTTGATCTTGTGGGGTATTCGGATGCGGATTGGGCCGGCGACAAAGTGACGAGAAAATCAACCTCGGGTGCTTGCCAATTTCTTGGTAGGTCACTTGTGTGTTGGTCTTCGAAGAAACAAAATTGCATATCCACCTCCTCCACGGAAGCCGAATATATTGCCGCAGCAAGTTGTTGTTCACAATTATTATGGATGAGACAATGTCTTGAGGATTTCGGAATTAAGAAAAAGACATTGCCTCTTTTATGTGATAATGAAAGTGCTATAAGAATTGCTCATAATCCTGTGCTCCATGGCAAGACCAAGCATATTGAAATACGGTATCATTTTATCCGTGATCATGTGGCCAATGGAGATATCTCTCTTTCATATATCAACACCAAAGATCAACTCGCCGATATATTCACAAAACCACTTGACGAGAAGAGATTCAAGGAATTGAGGGGAGAAATCAATGTGGTGTGTGCAAGCAACTTTGTTTGATTAAGAATCTTGGATACACACCTCTCTAGAGTTTTATTTGAATTCTAGATGTAGGCATGGATTTAGGGGGAGTGTTGTCCTAAACCATTGGACTCTCCCTCCCCCCATTATGCAAATAGCAATGTTTTCATTGATGTCTCAAGAATATTCACATATGAGCTTAAATGATGAGTTTTGGTTATGCACCCAAGATATATCTTCGCGGTGGCATGCCATACACTCATATATGGTGGCCTAGGCCACCGACCTTTCTCTCAAATACATTCATATTTTCTCATTTGCCATTTTCCTTGTACCACACTCAATACTTCTTATTTCGAATTTCTATTTTTGAGTGGAGTTTTCATCATGTTTTGCATCTCCCCCGGATCACTCAATGGATGCTCTATGGTATTTCTAATGATACAAAGTGCTCGGAAGTCAAGAAAATCAAAACAAGCAAAGATGGATGAAGACGGAGAAAAATGTGCCTTCCTGGGCTGGGCCGGCCTCTGACCCGGCCCAGGCCGGCTCCCAGGCCGGCGCCCTCGGGTTCTAGCCCGGCCTCACGCCCGGCCCCGGCCGGCTCCCAGGCCGGCGCTCTCGGGTCCGTGCCCGGCCTCGCGCCCGGCCCCGGCCGGTCCTCAGGCCGGCTCGCTCGGGAACTAGGCCGGCCTCCCGCCCGGCCTTGGCCGGTTCCCAGGCCGGCTGGCTCGGGTGCCCAACCGGCCTCACGGCCGGCCCCGGCCGGTTCCCAGGCCGGCGCGCCTGGGAACTTAACTGCACATAGGGGACTTCAACCTAGGGTTATCCCACTTCTTCCCCTCCATGCCTCTCTCCTCCATTGTTGCCCTCCTCCTAAACTCAAGCTCCTCCACCTTCCCCTCCGTTTCAACCACAACAAACTCCTTCCCCTCCACAAATTGGTGAGAGAATCACCCGATCTCTCACCCTATCCACATAGTTTCGCTGTTTGTGTGCCGATTTGAGGTGGATCTTCACCTTAGATTGGTGTGTTCTTCTCAAGACTTGAGATGGACGGTTGGGGTGATGATTGGGAGGAGTTCCCTCAGTCAAGCAAGGCCGGAGCAGCCAAGGGGAGCAAGACGTTTGATGGGCTTGATGATATTGTGGATGACTATGATGCTCAATCCTCCATGCCCAAGACCAAGAGACTCAAGAAGGCCGCGGTCAGAAAAGGCAAATCCAAGCAAGCTCCCAAGCCAACGGGAAATCCTCCGCCTCCGCCTCTTGTGAACCCCGATGAACCGGTACGTGCTACTTGGGTCAAGGTGCCTACTCTCGAGTTTGAGCAAGATCGATTAGTGTTCAACCCTTATGCATTTGGCAATAGCACCTGTCCGGATGACCCTAGATTCTATTGCAAGATGCATCAGCAAATATATCATCAATGCATTAATAAGAAGAAGAACAAGCATGTGCCTACCTCCTATTTTAGTGTTGAGCATACTAGGGAAGTATGGCCAGATGTGATGGAGCTTATGGATTACCATCAAATTTCCAAGCTCATGCCAGTTAGCACTCCGTATTCCCCCGATTTACTCACACAATTCTATGCCACTGTTCATTTCTCCACCGTACCCAAGAGAACTATGACTTGGATGTGTCACACTACAGTTTGCACGGCTACTCTGGCAGAGTTTGGGGAATTATTTCAGCTTGAGGAACTTCCTTTTGCTCCGTGCTATAGTCGTCTCCATTGCTCCAAAGTTATGCCAGCTGAAGTTGGGCTTCGCCATTGCTATCCACCGGGAATAGGGCTCCGTGGAAAGATTTCCAAGATTTCTTGGATGTATCCCTACTGGAGAGTTGTTCAGGGCATCCTGAGAAACAATCTCAATTGCAAATATGGAGAAAAGGGTCAAGTTCGCCAGCGGATGATCAACCTTCTAAACCAGATTGTTCCCCTCTACATGAGAAAGAAGCAAATTGATATTCTTGACTACATGTGGCAAGAGATGCGCTTGGTGGTTCTTATGAACAAGGTTCCCGTGTATGGTCCTTATCTGCAGACTCTTTTCAACACCAAGTTAAGCCCTGAGGTGATTGCGTCATATGATATGTATGTGCCTTCTCTTGTTACTATACCTGCTCCTCCTCCAGATGCACCTGTCTATGTTCCTCCATACCATGGTCAGAACGTTGAAGATGAGGATGGTGAGGTTCCTAAGAAGCAAAATGTTATCATCAAAGCACTCAAGAAGATGAACTGCTTCTTTGCGGTGCAAAGGAAATCTGACTACAAGGCCTATGCCAAACAAAAAAGCTACAATCGCAATCAGCGTGCCATTATGACTCAGCTTAATCTTCCGGTTGCTTCTGCAAGCTCAGAGGAAGTCTCAGAGGGCACCTACATGGCACAGAATAAGTACACCTTCTGGTTTGGCGATGATGCCTCTTCTCTTGCTCCGTATTGGCAAGGGGACCCTGGTCAGTCGAGCTCCGGTCCAGCTGCACATGATGATGAGTATGATGTTGAGGATGAAGAGGAGGAGGATGATGATGATGATGATGAAGAGTGATCATGGCTCTCACTGCTTTTTCTCCCTTTTTGGTGTCTTGATGCCAAAGGGGGAGAGATTACTATCCGGGGATTTGCATTACATTTGCGTCTTCATCGTTTGTGTTTGTGTTTCCCTTCTCATTTGCATGTTTCTTAAGTGAACTTTATTCGTGAACTCTATTTGTGAACTCTATGTGTTATATTGTAAGGATAATCTTGGATCCTCGTTATGTTATTGTAAGGATTTCCTCCATCTATTATCTATTCTTGCGAAGTGATATTATTCCAAGGTGAGAAAAGTGCTCTTCCCATATGAGGACTATGGTAAGAACTACCGTATGCCTTTATTTACTATCTATCACTTGTTCCCATTTGCTCACATAGTATTTATATGTCTATCTATCACTTGAGCAATGCTTTTGTTGAATACCTTGTTGGCTTGAAAGCTCTAGGGGGAGTTTCACTCAAAGTTTAGACATGCTTAAATGAGACTTATTTTGCAAATCCTTGTGTTGTCATCAAACATCAAAAAGGGGGAGATTGAAAGGACATTGTCCGATAATCTTGTTTTGACATTTGATTACAACACTTGGAAGTATTTAACATACTCCCTAGTATCAACAGGAAATATACAAAAAGGAAGAAATGCCATATTGTCGGAAATGCAACAGGAAAGAATGGAGTTTCAGCAGGCGGTCCGGCCCCCAGACCGGCCTAGGCCGGGCTCCAGGCCGGCGGCGTCTGGTGGGGGTCCGGCCCCCAGACCGGCCTAGGCCGGGCTCCAGGCCGGCGGCGTCTGGTGGGGGTCCGGCCCCCAGACCGGCCTAGGCCGGGCTCCAGGCCGGCGGCGTCTGGTGGGGGTCCGGCCCCCAGGCCGGCCTTGGCCGGGCTCCAGGCCGGAGGCTTCTGGTGGGTGGCCGGCCCCCAGGCCGGCCCAGGCCGGGCTCCAGGCCGGCGGCCCAGGTTGTTCCAGTTCGATGATCGTTGGCCGGCCCCCTGGCCGGCCTGGGCCGACCTTCAGACCGGGTCCCCCTTTATGTCCAACGGCTACATTTCGGGAGGGGGTACTTATACCCTTTCATCTACCTTGGGACAACTACCACGACCAAAAGAAGAACACCACCATTGTTTGAAAGCTTCAAATCGATAGATCTCCCTCTCTAGCCACTCAATCACTTAGTCCTTTGGAGATTTGAGAGAGGAGACCTAGATCTACACTTCAACCAAACCAATTAGATTTCCCCCTTGATTTGTGAGAGGGGGCTTGCTACTCTTGGTGTTCATTGGAACCCTAAGAGGTTGTGGTCCTTCGGAGCTTTGGGAGCTACGAAGACTTTGCCGGGAGCCACCAATTAAGTTGTGGTGCGTGCCCCGGCCTTGGGCATCGAGTCTTGGCGGCTCGGTGCATTTGGTGAAGACCCTCCAACTTGTGGAGTGTGCTTCATCCTTGTAAAGGTTCTAGTTGTCAACCTCAACGGCAACATAGTGACAAGTGCCTCGCCACATCGGTGGTAAGTCACAACGGAGATACGGTGTGCCATATCAAGGCTACTCGGTGTTTCACTTTGGTGAACACCGCGCCGCTCCAACGGAGATTAGCTTCCATTGGGAAGTGAACTTCAGGATAAATCTTCGTGTCATCTTGTTGTTTATCTTTGCACTTACCTTTACTTGTTAGCACTAGCTTACTATATCTATATCTTGCACTACTGATCTTTTGCTCATCATATAAGGTTGTTCACCTAGTTGCATATTCTAGACAACTTATATTTGAGCAATATCTATTTAAAACGAAAAAGACTTAAAATTTGTAGTTAACCTATTCCCCCCCCCCCCCCCCCTCTAGTTAACCTCATCGATCCTTTCAAACGTCTAACCATCACTTGATCAAACGAACTAGTTATAAGAGGAATACTAGGGACACATTTTTGTTTATATTCCACACATGTATTTGTTTCCACTTAATACAATTCTAGCATAGATAATAAACATTTGTCATGAACGGGAAATATGATAAATAATAATCATTATTATTGCCTCTTGGGAATATCTCCAATAGTCTCCCACTTGCACTAGAGCCAATAATCTAGTTTACATTTGTAGCAATCTAACACCCATGGCCTCTCGGTGATGATCATGTTTTGCTCGTGGAAGAGGTTTAGTCAACGGGTCTGCCACATTCAGATCCGTGTGCACCTTGTAAATCTCTATGTCTCCATCCCGGACATTCTCACGCAAATTGTGAAAGCGAAGCTTAATATGCTTTGTATTCTTGTCTGAAGTTGGATCCTTGGCAAGATGTAACATCCCAAAAATAATCCCCTTTTATTTTATTTTGTTTGTGAATTTGATTGTTGCATCATCATGCTTTCACTACCAGGAAAAGCATTATAGGGAGGTTGCCTATCTGTGGCGCACCCTTAATTTATGCGCCACAAAAAATTATTCTGTGGCGCATGGCTGTCGATGCGCCACTGAAATGTGAACATTCTGTGGCGCATCCTTAGCCCATGCGCCACAGAATATCAACTTTCTGTGGCGCACTGCACGCCATGCGCCACAGAAAGAGAGACTTCTGTGGCGCACCACTCTTCATGCGCCACAGAATACGCGTGGGCCCCACCTTCAATCAGTGGGCCGTGGTCCATCTCGGCCTTTTCTGTGGCGCATCGTGGCTGGTGCGCCACAGAAATTCATCTTTCTGTGGCGCATGGCGAAGGGTGCGCCACAGAAAGTTGAATTTCTGTGGCGCACTAGCCACGGTGCGCCACAGAATAGTGCAGCACTTTTTCACCCCACGCACCCCCCCCCCCCCCCCGTGGATCGCCTTTTTAGTTTTGCACCTAGTGAAAGAAAATGATAAAAAAATTCAAAAAATAAAATCCTTTCAGATATAGGGAAGGTTTAGGGTCTATTTGTTAGGAAAAATTTGAAATACACATTTTCACTTTTTTCCCAAAAGTAGGTGAAAAAAACTTAAAACAGGCACCTGGGTTTACCCGGTCAGCAATTCACAGAATCCTCAAATTCCAAACCAAAAAAAAGTTATGGCCAACAGAAGAATTTTCCCAGTAAAATAAAAAAAATCAAAAAAAGGGAAAAACATTTTGTGGCGCACCAATGCCAAGGATGCGCCACAGAATTATTGGGCGGGATTCGAAATTTTGAATCCCGCCCAATAATTCTGTGGCGCATCCTTGGCATTGGTGCGCCACAGAATTATTGGGCGGGATTCGAAATTTGAATCCCGCCAGCCCCCTTCTCCCTCTCTTTTCCCTTTTCTCCTTCTCTCCTCCACTTTTCCCTCCACTTCTCCCTCCACTTCTCCTCTTCCTTTCTCCTTTCTCTCCCCTTCTCCTCCCTCCTCCATCTCTTCTCCTCTCCTCCACATCTTCTCTACTCCTCCTCCACCTCCACCTCCACCTCCGGCGACCTCCTCCACAACTCCGGCGACCTCCACAACTCCGGCGACCACCTCCACAACCCCGGCGACCTCAACCTCCGGTGACCTCCTCCTCCACCCCGGCGACCTCCACCTCCGGCGACCTCCTCCACCACCGGCGACCTCCTCCTCCACTCCGGCAACCTCCTCCTCCACTCCGGTGACCTCCTCCTCCTCCTCCACTCCGGCAACCTCCTCCTCCACTCCGGCGACCTCCTCCTCCACCTCCGGCGAACTCCGGCGAACTCCGGCGACCACCATCCTCCACCAACCTCCGGCGACTCCCTCCTCCACCCATCTACGGCCTCCAAAAAAATGAAACGAAATTCCGGCGACCAGATCTAGATCTGGCCAGATCCAGATCTAGATCTGGCCGCCCTTTTTTTTTGAAATTCAAAAAAATTCTGTGGCGCATGGTAAGAGGGGTGCGCCACAGAAATATTTCTGTGGCGCACGGTGGGTGGGTGCGCCACAGAAATGTGAATTCTGTGGCGCACCTGGCCTGGTGCGCCACAGAAATGTGAGAATTCTGTGGCGCACCAAGCCAGGTGCGCCACAGAAAATATTTTTGTGGCGAGAATTCTGTGGCGCACCCAGCAAACCTGGGGGTGCGCCACAGAATTGCAATTTGGTGCGCCACTGATAGCCCTTTCTGTGGTAGTGTTTTGTGGTTTTACAAAAATTAAAAAAATAAATAAATAAAGGGTTTATCATTTTATGTGGTTATCACATGTGACAACTCCTTTTAATTTGAAAAACCAAAATAATAAAACTAATTTTATTTTGGACAAGCAATTAAATTTTTGTTTGAAATTGCTAAGTCACAAAAATAACTTGTGGGAAAAATAAAACCCTAGCCCTATTTTATTTTCCCCTCTCTTTCTTCTCTCTCTTTTATTCCTGGAAAAAGAAAAAGCAAAAGGAATAAAAAAACTGGAAACAGGGCGCAGCCCATCTTCCTCTCTTTTCCCTCTCTTCCTCTCCTTCTTGGCCCAGCCGGAGCAGCCCACACGGCCCACCTACCTCTTCGACGCCTTCCTCCGTACGCGCGTCGCTGTCACCCTCGCTCCTTGCCGTCATCGCGCCGTCGCCCACCTCCCATGCCACGCCATCCTGCCTTTGTTAGAAATAATGGGCTATTTCACCAGCCCATGTAGTATTTCAGATTTTCTCTAAATCTCAAAGCCCATGTGTGTGTGAGGCCCATGTGTGATGCAGCCCAAAATGATGGCAGCTCACAAGTGAGTGGAGTGGGAGCTAAAGTTTAGTCCCACATTGCTAGTTTGAGAGGAGTTGCACCACCTTATAAGGTGGAGTGTTCCACTAGTTGGTAAGTGAGTGAGAACAAGAGGCTCTCTCACGCGCTCCTCCTCCTCCGCCGCTCGCACGCACGCCCGCCCGCCCGCCCGCCCGTCTCGTCACGACGCGCCGCGGGTTGCGGGAATCTCGCCGAGCTGAGCTTTATTTTTGCAGTCCGGGAAAACGGTCTGGACGGACGCGTCACAGTTAGTCGGTTCGGGTCGCTCCCGGATCGTGGGCTACTGTAACCGACCTGCGACGTGGACTTGGCCCACGTTGTACCCGTTAGGGTTTTCCCGTGCCGCACTATATATTGTCGTGCACTGCGTGCGCCGCACAACACACCAAACCAATCTAGGTTTTGCCAATCTCGTGCCTTGCGCCGCCACCGTAGTCTACTCCATCCCGATCGCCGGCGTGCACCGGCGAGCGGGAGAGCAGGTCTCCGGAACCGTTAGCTCTTGCGATCCTGTACGGGAGAGGGCTAATTAGGTTTTTGGGAAGCGCTCCGCGCGACTGCTCAAGTTCGTCATCACGGCTCGTCTTCCCGGTCGCTCGGTGGGACCTAAAGCTCGTCGTCTTCAACGCCGTCTTCTTCGACCGGTCATCGCCAACGTTGTCGTCAACAACATCGGTACGGCAACGGCTACGACTACTTCCTCTACCACGGATCGGTACGTGTTGCGTGATCCAATCTGCTGGCTTAACATGTTTTCTGCTAGTATGCTGCTGTTCATGTTAATTAATACTTCTAGTATGTTTGAGATTAACATGTTAGTAGCGATTGTTGTCATGCTTAATATTCTGGAATTAATCATGGAATTATTGCCTAATTACTCAACAATCCAAAAACCTAATTATAGGCAATTTCCTGAGTTATCAATGGCTGGTTTCGCTGATGCTATGAGGCCGGAAAAGTTTACCGGTGTGAGCTTTAAGAGGTGGCAAGTGAAGTGCCAGCTCTGGCTGATGGCTTTGAAAATATTCCATGTCAGTAAAGGCATGCCTGAGGGAACTATTTCTGAGCAAGATCAGGAAAAGTTCCGGTATGACAATACTGCCTTCAGGGGATGTATTCTTAGCGTTCTTGATGGCCGTCTGTGCGATGTGTACATGCACATAGAGGACGGCAAGGAGCTCTGGGAAGCACTGAATGCGAAATTCGGTGCATCCGATGCTGGCAGTGAACTCTATGTCATGGAGAGTTTCCATGATTACAGGATGGTCAATAACCGTTCTGTAGTGGAACAGGCTCATGAAATAGAGTGTATTGCAAAGGAGCTCGAACTTCTCAAGTGTGCCATACCCGACAAGTTTGTGGCTGGGTGCATTATTGCAAAGTTGCCTCCGTCTTGGAGGAACTTCGCCACAACTCTCAAACATAAGAGACAGGAGATATCAGTTGAAAATCTGATTGCGTCTCTTGATGTTGAGGAGAAATCTCGGGCTAAGGACACTAATGAGAGAGGCGGTGAGGGTCAGTCTAGCGCCAACATGGTGCAGAAGAACTCACATGTCAAGAACAAAGGGAATTTCAAGCCCTCGTTCAATAAGCCTGCAAAGACTACTGACTTCAAGAAGAAGAAGAAGAAGAAGGTGAACAAAGCTGAGCAGGGAGGATGTTATACCTGCGGACAGCTTGGCCACTATTCCAAGAACTGCCCTGAACGTGCAGATCGCAAAGGAAAAGATGGCACCAATACTGTCAACGTCGTGACCGCTAGCAATACTGATGGGTATGGTAATTTACCTGTTGTGCTTTCAGTATTTCAATCTTCATGTTGGTGGATTGATACAGGTGCTAATGTTCATGTATGTTCTGACATCTCTATGTTCACTTCTTACCAGGTCGCACGGGATTCCTCCGTCCTAATGGGGAATGGATCACATGCTTCTGTTCGTGGTGTTGGCACGGTAGATCTGAAGTTTACTTCGGGGAAGATCGTGCAGCTGAGGAACGTGCAGCATGTCCCTACTATGAACAAGAATCTCGTTAGCGGCTCCCTTCTATGCAGAGATGGGTTTAAAGTAGTCTTAGAGTCCAATAAAGTGGTTGTGTCAAAGTTTGGACAATTTATTGGTAAAGGTTATGAGTGCGGAGGCTTGTTCCGCTTTTCCCTTTCAGATTTTTGTAATAAGTCAGTGAACCATATTTGTGGCAATGTGGATTCGGATGCTAGTGTTTGGCACTCTCGTTTATGTCACGTTAATTTTGGTTTAATGTCTCGGCTATCCAGCATGTGTTTAATTCCGAAATTCACCATTGCCAAAGGTTCTAAGTGCCATAGTTGTGTGCAATCTAAGCAACCTCGGAAGCCTCACACGGCGGCCGAGGAGAGAAACTTGGCACCTCTAGAACTCATACATTCTGATCTATGCGAGATGAATGGTGTGTTGACAAAAGGTGGAAAGAGATATTTCATGACATTAATTGATGATGCTACTAGGTTCTGCTATGTTTATTTGTTGCAAACTAAAGATGAAGCGTTAGACTACTTTAAAATCTATAAGGCTGAAGTTGAAAATCAATTAGAGAGAAAGATCAAGCGTCTTAGGTCAGATCGTGGTGGAGAATATTTTGCGAAAATATTTGACGAATTCTGTGAGGAACACGGCATTATTCATGAGAGGACGCCTCCCTACTCGCCCCAATCAAACGGGATTGCCGAGAGGAAAAACCGCACGCTGACCGACTTGGTGAATTCCATGTTGGACACTGCGGGTTTATCTAAGGCATGGTGGGGGGAGGCCTTGTTGACTTCATGTCATGTCCTGAATAGAGTTCCTAACAAGAATAAAGACAAAACCCCTTATGAGGAGTGGGTTGGAAGAAAGCCATCACTTTCTTATTTGCGTACATGGGGATGCTTGGCGAAAGTCAACATTCCTATTCCGAAGAAACGCAAACTCGGACCAAAGACAGTGGATTGTATTTTTCTGGGCTATGCGCAGCGTAGCATTGGTTATAGATTTTTAGTGGTTAAATCTGAGGTTCCGGATATGCATGTTGATACTATAATGGAATCTCGTGATGCAACATTTTTTGAGAATATGTTTCCTATGAAAGATATGCATAGTACTGCTAGAATTTCTTCTGAGATAATTCCTGAATCTAGTACATCGAATGATCATTCTGAACAACCACTTGAGACTGTCCTGGAGAAGGATGACAATGAAGCTCCTAAGAGGAGCAAGAGACAAAGGATTGAAAAATCTTTTGGTGATGATTTCATTGTGTACCTTGTGGACAATACTCCTACGTCCATTGCAGAGGCGTTCGCATCTCCTGATGCGGATGACTGGAAAGAAGCTGTCCATAATGAGATGGACTCGATTCTTTCTAATGGGACATGGGAACTGTCTGAACGACCGTATGGGTGCAAACCAGTGGGTTGTAAGTGGGTGTTTAAGAAGAAGCTGCGGCCTGATGGTACTATTGAGAAGTACAAGGCGCGGCTTGTGGCCAAGGGCTACACGCAGAGAGAAGGCGAAGATTACTTCGATACCTATTCACCCGTCGCTAGACTGACCACCATTCGTGTACTACTTTCCCTGGCTGCCTCTTATGGTCTTATCGTTCATCAAATGGACGTAAAGACAGCTTTCCTCAATGGAGAGTTGGAAGAGGAGATCTATATGGATCAGCCTGATGGGTTCGTGGTAAAGGGTGAAGAGAGAAAGGTATGCAAGTTGTTGAAGTCCTTGTACGGACTGAAACAAGCACCTAAGCAATGGCATGAGAAGTTTGACAGAACTTTGACTTCTGCGGGCTTTGCCATTAATGAGGCTGATAGGTGTGTCTATTATCGCCATGGTGGGGGCGATAGTGTCATATTATGCTTGTATGTCGACGACATATTGATATTTGGTACAAGCATGAATGTGATAAATGAGGTCAAGTCTTTTCTGTCAAATGTTTTGACATGAAAGATCTGGGAGAAGCTGATGTAATTCTGAACATCAAGCTGATTAAGGATGAGAGTGGAATTGTTTTAACACAATCACACTATGTTGAGAAGGTCTTGAGCCGATTCGGCTTTATAGACAGCAAGCCTTCTCCAACACCTTATGATCCCAGCGTGGCACTTCGAAAGAACAAGAAAGAATCGATAGATCAATTGAGATACTCTCAAATAATCGGTTCACTCATGTACCTCGCGAGCGCGACGAGACCTGATATCTCATATGCTGTAAGCAAGTTGAGCAGGTTCATGTCAAACCCGGGTAATGATCATTGGCATGCACTTGAAAGGGTCATGCGCTATCTGAACGGTACAATGAGCTATGGGATTCACTATTCTGGGCACCCTGCCGTGCTAGAGGGATATAGTGACTCTAACTGGATTTCAGATGCTGATGAGCTCTACGCCACAAGTGGGTATGCATTTACCCTTGGAGGTGGCGCAGTGTCATGGAGGTCTTGTAAACAGACCATATTGACGAGGTCAACTATGGAAGCAGAACTTACTGCTTTGGATACAGCCACTGTAGAGGCAGAATGGCTGCGTGAGCTCTTGATGGACTTGCCGGTGGTTGACAAACCATTGCCGGCCATCCTTATGAACTGTGACAACCAAACGGTGATTGTCAAAGTGAACAGTGCTAAGGATAATGCGAAGTCATCAAGACACGTTAAAAGACGTTTGAAATCTGTCAGGAAACTGAAAAACTCCGGAGTAATTACTGTTACGTATATTCAAACAGACAAAAACCTGGCAGATCCCTTTACAAAGGGACTATCACGAAATGTGATAGAGAGTGCATCGAGGGAGATGGGTATGAGACCCATGAGTGTTACACCATAGTGGTAACCCAACCTATGTGATCGGAGATCCCGTGAAGTAGGACCTGGGAAAAACAAACTAGTGGTTTAACGGAGGAGAGCTTTTTGTTACCCTCTCTAAGTGAAGATGCACGAGCTCTCAGAAAGCTGTAAGGCAGGTTGGCAACATGCCTTAATGTGGTTCTATTGGCTATTTATAGCAAAGATGCTGTCCTACAGAGCATTCTTGAAAGAACACACCTATATGAGTTCCGACTGTTAAACGTCGCAGTCTATGAGATTTGGGTGATCTCTAGTAAACTCATGAAGAGACCAGGGAGTACGACGCATATGCTCCACCCGCGGGGTAGGCTACTGGCAGCCAGGTACTGGTTATGACTTTGAGTGAAGTCTATTGGCACCAAACTTGCAATTCAAGGTTCGTCCATTGTTCAAGTTGCTGGTAGATGTAGCTTGAAGCTCTAGGCGGAAGTTCAACTTAACAGTCTCTGCTGAAACACTGGTATATAAACAAGAAACGAGGATTGGCAAATCTTCAAATGGGCATTTGAGATCTGGTGGGGGATTGTTAGAAATAATGGGCTATTTCACTAGCCCATGTAGTATTTCAGATTTTCTCTAAATCTCAAAGCCCATGTGTGTGTGAGGCCCATGTGTGATGCAGCCCAAAATGATGGCAGCTCACAAGTGAGTGGAGTGGGAGCTAAAGTTTAGTCCCACATTGCTAGTTTGAGAGGAGTTGCACCACCTTATAAGGTGGAGTGTTCCACTAGTTGGTAAGTGAGTGAGAACAAGAGGCTCTCTCACGCGCTCCTCCTCCTCCTCCGCCGCTCGCACGCACGCACCGCCCGCCCGCCCGTCTCGTCACGACGCGCCGCGGGTTGCGGGAATCTCGCCGAGCTGAGCTTTATTTTTGCAGTCCGGGAAAACGGTCTGGACGGACGCGTCACAGTTAGTCGGTTCGGGTCGCTCCCGGATCGTGGGCTACTGTAACCGACCTGCGACGTGGACTTGGCCCACGTTGTACCCGTTAGGGTTTTCCCGTGCCGCACTATATATTGTCGTGCACTGCGTGCGCCGCACAACACACCAAACCAATCTAGGTTTTGCCAATCTCGTGCCTTGCGCCGCCACCGTAGTCTACTCCATCCCGATCGTCGGCGTGCACCGGCGAGCGGGAGAGCAGGTCTCCGGAACCGTTAGCTCTTGCGATCCTGTACGGGAGAGGGCTAATTAGGTTTTTGGGAAGCGCTCCGCGCGACTGCTCAAGTTCGTCATCACGGCTCGTCTTCCCGGTCGCTCGGTGGGACCTAAAGCTCGTCGTCTTCAACGCCGTCTTCTTCGACCGGTCATCGCCAACGTTGTCGTCAACAACATCGGTACGGCAACGGCTACGACTACTTCCTCTACCACGGATCGGTACGTGTTGCGTGATCCAATCTGCTGGCTTAACATGTTTTCTGCTAGTATGCTGCTGTTCATGTTAATTAATACTTCTAGTATGTTTGAGATTAACATGTTAGTAGCGATTGTTGTCATGCTTAATATTCTGGAATTAATCATGAAATTATTGCCTAATTACTCAACAGCCTTTCCCCTCTATAAAGCCAGCGCCGCTCCGCGCCCCTTCCCTAACCCTAGCACCCCCTTTCCTCCCTACCGCCGCCGCCTCTTTTCTTCTCACCTTCTCTCTCTGCTTCTCTTTCCCGAGACCTCCACCCTCACCTAAGCCGGAGGAGTTCGACGACGGGAGCCGCCATGGAGGACGCGCCGGGCTAGCTGCAGACGAGGAGCACGTCTGCGATGTCCACGCGCGGAACCGGAGTTGCACGGACGCGCGATCTACTTCCCCTTCTTCCTCTTCTTCGACTACGCCCACGGGAGCATGCCAAGGTCGCCGATGTCTACCTCGACTTCTTCCCCGACACCGTCCGGTCGCCATCTCGTCCGATCTAAGCCTCCTCGAAGGCCTCGGTGAGCAGCCGCCCTCGGGCTACCCTCTCCCTTTCACCCTCTTGCTCTGGGAGCAGCCTTCGAGCTCGTCTCCGGTAGCCGTAGCCATGGCGAGCACGTCCGCGGGCACGAGCACCAGTTGCTCCTATGCCCAGCCTCCTCCTACACCCTCACGCACTGACGCACATAGCACGTTTGCAGCCAAGTGCAGCGCCGGCGATCCTTGGTCACCGCCGGCCACTGCATGCATGACGCCGTCGGTCCCCTGCTCCGGTTAAAACTGCACTCTGAATTTGGTGTCAAAATTCAGATAAGCAGCCAGATCTACCTCTTTAAGCCCGAGTTCCCCTTATGTGCAACGATCCGAATGCTAGCCCAGTGGCCTCATTCCCTGGGCGCCCCTTGCAGATCCAGGGATCGAGTCCCGGATCCGGTGATTTAAGCAACCCCTTTTTCTCCTTTTTAGCATGGCCGCTGACAAGTGGGCCCCTGGGTCCCACATGTCATGCTAATAGATAGAACCCACTCCGGTGCAAAAATAAATCTCAGATCCAGATCTAGAACCTTTTGCAGAAAACCCCAGTTTTTGAAAACTTTTACAACTAGGTCCTTTTTATATGTTTCTGTCCAGTTTTGAAAACATTTAATTTTTGGCCTTTTCGAATTCAAAAATTATAATAAAAATATGTTTTAAAATCAGAAAAATGTAATATGTTCAAATATAAATTTTGTTTGATTTTGGAATAAATTTAAATGGCTAGAATAAATAAATCTTTTGCTAATTAATTAATCTTGCAAAATTCATAACTTTTGTTTTACAATTTCAAAAATTATGAATTTTTATATCAATTAAAGCTAAAAATGCAACCTGTTTAAATATAATTTTGCATGCATAAAATAATTAATTTAACTTTCGGGTAATTGAAATTCAATTAAAATGAATTAATAAAATGCCCTAAATGCCTAATTTGATTATTAAATTGCTAAACCCTAATTTTAACTTGCCTAATAAAATGTTTAACACTTAAATTGCTGCATACTTAAATTTGACATGTCATCATGCTTGAGTGAATGCATATGTATTGATTTGCCTTCTTGTTATGTTTGGGGTTATCCGTAGACGACGACGTTGCCGAGTACCCCGACACCTCCGAGGATCTAGCCCAGTACCAGGCTACTGAGCCAACAGGCAAGCAGCCCCTCCCCAACTCTCTCATGTGATGCCTATTCCTGTCTCGCATGCTTTAGGACTTCCGTTCTGTTGTGTCTTACGATTCCTATTAGAATTGCATAGCCTGATAGAAGTCCAGCTATTCCTGATATGCCTGCCTATATCCTATGCTTGTTTTCCAGTTACTTCTACTAGCATGCTTAGGAGTTGTTTGTGGTCTATCACATGTTTAGCTGGTATATCTTAATAATTGAAGACTTGCTATGTGGGGATCACTGTTATTATATTAAAGATAAGGCACCGGCGGAAGGCCAATTATGGTGATTTGTTCTGCTAGTGTCGCCTAGGAAAAACCGTTATTTTCCGCTTATCCAAGATGAGCGCCCTATCCACACGTGGTAAGACTTATGGAACCCCCCCGCAACTCAGTACCGGATCTGTTATATTGGTTAGGGAGCCACAACTAGTTCGGGTGTTTACCATTTGGAGCATATTAATAAAGAAAGATGAATTAAAACTGCATATAGGTTTGCGGCACGTGGCGTTTACCGCATGTTGACGGAGGAGCAATCGTATGAGTGTTTCCTCCCGAGACCGTCCTCGCAACGTTTGGGCCCGCAAAGGAGTTTCAGCCGGGCTCCCCACGTGGATCAGTCTCAGATAGGTGGCTCTCTATCCAATGTAGTAGTGATGGGGAAGGTCGTGTTGAGGTACCTAAATGCCTCTGTGGCGTGTGGTTGATCGAACGTGTATGGTTACATTTGGGCACCCCTACAGGGTTAAATCTTTTCGAAAAGCCGAGTCCGCGGTTATGGACGACTTGGGTAACGTGCTGGCTAAAAAGATCATAGACATCACCGTATATCTTAATTAGCTAAATTGACTAGTAAATAGCCATATTCAAATAATAACCTACTAAAATTTGATCAACGTGTGAGTGTCCGGACTTCTTCCTCGTGGGAATATGATACGATGGAGTTGTCTCAGGACGGGTTTGCTTGGTGAGTAGTTTTAGCCCAGTAGTGCAAGCGCTCTCTTCCCTTATTCAATTAGACGCAAGTTGTAGCGGTGTCTTCTGTAGTTGTTAGGTGCTGCTGGTGCAAGTCCACATACAGCCCCTTTTCAACCCCAATGCATGTGCATCGTACCTTCTTTTCCTCTTGTGTGTTAGACTTGCTGAGTACCCCCGTACTCATACCATCGGGTGTCCGGTGCCCGTGTTTTCATCGATGCAGGAGCGACAGCAGAGTTCGACGATCCAGATGGTGGCTACTATGTAGAGTTCGACGCTGACTACAACGAGTAGATCGAGATCCTAGGCGGCAGCCTGAGACCACCGTGGGCAGGTCCCCTCTTTTATTTTCCGGCCTTTGGCCTTTGATGTAGTCTGTACTCAGACGAGTGATTGCTTCCGCCGTATTCGGGACGTATGATCCCCTGTGATGTGATAAAAGTATTTTCGAACTATGTTTATTTATCCTTTTGTGTCGTACTTGTGCATGTGATGTAATCCAATTGTGGTTCTACTTGGCGAAATGTTTATTTCCGCTAAGTGGGGCTTACACAAGAGCAATCGCACCTGTATTATCACAGTACAGGGCCAGTGATCTTGACGCACTTGGAACCACATCCAGCTCGGAGAGGAACTCTTTCATCTAGACTGCTTCACTTGATGCCGACGAGGCTGCCACATACTCCGCTTCAGTTGAAGATTTCGCGACCACGCTCTGCTTGGAATTTCTCCAACTCACAGCGCCACCATTTAGAATAAACACGTATTCGGGCTGAGACTTAGAATCATCCGGATCAGTATCCCAACTAGCATCGACGTAACTCTTTACGACAAGCTCTTGGTCACCTCCATACACGAGAAACATCTCCTTAGTTCTTTCAGATACTTAAGGATATTTTTGACTGCTGTCCAGTGTTCCTCTCCTGGATCACTTTGGTACCTATTGGTCAAACTAACAGCATGGCACACATCTGGTCTAGTACATAGCATGGCATATGAAAGAACGAGATGTCGCCTAGAGGGGGGTGAATAGGCGATTTAAAACTTTTACGTTTAAGGCTTGATAAATGCGGAATAAAACTAACGTTTAATTTATCAAGCACAAAACCTAATACACTAGGTTCACCTATGTGCACCAACAACTTATGCTAGGCAAGTTAAACAACAAGGATAGCAAGATATATAGAACTTCAAGCTCGATGGCTATCACAAGGTAAATACATAAGTTAAGGGGTTTGGTTATAGAGATAACCGACACAAGTGGAGACGAAGGTTTGTTTCTCGTAGTTCCTTCCCAAGGGAAGTACGTCTATGTTGGAGGGGTGTGGAGTCTCCTTGGCACTTCTACAAGAACGTCCGTGCTCACCCTATTCTCCGTGAGCTCCTCCCGTGGGGGATTTGCTCATCCACTATGAGGTCATCTTGAGGGCGTTGACCAAACCCATACAATGAGGTCTTCTTGAGGGCGTTGACCAAACCCGTACAATTTGCCCGAGACTACCTCCCCACAATAGGAGGCTCCCGTAGCACACACAACCGTCTAGGGTGCACAATGCACCCAAGAGGCACAAGCTCTTGGGAGCCCTATGCACCCAAGAGTAACAAGCTTCGAACTTCAATCCCACGTATCACCGTGGGGAACTCAAACCGATGCACCAAATGCAATGGCAAGAACACACTAAGTGGTCAAGTCCTTCTCTCCGAAATCCAACCGAAGCAACTAATGCTAGGGAGGGATTTGAGAGGAAGAACAAAGAAGAAACCCAAAGAAACTCCAAGATCTAGATCTAAAGGCTTCCCCTCACTTAGAGCAGATATGGCTTGGTGAAGTGGTAGATCTAGATCTCCTCTCTCTTTTCCCTTTAGAAGGAGGCAAGAATCATGGAGGGATGGAGAGGTAGCAAGCTCTCAAAAAGGTCAACAATGGAGGAGAGAGAGAGTGCAAAGAGATTGGTACCTATTGGGGAAGAAAGCCCCTTAAATAGGTGCCCTGAAAATCCAACCGTTGGGGGCAGAATCCCGCAGGGGAGGTACTACCGCCAGTGTTGGCGGTACTGCCGTCCCACGAGATTCAGCCAGCCAACGGCTAGCAAAAGAGCCCGCAGCAGCAGTACTGCCGCCAGAGGCAGCGGTACTACCGCTGGGGTGCAACAGAGGGCATCAACGGCGGTAGTGCTGGCGGCACTGCAGGCAGTGCTGCACAGCCCAGGAGAGGGCTCAAAATCCCCAGCAGCGGTACTACCGCCAGAGGCGGCGGTACTGCCGCTGAGGGCTAACAGAGCACCTCCCTGGCGGTAGTGCTGGCGGCACTGCTGGCGGTGCTGCACAGCCCAGGAGAGTGCTCAAAGTCCTTAGGAGCAGTACTACCGCCAGAGGCGGCGGTACTGCCGCTGAGGGCTAACAGAGCACCTCTCTGGCAGTAGTGCTGGCGGCACTGCTGGCGGTACCACCGGCGGTACTGCCGCCGGAGGCGGCGGTACTACCGCTGCACAGAGAAAAGCAACAAAACCCTGAAACTGAATAACTTTTGCTAGGAAACTCCGATCGAGGTGAATCCAATTTTGTTGGAAAGAGGACGACAAGAGCTACCCAACAAAAAGCAGAAATATTGAAACCAAGCAAGGGAGATTTTTCTAATAAATGGAAGAGTGAAACCTTCCGCACGGATGGACCGGCAAAATCTCCAAACACCGAAAATGCAAGAGAAGAAGCATATGAAATCCGTTTTCGGTGAACTTGGCCTTGTCATGACAAGCACGACAAGCACCAAGACTACACCACGATAAGAGCCAAATAAGAACCAATAAAGATGATGCCAAGGATGCAAAGGTTTGAGCTCTCTACGATGATACGATCAAGATATTCGCTCGAGAGCCCCTCTTGATAGTACGGCTATCTATCCTATAACCCGGTCTCTCAACTAACATCATGAGACCGGTAAAATAGAAACCCTATCAAGATTATTCCTTTGCCTTGCGCATAATCCACTTGAGCTAGATGATGACGATCTTTGTCTTCTCAAGATGGACCACCTTTCTTGATTGCGCTCCGCTCGGTGAAGTCTCACAACGTGCTCCCCCATACACCAAGATGGGGAAGACACTCTTCGACATATCTTCACTTGGCCTTTATCTTGATGATGATCACCATGACGCCATTCTTCATGAGTTACATAGGATCTTCCTCTTGATTCATGCTCATGGAGAAACACCTTGGCCTTGATCAACAAATGATCTTTTTCTTTTAGCCTTGACTCCAACATATGGAGATCAAGCAAGCTAATGGACCAAACCTACAAGTATAGCTCAAAGCACACATTAATCCTTTAGGATTGTCATTAATTACCAAAACCACACATGGGGGCAACCATGCTCTTTCAGCATACATGATAGGGCCTATGGCCGAGGCATAGGGAACCTTGTTCATTAACTCTCTATCTTCTGTCGTGACTGGATGATGACCCACAAGTATAGGGGATCTATCGTAGTCCTTTCGATAAATAAGAGTGTCGAACCCAACGAGGAGCAGAAGGTGTTGACAAGTGGATTTCAGCAAGGTTTCACTGCAAGCACTAAAAGAGAAATGTTTTTGGATTTTTGTTATAAAGAACAAATAAAGAAAAAGTAAATAAAAGAGTGCCACAATAGTTGCAGCAAATAGCCTAATCCTTTTAAGCTCAAAGGACAGGCCGATTGTGTTACTTATGATGATTAAAACGTTCTCGAGGACACATGGGAATTTCTGCCTAGCCAGTTTCATTGCACGCCGATGATTAACCTTCAAAATTTTGATAAAGTGCTGTGTGGGTAGACCTATGCTAATGCACCGCCCTTACTTGGACAAATGCATACTTGTGATTAAACCCCTTGCAAGCATCCGCAACTACAAGAAAGTAATTAAGATAAAAACCTAACCACGGCATTAAACTCCGAGATCCTACACTCCCTAGTGCACTAGTTCACAAATTGGGGTTTAGGTTTCTGTCACTCCTGCAACCCTACCATAAGCAAACTAAATATACTATGCATTCCCCTAGGCCCTTTGAAAGGTGAAGTATCATGTAGTCGACGTTCACACGATACCACTAGAGGAATAACACCACAACATAAATCAAACCATTAAATATTACTCAACATTATGCAATTACTAGCAACTAGGCTTTCCCCATGTCCTCAAGAACCAAACGAACTACTCAGAAGACGTCATATAGATCATGATCAGAGGTGATATGAATAAGGGTAACAATCTGATTGTAATGATAATTCACCGATAAAACTCTCAAGCATCAACCACAAGTAGTAATCAACACCCGGGATACGATTCCAATGAACTAATAACACCACAAGGACAATTGCTACAACGATATGAGATGGGATGACGATGGTGATGATGGTGCTGATGTTGGAGATGATGTTGATGATGATCCCGATGATGCCCGGCACGATGGCGATGATGATGGCGGCGATTCTCCCCTCCGGGAGGGAAATTCCCCGGCAGATTTCTCCTTACCGGAGCTCTTTTTCTCTCTGTCTGGTTTCCGCCTCGTGGAGGCGGCGGAAAAATTCTTCGTTGATGGCCCCAACATTTTTAGGCTAAGGGTCAATAATATGCCAAATGGGAGACAGAGAGGGGCCACAGGGACTAGGGACGGGCCCTTGCCGCGGCCCTAGGTGGGCCCACGGCAAGGGGTCGCACCTGCCCCCTTGTTGCTCGCCTCTTCGCCCCCTTCTGGTTCCGTGACTTATTTCCCTGAATATTGATCTCTGAATTTTTCTGGAATTTTTGGGGCTTCCGAAGTCAGGTGTCTTGACAGGTACTTTTCCAGCTGATTCCAGGCTCCGGTGGATGCATCTCCAATAATTGTCAAACATGCAACGTAGGATGAAATAACATAAGTAATGCATCATAATACGAAATATATCGATGAATAAAGAAAATTATGATGTAAAGTAGTGATGCAAAATGGACGTATCAACTCCCCCAAGCTTAGACTCCGCTTGTCCCCAAGCGAAGACTGGGCTCGGTAAACATGACCACAGGTTTATAGAGTGAAGTGTCGATAAATAAAGAATACGAACATGAAGCATCAGTATTTACTCAACAAACACAAATATATCTTAAACAGCACCTCTCTCTCATAAAGCTTCTCAAAGACAAGTAATGTAACTACAACATGTTAAGGTAAAGTGAGACAGAAACTTATTAAGCAATGACAAGCCAAGACTCTGCTTAAGAAACAATTATACTTTTCAGCCCATATTTCAAGAAAGATTCATTTAAATGTTTCAACCATCAAATCATCCTCCCACGAGTTCCAAATCATCAAAGCTGTATCCTTTTAACAGAAGAGTTAGGACTGACATAAGGAAAATGAATAACTATCATGAGACATAAAAGACATAATGTAGATATCATAGTTGCTTATCATCATAATTCAACACTGTGGGTTTGCTTGTGGAAGATAGAGGAAGTAGGTGAACTGACTCAACAATAAATAAAATAGATTGTATACTTGTTTTGATCAAGCATGTTTATGAGAGCGTGTGTGGGGGAACGTGTGCATTAGCTGGAGTAATGAGGGGGTGGCTAGTGCGGTGAAAGTGAGAGAAGTTCCGCAATCCACTTGAGTATTTTTACCTTACTTTGTTGCCTCATTAGGGATAAAGAAAAATACCATGCTACCGGAGGTGTAGGTGTGACCATTGCCACTTCTCCATGACTAGATCTAGGATGTTCTTATTTTAACTTCATGTCATAAGAATTAAAGCTATACTCTGATTTATCTTAATTACCGAGGTGCTAAGATTTAATTCACATCCTGGTGGAGTATAAGAGAGATTAATAAACAAAAGATCTCTATGTTAGGACGTGATGCCCATATAATTAATAACTTGTCATGAAACCTTTTTGTTGCAATCTCATATGTCAATTCTAGTGTTCCTTTATCTACCACTTTATTAAAGAGAGAGTGCATTTGTGAAACCATGAACCCCGGTCCATTTTTAATCATAAGAAACACCTTTCCAACAACTTTTATCCATTTTCCATTTTCTGCCATTTAAAAATCCGAAAATACAAAAATACTTTTATATCTTGCATTCACAATTCAAAACCCCAAAATATCATCCATCATTGTTTCTACCATCCTTGCACATTTATTTACCATCATTGCACATTTATTTCTTGTTTGCATTTGTTATATTTTCATATCATTCTCACACCTTGTGCTTGACAACCACTTGGTGAGGTTGAGGGCACAAAACAATTTACTTTGTTTTGTAGGTTTTCAAGAGAAGGATAAAAAGATAAATCTTTCACTACTGATTCCCCGAGAGTTCGATATTAAACCCTCAAGTCACCCCTCGTGGGGAAACCGTCTTTCCTATACTATACACTCTGCGCTTGGAGTCTCAACCTAAGCTAAGTTCAAGGCCATCAACCACAAACAAATCATCTTCGACGTACCCAACGAAAGCGACCTTTAGAGTCTTGCTCCACAAGAGTACCACAACATCAATATCAAGAAAGACGGCGAAGCCCATCTTATTAAGTGCATGAACGGAAAATAAATTATAACCAAGGGATCTGACAAGCATGACATTCACTAGGGTGATATCCCTAGCGATTACCACCTTGCCAAAACCCAATACCTCGGATTTTGATCGATCTCCAAAAGTGACGGTTGCTTTATTTAGATTTGGTCTTATCTCCGTCATTATCTCCTTGCTTCCGGTCATATGTTTTGTGCATCCACTATCAAGCACCCATTTTGACCCACCGGAAGCATAGTCCCCATTTTGATTTAGGTCCCCATTTTGCAATGGGTCCTCTTTTGTTAGCAACAAGGGTCTTAGGAACTCAAATAGAATGAGCAATAGGAACATTTCTAGGATCAACAAACTTAGCATATATATCCCCATAATAATCAACATATAAAATGTAGTGGGGGTTATATTTTCCCGCAAAGTCATCACTAGTGGTTTTGCCCCTTGTGACACCACCACTAGCAATGTTGACCTTCTTGGATTGAGGGATCTTCTTTGCTAGAGTAGCTCTTGCATCTTTCATGAAGTTCTCCTTCTTCTTTTCCTCCTCAACAAACCCGACACCAACTCTCCCTTTTTGTGGAGTAACAAAAGGTTTCTTACCTAGGGAGATGGCCTTAGCAAGATTGATCTTCAACCTAGAATTTTCCTCAATGATATTTGCATAATCACAAGTAATAGGAGTGGAGGAACTAGGCACATCATTTTTAGACGGTTGAGCTTGAAGTTGTTCATACGACTTGGTGAGGGTATAGTGTTCACTCTCCAATGCCTTGTGAGCCTTGGAAAGTTTCTCTAGCTCCTCGATTAGTCTGGAATGACCAACACCAAGATCGACCTTTTCTTTCTTACATGCTTTGTATTTAGAAATTGCATGGTCACATTCTTTAATGAGTTTAGCAACAATTAAATCATTTGACTCTTCTATAGATTCTAGTTGTTACTCAAGAGAAACCCTAAGCTCATGCTCTTCTTCGAGATTGTGTTCCAATGATGCAATTTCCATAGCATCCTCTCTTTCAATTTTGCCCTTGATTTCAAGCATCTCTTGAGCTTCACCATATTGACTCATAAGAGCCTCAACATGCTTCTTGGTTTCACCATGCAAGTTAGTTATAAAATGATCGAAAGAAATTATTTCCTCTTTAACTTTAAGACTAGTAGCATCATCCATATTACTGATAGTCTTAGGAGATGAAGGGGATGATACCTCGTCAGTCTTGGCCATGAGACATCTTGCGGAGGAGACAAAGACATTCTCATTGGGCGATTCAAAGAGGGAAGGAGATGATGAAGATGCTATGACAATGGCGGCCACTCCACTTGTGGTTTCTTCTTCTTCTTCCCCGGATGAGTACTCTTCTTGAGCAAGCAACACAATTCTTGGAGGCTTCTTGTTGATGGCATTCTTCTTGAAGAATGGTTTCTTGTGAGTGATCTTTGACTTGTCCTTGCGAACAAGCTTCCCTCCATGATGTTCATGATTCTCAAACGGACATTCGGCCACAAAGTGATAGTGAGCTTGGCAATTGTAGCAAGAATGAACCCTTTGGCCACCCTCCTTCCTTCCACTTGCCTTTTAACAAGTTCCTTTGCCTTGGAAGGACTCTTCCAAAAAGCTTTAGATGTGAGAGCCGAATAATCCTTGAGAGTATCTTCAAGATCTTTGGTATGCCAATGTGACACATATTCTTGAGTCTTATCATCTTCATCTTGCACCACACCTTTGGCCTTTAAAGCAAGTGTGGTTCCTTTGTGCATTCCAATTACCCGGTCACGAGCGTCTTTGGCGTTCTTGGCGGCCACCTTGAATGCCGTCATCTCTTGCATAACTTCATTTGAAGACATTAGGCGATATTTGTGTCTTCCTTGGAGACTCTTCAGGTCGGTGGGCTCGAAAGGCATGAGGGCACTCACATACTTCCTCTTTATCCAAGCATCATCCACATAGGTTGCTCCAAGAGCTCTAAATTGAGTGGCAATGGTTTTGAGCCTTCGATACATGGCTTCATGGTCTTCACCATCTACCATGAAAAATCCCTCGGCTTTGTTGCGCAAGGCTTCAAAACTATTCCTCTTCATGCTCTCATTGCCAACAAACTCTTCGGTGAGAGTCTCCCAAGCTTCTTTGGCGGTGGTGGCAAGCTCGATGTGAGTCATGTGCTTTTCTCCCACGGCGGTTTGAATCATTTTGAGAGCCAAGTCATTGAGTTGGCAATCCACAACCTCTCTTCTTATCATGTTGTTTGGGTCGACGGCTTTGGATCCAATCTCAATGATTCTCCATAGCTCGATCGAAGCGCTCTTGACATGAGATCTCATAAGAATTGCCAATTAGAAAAACAAGATGGATTAAGCCTAGGTGGTTCACCCCTATTGTTTATATGAGGATGCGGGATAGGTGGGTCGACGGAGTACACAAACGGAACCCCATGGTACTCCGCCTTCCCACCATCAATTTTAGGATGGGATTCTTTAGATCCTTCACCCTCCTCAACTTGAGTGGTGGAAGCGTTGACCTCAAGGGGGGGAGGTGCGGGGGCATTATTAGCATTTAATAGTTGTGCCATCATTGAACGCAACTCTTCCATTTGAGCTCCCATGGATGCCTCCAGTTTCTTGAATTCATCCATGGAGACTCCGCTAATAGTGGCCTCCGACTCTCCACTCTCGGGTGCCATACTCTCTTAGGCGGTGAAGCCTAAATAATGAGCCAAGGCTCTGATACCAATTGAAAGGATCGTATGGGCACCTAGAGGGGGGGGGGTGAATAGGTGCTACACTAAATTTTAATACTTTTTCGATTTTAGGCTTAACACAAAGGTAAATTCTATAGATATGCAACTACGGTGAATTTACCTATATGACAAGCAAGCAACTACGACTAGGTAAGTAAACACGATACAAGTAAAGGGGAAAAAGGATAGAGATAACCGAAAGTAGAAGCATGCGGAGACAAGGATGTATTCCCGAGTTCCTCCTTGTTAAGGGAGTACGTCTCGTTGGAGGGGTGTGAGCTCGCCACAAGAGGCCTACTCAAGATGCCACAAAGGCCTCACCCTATTCTCCGATGAACCGCGCCCAAGGGTTTGGTTCACCTTCCACTATCTGAATCCTTCAAGGCGGAATCCGGAGCCTTTACAACGTTCTTGGGGCACACACCCACAACTTAATCGGGGGCTCTCAAATCAACAAATCTGTCACAATTACAACAAGTAATAAGCAAGGGAATCTAGGGTAACACAATGCTAACCCTAGAAATGAAATCCCTCAAGTGAATGAGGGGGAAATGAAGAACGGCTTGGTGAAGATGTAGATCGTGGCCTTCTCCTTCAATCCTCCAAAGATCAACGAGTTTGGGTGGAGGGATTGGGAGATCTCTTCGATTTGAGCTTTTGCTTTTAATAAAGGAGAGAGAGTTACAAGAACTAAGTGAACCAAGGTAGGTGGAGGGGTATTTATGCCCCTCCATAAATTCTGGCCGTTGGAGCAGCGAGGGGTCGAAACTTTCGGTGTTATGTACCGGAACTTCCGGCGCTTACAGCGGAACTTCCGGTGCTTACACCGGAACTTTCGGTGGGCCGGATATCTCTGGTAAGAATCTCCGCTCAAAATCTCCGGGACCCCTCCCGAGAGGAAACTCCAAAATGACTTAGCCAAAATTCCACCAGAAAACTTTCAGGGCCGGAACTTCCGGCCTGGAGGCCAGAACTTCCGGGCCACCGGAAATTTCCGGGGGGAACTTCCGGGGAGAAGTTCCGGGACCCCTCCAGAGAGGAATCCCAAAAATGACTTAGTCGATTTCTCGCTTGGCCGGAATTTCCGGCCAAAAGCCGGAACTTCCGCCCACCGGAACTTCCGGTCCAAGGGCCGAACTTCCGGTCCTGAAAGGGCAGAAAACCTACTCCCAGGTGATTCTCTTCTCCGTCTTCGATCTTGTCTTCGATCTTTTCACCTTCTGGGCCTAACCACCTAAAAAACCTGACATGACACTTTACCGAACATGATTAGCCCACAAAATGTGTTGTCATTATATCACCAAAACTAAGAGATGCTCTTTCACTAATTCACACTTGTGATTAAAAATCTTGCAACCATGTGCAACTACAAGAAAGTAATTAAGATAAAATCTAACCACAACCTTAAACTCTGAGGTCCTACACTCCCTAGTGTAATAGTTTGCAAATTGGGGTTTAGTTTTCTGTCACTCCGGCAACCCTACCATAAGCAAACTAAATACACCATGCATTCTCATAGGCCCATAAAGGTGAATTACCATGTAGTCGATGTTCACATGATACCACTAGAAGAATAGCACCACAACTTAAATATCAAACAATTAAATATTACTCAACATCACATGATTACTATGATTACTAGAAACAAGACTTTCTCATGTCCTCATGAACTGAACAAACTACTCACGAGGCATCATATGGATCATGATCATAGGTGATTTATAAATGAGTAACAATCTGGTCATAACAAGAATTCACCAATATAAAACTCAATAGCATCAACTACGATGGGGTAATCAACACCTGGAGAGTGATCCCAATGAATAGAAACAAGTTACACATCTAGATGTTACAGCGGCATGAGATGGGGTCATGCTAATTAAGGTGATGTTGGGGGTGATGATGTTGATGATGATCCCGATGGTTCCCGGCGTGATGACGATGATGGCGGTGATGATTTCCCCCTCCGGGAGGGAATTTCCCCGACATATTTCTGCCTACCGGAGAGCTTTCTTCTCTCTGTCTGGTTTCCGCCCCGAGGTGCCGGCGGAAAAATAATCTTAAGTGCCCCCCGATGTTTTTAGGTCAAAAGGGGTCAAGTACGTCGAAGGGGAGCTAGAGGGGGCCACAGAAGCCGGGGACGGGCCCTAGGCGCGGACAAAGGTGGCCTCGTGCTGCAGGCCGCCCTTGCTCCTGGGCGCTCTCCTCCGGTCCGCCTTCTGGCTCCATGACTTATTTTCAAAGAAAATGCTTTCTGAATTTTGCGTAATTTTTGGGGCTCCGGAAGTTGGGTGACTTGACAGGTGCTTTTTCCAGCCGACTCCTGACTCCGACAGATAAATCCCAAAAACTGTAAAACATGCAAAATAAGATAAAATAATGTAATTAATGCATCTTAATATGAAATATGTCTATGAATAAGAACAAATTATGATATAAAATGGTGATGCAAAATGAACGTATCAATGACCAGATCAAGGAAAAAATCGGATGTCTCGTCAAAGCTAATTTCATAAGGTCGTGTAGATATACCAACTGAATCTCAAATATAGTTTCATTTGATAAGAAAGGGTTCAACAAGCTCAAGGTTTACATAGCTTCAGGGACTTAAACATGGAAACACCTAAGGACGAATATCATATGCTAATAGCTTATAAGCTAATCAATGATGCATCAGGACACAAGGTGATTAAATTTCTAGACACCAACATGGGGTAAATCAAATCTTCGTAGCCGCATAGGATTTTCCATAACCATCTTCAGGTGTCCCAGTTTCGTTGATTTATTTCAATGGACGGTAATGACCATCGGGTTCAAGAATACCTGTGCCATATAACAAAGAGCGATGAACCTAATATTTCATGATCTTCTGGGATTCGTACTAGAGGTTTATATGACAACATTATCGTTAATTCGGATGCCGAGTAACATCATTTTGATGACTGACACTTAACATTTGAAAGGATGAGTAAATACATATTCGATCAAGATGAACCCATTTAAATGTTCCTTTGTACTATCGCCTGGGATGTTCCTAGGCTTTATCATTTACTGGCCTGGCATACATATCAGCTATCCATAAGATACAAGTTTTAGCTTGCAAATGGAGATGCATAAGTTTCTTAGCATGGTGAATTATCTCAGAAGGTTCATCATCAACCTGTCAAGGAAAGTCGATGCGTTTACTCTAATTCGTCGGTCCAAGAACAACGAAAATTTCACTTGGGGGCAAGGAAGCAAGAGGCATTCAAGAGAATAAATAAGTGTTTATCATATCTTCCAATTTTGAGGGAACCAAAATATGGAGAGCCTTTCCAGATTTATATTGCAGTCACGAAGAAAGTTATTGCCGCCACCAGCTTGACCCGTGAGATTGAAGGAAAAGAGTACGCCGTCACACATTTGAGTTGGCAGTTGTTGGCTGCTGAATCGAGGTATACGTCTATTAAAAATGGTTGTTCCTACACTACGCTTGCAAAAATTTGATGCATTATCTTGTATCCAGTACGTGCATCAAAGCAAGTCAGACCGATGTCATCAAATATATGTTGAAGTCGCCGATTCTTAGTGGACAAATCAGCAAATGGAATTATGGGTTTATGGAATATGATTTGGCTTATGAGTCACTCAAATATATGAAGGGCGAAATCTTAGCCGACTTCCTGGTTAAACATTAGAACTACAAGGTCCTTACTTTGGACGTGTACCTTATTTCTTTAGTACCATGGAAGCTATACTTCGACTGTTTAGTTTGTAGCAATGGCCAGTGACTCTGTGTTTTATCCCCATGGTGCTATCTATGAAGCTCTTGGCGACTCGGGTACTTCTACACAAATAATCAAGCCGGCTAGGAAGCTTTGCTATTCTAGCTGAAACTTTAAGTTGCATGAAGATTGATGATAATGTTGGGAACCACCAAGTGGAAGGGATGATGCAACACATTATCAAGTATTGCTCTCGATTGAGAACCAAGGTTATCGAACCAGTAGTAGGAGACACTAATAGGCCACTAAGTTAATCATACATGCACACAAGACACAAACTATCTTGACCTCGAGGTTCAGAAAGATTGTCAAGCATCATGTCTGCTAGTTGTAGTAATTAAACGTATAGTATGAAAGATAGCAATAAAAGTGATAATATGACAACAAGAAAGTAATTGTCAAAGCAAGTAAATAAGAGCTTAAACATAATAAAAGATGGATTGTGGAACATAGTTTCATTAGAGACATCTCTCCATAAAACATAGCATGTTGGATGAACAAATCCAGCCGGGCAGCGATTAAATTGTACTTATTTTTACTCATTATGATTAGGGTTATTTGTAGCATTTATTTTATATAGGGCTAGGGCCAGCTTGACGGTCATTGCTCCGGTGTTGGAGATCATGTCCGAGCTTCAGGAGTTGTGTGAGGAACCGGTTTTGCCTCTTTTCGTTGAGCAAGTGAAGGCGGACTCACTCGAGATCTCAATTCTAGCTTCACCGCCGAGCCAGGCGCTAGACTTCAAGGAAAAGTGGTTTTGTGGACGGTGAAGTCTCTCTCGTCAGAGCCCATTGGGCATGTGGTTACTCTAGGTGATGTAGTTGCTACGTCTGGAGCGTCCGCACATGTGTCGGGGACTTTCGTCTTCAAAGAGATTTGTGATTTCCTCGCCACTTTGGTTGTTGCTAACTCTGGATCTGACAAGATGATTGGGTGTCTCTTAAGAAAAATGCTAGCAGGAATAAGAGCAAGAAAAACGGCGTGAAGGAGAAATCAAACAAATGTAGTAGCAAAAATAGTGGCGCTACAGGAAAGGTGTATGAACTTGCTTGATATGTCATCATAGGTTTGCTCGTGTTTGTTGATGTGTTATTCTCGAGTGGAGATTTCGTGCTCCCGAGCTCCAGTGATCCCACGATTTTGAAAAATTCAAAAAACATATTTAGACATTTCAAAAAAATCTGAAAAAAATCATGCACATTCTCAATGATATATACTACAACCGATCTGAGTATAGTGAACAGTGTATAGTTTCAAATCTCCAACTTTTGTCATTTTTGTGTAGCTCAAACCCCCAAGTATTTTGCATTAAAAATTTGCACGGTTGTAGTATATATCATTGAGAATGTGCATGATTTTTTTCAGATTTTTTTGAAATTTCTAAATATGTTTTTTGAATTTTTCAAAATCGTGGGATCACTGGAGCTCGGGAGTCAAAGTAACTTTTCAGTTTTTCTCAAGTTATTATAAGTCCATGGGGGATTTTTGGTGACACTGTGTCTCTTTTGTTGGTGTGTTGTGGGAGTATCGTGTTGCGAGCGTTTGTTTGTTTGTTTTTTGGTCATGTGGCCTCATATTTTGAGAGTAGCCCGCTTGTCTGTTGGGTGGTGGCTTGGTTTCCTTTCTTGACAAAATATTCCGTAAATTAATCGGATAAATTTTTCTTCTTAATTAAAAAAGGATGAGATGAATCTTTTGCCTCTATTTTTTTTAAAGCATTACTTCCAGCTCTGCCAGAGGTGTAAGCAGCCGCAGTCAACAGAACATCCATATACAACAGGATCATATACAATACTTTTCCTATTCCGACACTTTTCCAACCTAACGACATGTCGGCTTCAACAACCACAGTAAAGGTGTAGCAAGGACCCACAGGAAGATCTAGTACCCAAGAAACGGAACAGAGAAGAATCAAGAACCAAATCAAATCACAACCGGGATGACGGACAAGGCGGCAGGGAGCATCGCAAGGAGGATGCCAAAGACATCTTGAGGTCTATTTAATTATGATTATGATTAATAATGGCATTTATTTAATATATGGTCAAGGACAGCTTGACGGTCATAGCTCCGGTGTTGGAGACCATGTCCGAACTACAAGAGTTGTGTGGGGAACTAGTTTTGCCTCTTCCCGTTGAGCAAGTGAAGACGAACTCACTAGATAACTCAGTTCTGGCTTCACCCCAGAGCCAGGCGCTAAATTTCGAGATATGTGATTTTGTGGACGGTGCAGCCTCTCTCTTGCCAAAGACCGTCGGATATGTGGTTCTTGTAGGTTATGTGGTTGCTACGTTTGGAGCGGCCGCACATGTGCCAGGGTTTTCATCGTCAAAGATATTTTGCGATTTCCTCACCACTTTGGCTGCTGCTAACCCTGGATCTGACAAGACGATTGGGTGTCTCCTAAGAAAAATGCTAGCAGGAATAAGAGTAAGAGAGGTGGCATGATGGAGAAATCAAACAAATGTAGTAGCAAAAAGAGTAGCGCTACATGAAAAACATATGAGCTTGCTTGATATGTTGTCATGGTTTTGCGTTCTCGAGTTACCAGCAATACATGGGTTTTTCGTGATGTTACGTCTCTTTTGTTGGTGCGTTATAGGAGTATCATGTTGCGAGCGTCTATATGTCTGTTTTTGTGGTCGTGTGGCCTATATTTTGAGAGTAGTCCTTTCGTCTATTGTGATGGTGCCTTGGTTGCCTTTTGTTAGTTTGTAACAATTTTCGTCTGATTTTCCGTAAATTAATTGGACAAACTTCTTCTTTTTAATTAATGGATGAGACAAAAAAAAAATGTGTCCCTCGTTTCAAAAAAAAGAAAATCATTATTTCCAGCTCTGCCAGAGGTGTAAGCAGCCGCTGTCAGTAGAACATCCATATACAACAGGATCATCATACATTACTAATCAACATAGTAGCTTAATGGCAATAGATTCATTATCCATCTATAAACAAAGAGGGCGACAGATTACAGCCAGGACCAGGAGGAGGGAATCCACCCAGATTCCAGCGCTGCAAACGTGGGCGTCGTCGTGCCCTCTCGGATTAACATATGCATCACCGTTCCCGCCACGGCTCCAGCTCGCTGTCCGTCCGTCTAAGTCGTCGTGCCCGCGACGTCGCCTTCGCCGGCTAGCAAGAGTCCATTTCGTGATCTCTAAGTTTAATTCCCCGACACGTCTCGTCCACCTCGCTGCCAACGTACCCATCCATCCATCCACGGACGCGCCCGGGTGTGATCGATCGTCGGCTGCAAACAACTGCTCCCGTCGCGTACCGATCTATGTACTTGGAAGCTGGCGTGAGCTCTGTGCTGTGCTCGCCAGCCACCACGAATGGCTCGGCCGGCTTCCTTGCCAAGCGTACAATATCTTGCAACATAAAGATCAGTGAGAAGTGTAGCAGGCACCTACCTGGACTAATCAATCCGTATGGGCCTCCCCCGTTAAATTAGTCGATTAATCGATCGATTGATGTGCTCTCCCTTCTCCCGGCGAGCCGCTACATATGGCTTTAGTAACCTACACACCACATCCGACCAGTCTTGCTAAATATCTTGTGACGTCTTCAGTGTGACTTGCTGCATATCTTGGTCGAAGAATCAGCGGGAGGTCGATCAGATGGCGGAAGAAGCGAAGAAGGAGGTGGCGCCACCCGCGCTGGAGCCGACCAAGGACGTCGCCGAGGAGAAGGCGGCGGCGCCGGAGGAGTCCAAGGCCCTCGTTGTCGCCGAGAGTATGTGCAGGCGGATGCATCCATGGTTAGGAGCGGAGGAACTGCATACGGTCAGATGTGCTAACCTTTTCATGTTTCTCTTTGTAATCAGATGCTGCTGCTGAGAAGCCTGCAGCTACAGAGGGCTCACACGGAAGAGGTGCTCGATCGTTCTCTTCGTCCAAGTCTGAAATCAACCATATATTTGAGACAAAAGCGGTATGTCTGTCCGTAAACTGATGTGCAACTCTATTCCTTCTATAGACGCTTTCCTCGAGAGGGTCGCAACCGAGAAGAGGATTTCGCTGATCAGGGCGTGGGAGGAGAACGAGAAGGCCAAAGTCGAGAACAAGTGAGTCAGTCCTTCTTCGCCTATTTTTTACATTTATGCTGTAACTTCCGTTGAACCCAAAGTTCAGACTTCATCTCTACTGCACGTAGTGGACACGAAACATCACACATACAGACATACTAACTCAAAGTTCAGTTTTCGCAACAACAAAAAAACTCAAAGTTCAGATAAATTTGGTTTAACCCAGCGTTTTTTCCTTCCCGTGTCGCGTCGTCCAGGGCGGCAAAGTTGCTAGCAGAGATCACCTCGTGGGAGAACTCCAAGGCTGCGCAGCTGGAAGCCGAGCACAAGAAGATGCAAGTAAGTTAGACGGGGGAATTTTCTTGAAATCTTACAGGATGCAATATTGCAATACTTGACGTATCCCGTGGGTAGTGACAACAGTACGTAATGTAGCTACTAACATTGTGAGCTGGGGCACGTACGTGCAGGAGCAGCTGGAGAGGAAGAAGGCGGAGAGCGTGGAGAAGCTGAAGAACGCCACGGCGGCGGTGCACAAGGCGGCCGAGGAGAAGCGTGCGGCGGCGGAGGCGCGGCGTGGCGGGGAGATCGTCGCCGCGGAGGAGGCTGCCGCAAAGTACCACGCCAAGGGGGAGGCACCCAAGAAGCTCTTCGCATCCTTGAGCAGAGGATAGCTGGCCCCGCTCCAAGGACGGACTTGTTTCTTCCGCTTCTCTGTGTGACCGTTGTAATATTTGTTGGGTATAAATGTGAATTACTTGTGTATTTATGTGCCGATGTTGTCTTAGTTTTTGGTATCATGTCGCTGTGTAATTTGTGATTGTTTCGTGGGAAACTAGGATGTAAGTATGTTGATTTTGGCCAAAAGCTACCCATCAATATTTGGATTTTTATCTCACGATGGCTAATTTTTTAGCATATCAATCGAAAATCCTAGAATTATAGAAAGTTTATTACTGAAAGATTTTTATGGGATGATGTACATATGTTGTGCAATTTTATCTACCTCTAGTGATTTAAACCCGTAATTTCTTCAGAGCTCCCCACATCATCTCGTAACTTTAATTCTCAACTTAGACAAATTTCACAAGGGTGTTGCATCTTAGATGGCCATGGTGGCAGTGGAAAGACAACGATCACGTTTGGACAGGTTTAGAGCACCCGTGCGATGATAAGGACATAGATCTTTTCCATGCGACCACTGCGGTTATTCTTGAGAGTGGCCCGAAGGCCATTTTGTAAAGCACCCCATGGCTGCATGGAAGGAAACCTACAGATATTACGACTTCCATTTTCGCCCTCTCCAGGTGAAGAATTTTTGTGTCAAGAAAGGGTTACAACAGGAATATTGGATCAACAACATCAATATCACCAACGAGATATTCGTTCATTTGTGAATTCTACGACTTGTGGTCATGGTTCAAGTTGTGCATCTCATTGGGGATGTGTCACGTGATATTACTTGGAGAATCGCCACTTCAGGGGAATATTTGGCGGCCTCAGCATACCTCACTCAATTTGAAAGCTATACCCATGTTCATGAAAAAGTGGTTTGTCCTAACTACAAGTTATTTGCATGGTTGATTCCGCAAGATAGGTTGTGGATGGAGAATAGGATGTAGCGAGGGCTTGAACTAACTGCGAGAATCACCAGCTCTGTAAGAGGAAGCCGGAATATGCGGCTCACATCATGTTCAAGTGTCGGTACTTGTAATAGGCAACCAGAAAATCAATTGCGCTGAATAAATCATATGATAACACCATGTTACTAATCATAACCAAGTCTGCATAACAAAGTGCCCGAGAACCTTAGCCCTCAACAGTGCACTTCATATACATACACACATCATGCACGGAAAGTGTTGAAACAACCGCTACACAACAATGACTCTACGACATGAAAGCAAATATAATACATCTCATACCAGAGTAAAAATAGCACCTTGTACACGTAGAGAGGTCACATGACCCGACCTTACATCATACAATAGAAAGCATATTATGTTTTGCTACACAATAAGTTTAACAAAGGGTATAAGATTTCAGAACAAAACAACGTGTCCCTGTTGTTCCTGATGCCCAAGGCTGCCATCTGAAAACCCTAAACTAGTCGTCCATGTCGAATTTTATACACATACTTGTATCAGCTACGCTCTCCGCACAAAGGCACCAATGAAGCAAGGCCGAGTATTGTAACATCCCAATTTTCAAAAATTGCATGAGCATGCATCCATGTCATCATATGCATTTGTTTGTGCATTTAATTTAGGTGGCTTGATTTGATTTTGTTTTTATTTATTCAAATAATGGAATAAAGGGTGCTAAGTAACCCTAGCCATGTTTCAAATATTTTATTTTATTTTGTTGGCAAGACAAGTGCCATATTATTCTATAGTTGAAAAGCTCTCTAAAAAGTATTTTTGCATTTTTTTATTAAAAAGTTTTGCTATGTTTTAATTGCTGTTTTGAAAACAGGAAAAGAAAAGGAAAAGGGAAAAGTTTTGTTCAAAAAAAAAAAAGAAACCGGCCGTGCCAGCCCGAGCCAGCCCAGCAAGCCAGCCCGAGCCAGCCCAGCTCCATTCCGCACCCCGGCCCTTTCTCCCCTCTCTCTTTTCCTTCTCTCTTTCTTTCTTTCTCTCGCCCGACACCGTGCCCTACACGGATCGATCGAATCGCAACCAATCCCTACGATTTCGGCTCGGATTCGTTCTCCCCACGGCACCTACTTAAACCCCTCCTCCTCCGCACCCTTTTCCCCTTCACAACCCTAGCTAAAGCGCCGCCAGGCCGCCGCTTTGCTCCACCGCCCGCCGCCGGTAAGTGGCTAGCTCCGGCCACCGCACGACGTCGCCGGCTCCCTCTCTCCCTCCTATCCTTCTTATTTCTTCGTTGCGCATCTCCTGGACATCTTCACTTAGTGTTCTCATCGCCAGATCGACGAGTTCATCCTCACCCGAAGCAAGCCGCCGCCTGTAGCAACTCCGGCGAGCAATCTCCGGCGGAGGAGACCGTCCCGGAGCGCACCACTTCGCCATCGTGTCCGCCTCGCCGCGCTGATCGTCCAGGTGAGAGCCGTGCGTCCTGGAACGCTCTAGAACTCCGGGAACGTCGATGCCGACGCGTCGCCGCCGCGCACCGCCGCCCACCGAAACCCTAGCTCCGGCCGGCCGCATCCCTTTAGATCTGGACCGTTAGATCTTGATCTAACGGCTCCGTTTTATTTCCTTAACCGAATCGGTACCGGCCAATGAGATCGCGCCGCATCAGCGCCCAGTCAGCGCCCAGTCAGCGTCCACGTCAGCCCAGCATTTCTGTAAATTCAGCCGAATTAAATTAATTTGGCTGTTTTGCAGAAAAGACCCTGAATCTTTAAACCATCATATCTTTTTAATGGCTCGGTCAAATTTAATGAACTTTATATTTTTGAAAACCTTATAACCTGTAGAATATTTTAGAACCATTAGTTTTCTGTTTTGCCAACTTTAAAAATTATTCAAATTTCAAATGAGGGATTTGAGTAATTTTGGCATAACTTTAAATCTATAAATTATTTTAAATTGTTTTCTTCTGCAAAAGTGTGTCTTTTAGTGTCCTCTGTCCAGTAGATATTTTAGTTTGCACTTGTGCATCATGCATTGATAATGTTTTGTAAAAACTCAAATAGTGGCATTTTGACTATAGTAATTGTTTTTAAATTATTAAAGCCACTAAAATTATGAATCATGAGCATCATGCATATAGTATATAACAGAAAGTAATAACTTTATCTGTTGTTTAATCTTGACTTGTGTTGTTAGTAAATCATCATGCATACATATTTTGTTGTATTGCTTTATTGCTTGTGTATTGAATTGTTGCAATTTGTTTGTTTAGATTGTGAAGAGTGCCAGGAGTGCTGTGAGTGTTGCAACCTGAACAACTATCAAGGCAAGTGCATACACAATTCATGAATGACCTATTACTATGTTCTTATATTGCACCTTAGACTATTTTCCAGTAGCATGCATGATAGGCTGTTTTTAATGAAGTTATATGCTATGCAAACCTGTTAGGTTAGCCACATGTTTAGATGACTAGTGACCTATATTAATTTAGTAGATTGGCTTGCTGCAAAAATGATTGTTTTGTGGTAGATGATTTAAGAAAATTCTACTAAATTAATGAATCACCTGGGTGGATTTTGGAGTTGTATTGGTGGGTCAAAGTTGAGTGGCTGCTCAGGCCCAGTTCTGCGGGTACCTGAGTACGTGCACTTGTGCTCGCCACCCAGGGTATTAGAGATTTCATGTCACTCCATGTCTAGCTTACTTCCAGTGCAGCCACTAGTCATATGGGCTCTGTCTTGACTAAGTATGTTGTGTGGACTCGACCCGGCTTGACAAGCTGATGTAGGGGTTGTAGGTGGAACGGGTCAAGCCGTTGGGTTGGGAAAATGCTTCTGAATGGTCTCGTCTTGGTCTTCTCCTTTCCTTTTCACTAAATGAGGGTTAAGGATGGAATGGGTTGATCGAGTCTAGTGGGGAAAGTGCCACAAACTCTCGAGAGTAAAATAAAACTAAGATCTTAGCCGTGTCCCCGGTTATGGACAATTTGAGTAACTAAGCAAGGTGGTCGACGGAAAAATCTCATTCATTCCAATTTCAGAATAAAATTTGATGGGTGAACAAGGGTAGAGGAGATATTGGTTTTCATGCCATGTTTATCTCAATAATAGTTGGTTTTAAAAGAAATGTTTTTACAAGTGTAGGATAAAATTTGCTTTGCGCAAGAGCCTTGAACTCCCCAAGCCAAATAAGCATGTAGAGATAGTCTTGCCATTTAATATCCACCATAGTATGACACTTGCCATCTTGTTACAAGGTTTTGACCCAAATTCCCTGGGCTGCAACGTTAATGTTGCAGGTTGTTCAGATGAGGAGTAAGGACGTTCGTTATCTCGAGCTTACAACCAACATGTTCGCCAGTGGCACATGGAGATGATGGAGCTCAGTGCTACTTTATTTATGCTGCTTGAACTCTGAATAATACTTGTGGAACTATATTTATTTTAAGCTAGCTTCGGCTATGCAAAGTTGTAATAAAGTACTTTATTTCTGGATCATTCGTAATTGCGATGTAATAACGTTTAACATTTATGCATGATATTACATCCTGTTGGTGAATGCTAGCCATACTCGATCCAGGGCCTAGCAATTCACGAGGTATTCTTACTTTTCAAAGTGAGGGTGCTACAGAATGGTATCAGAGCGTAATGTTGCCTGTAGGCTCGAAAACCCTAGGTTTGGTTTAGAAGTATTAGGTTTATCCTATATGCTATTTTCGAATTTTAAATTATTAAAGTTTTACTTTAATTATTTTAAGTATTTCTCATCTTGTAAATTTTCTTATCATGTTCTTTTGATCTAATAATCCTCTTCTCTTCAACTTATAGATGCCTGGGATCATCAAGGAGGTTATAGCTGCCCCTCAGTCGTCCCTGCACTTCAGTGCGCTGCTAGCAGACTTGGCACGCACAGTGGGCATCCATAGTCCTACTTTCAGAGGCAAGCTGGTATGGAAGGAGGGAGACATTGAGAAGTGGACAATCGAGACCATGATCCCTCGTCGTATTGGTGACCCAAATTCTGAGGAGTTTGTCTATGAGGAGGATTACCCTGACTGGGAGCACAGTGTGGAGATAGCCATGCAGGGAGCTATAGCACGAATCCGCATGAAGTATCGTAAGTTTATTCCTGAGAATAGTCCTTTTCTATTCTTTGGACAGCGTTATATGGATGGTACTCCAGCGGAATACATTGAGGGCTTGGGCAAACTGCATTCAGTGAAGAGGTACTTGGTTGACAGGGAAGTGAGCTCTGCGCGTATGGAAGTCTTGATGAGGGATGCTATGAGGTATCTCGATCATGCAAGGGACAAGATTTATGAGGCCAACGCCAACATAGATCGCTGTGAGAAAGCCCTAGAGTGGATCAGTGACAACAGACAGAAGCTTCAAGTGGAGAACAGAGGATTGGACAACCGCAACCTGCATCTGGAGAACGTGGTGGATCTACAGGAGACAAAGATTAATGCTCTTGAGGAACAGAAAGTTGTCCTTCTCAAGCTGATAACTGAACTGGAGAAGCAACTGGCGCAGGGATCTACTTCACCAACTCAAGAGGACTCCGCCACCCCGACCCCGGAGATTGAAGATGAAGAAGAGGAGCCGCCTCAGGATTACAGTGAGGAAGAGATGGTGGAGGAAGATGAAGAGATGATAGAAGATGAAGAGATGATAGAAGAAGAAGAAGACCCAGAGGAGCGCGCCATAGTTACACCAGATGGAGAGTTGCTGATGATCGTGGAGGACAAAGATGACACCCCCGCAAGGAACACTCGCTCTCATAAGCGCAAGGTCGTTGGAGTCTCCATAAGCCGAAGGTTGTTCAAGAGTTAGATAGTGTGACCACCAATATTAGTAGCTTAGTATGCGAGTATCTTCATTATCGTATCGTTTTTAAAGTATTGACCTATCAAATTGTGGTATGGCAGTACTAGTACGCTTGTGATAGAACCTATATCGTGTTAGTTAAAGTTTTAAAAAACCTTATTTTAGAATTTGCCATTATATGGTCTTGTTTTGATATGTGTTTGTTTGTTTATTGTTGTTTGTTGATAATTGTTTGTATGGGTAGAAATATTCCTTTAGATCTTTCTATCTATGCTTATCTATGCTATAAACACAGATGCCTCCTCGCCGTGATCCCAGCAACAACAACAACAACAACCACAACAACAACAATGACCAGATGCAGCAGTTGATGACAGCACAGACACAACTGATGAACATGATGGCCCAATTCTTGGCGAACCAGCAGAACGCACCACCACCGCCACCTCCACCGCCGCCGCCACCACCACCACCACCCCCAGTGGACAGGCTTACTAGATTTCTGAGACTTAGACCCAATAAGTTCTCTACAGCCACTGAACCCATTGTAGCTGATGACTGGCTACGTTCTGTGCACAAGGATCTAGTTACCTGTGAATGCAATGATGCTGAGATGGTGAGATTCACTGCTCACCTACTCGAGGGACCAGCAGCACAGTGGTGGGAGACCTACCAGATTACTCACCCATTAGCTGGACTCACATGGGACACTTTCAAGGAAGGATTCCGCAATGCTCACATTTCCTCAGGAATCATGAACCTGAAGAAAGATGAGTTCCGCAATCTGAGGCAAGGTAACAGGACTCTGAAGGAATACATGGATGATTTTTGTGCTCTGTCACGCTATGCTCCAGAGGACATTGATACTGATGCTAAGAGGAAGGATAAATTCCTTAAGGGACTTAGTGGTGAACTGAAAATTCCTTTGTCAGTGGCGTATGCACCAAATTATCAAGCACTTCTGGATCAAGCCATCACACTGGATGACAACATCAGGAAAGAAGAGACCAGGAAGAGGAAGTATAGTGGCAATAGTAGCAAGTACAATTCAGGACCCATACAGAAGAAGCCGCACTTTCATGAGCACAGTGGAGGACATAACTATCACAAGCATGGGAATGGCCATAACCACCATGGCCATAACCATAACAATGGAAACAAAGGAGGAAATGGACATGGGAATGGAAACGGACACAATCATGGCAAGGGGAGCAGTAATGGCAATGGACAGCATCGTCATGAACACAAGAGAGACATCAGTCAGGTGACCTGTTACAAGTGCAAGAACAAGGGACATTACTCAAATGAGTGCCCAGAAAGGAAGGCCGAGGAAGCCGCCAAGCCCAATCCATTCCAGAAGGGACATGTGAATCATGTCAACGTGGAGGAAGTATATGAGGAACCTGACGCTGTGATTGGTACGCTCTTACTTAACTCTTTTACAGCATTGGTTTTATTTGATACCGGAGCATCTCATTCATTCATATCAAGAGATTTTGTTAGAAAACATGAATTGCCGGTAGAAACCATAGGAAAACCTATGAAAGTCAGTTCTCCTGGTGGCGAGATGATAGTAAATGCTGGGTGTAGACGGTTAGTGCTACAAATAGGGAAATACTGTTTCCCGGTGGATTTGATAGTCTTAGACTCCCAAGGACTAGATGTTATTCTGGGAATGGACTGGATGACACGTTTTGGGGGAGTGATCGATTGTGTAAATAGAACCATTTCGCTGACAACCCCGGACAGCAAGAGGATCAAATTCAAGTCCAAGTTCAAGTTGAAGCAGGTTAAGCTAAATTCTCTTAAGGGGGTTAGCCTTGAAGAGGTACCCATAGTGAGAGAATATTCTGATGTATTTCCAGAAGAATTACCGGGAATGCCACCAGATAGAGATGTGGAGTTTCTCATTGAATTAGTACCAGGGACAGGACCCATAGCCAAGAGGCCATATCCAATGGCGGTAGATGAATTGAAGGAACTCAAGAAACAATTAGATGAACATCTCCAGAAGGGATTCATTCGTCCGAGCTCTTCGCCATGGGGAGCCCCAATACTATTTGTCGAGAAGAAGGATAGTACAGCAGAGGCTAGTTACAGATTATCGTTCACTGAACGAAGTGACTATCAAGAATAAGTACCCACTACCCAAGATCAATGATCTGTTTGATCAATTGGAAGGTGCATGTGTATTCTCTAAGATCGATCTTCGATCAGGGTATTTCCAAATGAAGGTTAGGGAGATGGACATACCCAAGACCGCATTTACCACTCGGTATGGTCTGTATGAGTACACAGTGATGCCTTTTGGTTTGACCAATGCACCAGCTTATTTCATGAATATGATGAATAAGGTATTCATGGATTTTCTGGATAAATTTGTTGTTGTCTTCATTGATGACATCTTAATTTATTCCAAGAGTCACAAGGAGCATGAGGAACACCTACACATAGTGTTGCAGAGGTTGAGAGAGCACAAGTTATATGCCAAATTTAGCAAGTGTGAATTTTGGTTGGAGAAAGTTGGATTCTTAGGACACGTGGTGTCTAAGGAAGGGATCGCAGTAGACCCAGAAAAGGTGTCCGCAGTGACAGAGTGGGAACCACCCAAGAACGTGGGAGAAATCCGTAGTTTTCTAGGCTTGGCAGGATATTATAGGAGGTTTATTGAGAATTTCTCGAAGATTGCCAAACCAATGACGGAGTTATTGAAGAAGGATAAAAAGTTTGAATGGAATGAAGCTTGTGAAACCAGTTTCCAAGATTTGAAGAAGCGGTTAGTATCAGCACCAGTCTTGTGTCTACCAGATATAGAAAAAGATTTCCAAGTATATTGCGACGCATCGCGTCATGGTTTAGGGAGTGTATTGATGCAGGGAGGAAAAGTAGTTTCTTATGCCTCTAGACAGCTCAAGAAGCATGAAGTTAACTATCCTACTCATGATTTAGAGTTAGCCTCAGTGGTTCATGCACTGAAGACTTGGAGACAGTATCTGATGGGAAAACGGTGTGAGGTATTCACCGATCACAAGAGCCTCAAATATATCTTCACCCAGAAGGAGCTGAACATGAGACAAAGGAGATGGCTAGAACTCATTAAGGATTATGATCTGAGTCTGCAATATCACCCTGGAAAAGCCAACGTAGTGGCTGACGCCTTAAGTCGTAAGGTTCATGTCAATGGATTAACGGCAGGAGAATTGCCGGAAGATTTGTGCAATGCATTTAAAGACCTTAGATTGGAAGTGGTACCTGAAGGATTTATAGCAGCACTGGAGGTGCAACCAATGCTGATGGATAGGATACGAGAAGCACAGAAGGGAGATAAAGTGATGGAAGAAATCAAGACCAATCTGAGTGAAGGCAAGGCCAAAGGATTCCGGGAGGATGAACAAGGCACGATGTGGTTTGAGAACCGTATTTGTGTGCCGCAAGATGAAGACCTTAGGAAACTAATCTTACAAGAGGCACATGACTCACCTTATTCAATACATCCGGGTAACACCAAGATGTATATGGATGTAAAGGAGAGATTTTGGTGGAATGGTTTGAAAAGAGATATCGCAGAATATATTGCCAAGTGTGACGTGTGTAGCCGCGTAAAGGCAGAACATCAGAAACCCGCTGGACTGCTACAACCATTACCAGTACCAGAGTGGAAATGGGAGCAAATTGGAATGGATTTCATCACAGGACTACCCAGAACCAAGTCAGGTTATGATTCGATATGGGTGATTGTTGACCGTCTGACCAAAGTAGCTCACTTTATTCCTGTGAAAACTACTTATACCAGTGCAAAGCTAGCAGATATTTACATGAAGAGAATTGTGAGTTTGCATGGTGTTCCTAAGAAGATTGTTTCTGATAGGGGTACCCAATTTACCTCACATTTCTGGAAGCAACTGCATGAGTCGTTAGGAACAAGACTAGAGTTCAGTACAGCTTTTCATCCACAGACTGATGGACAGACCGAGAGAGTCAACCAGATTCTGGAAGACATGCTTAGGGCATGTGCATTGGATTATAAATCTAGTTGGGATGATAACTTGCCATATGCAGAATTCTCATACAACAATAGCTACCAAGCTAGTATAGAGATGGCACCTTTTGAGGCATTGTACGGAAGAAAATGCACTACACCATTACTGTGGAGTGGTGTAGGTGAGCGTAGCTTATTTGGACCTGACATTATTCAAGAAGCGGAAGAGAAGGTCAGATTGATAAAAGACAGGTTGAAAATAGCACAGTCAAGGCAGAAAAGTTATGCGGATTCCAAGCGTAGAGAAATTACCTATGAGGTAGGTGATAGAGCATACCTTAGAGTCTCACCTCTACGTGGTGTGAAGAGGTTTGGAATCAAAGGAAAGTTAGCACCTCGATTCATTGGACCCTATAAGGTTCTCTCTCGTAAAGGCGAAGTTGCATATGAGTTGGAACTACCAGAGGTACTATCAGCAGTTCACAACGTGTTCCATGTTAGCCAGTTGAAAAAGTGTCACCCTGAGATGGCCGAGACAGCGCTGCGTGATACTGTGCCCTTGGAGGAAGTTCAACTGGAGAGTGATTTGACTTATGAGGAGAAGCCAATCAAGATTTTGGAGACTGCAGAGAGAATTACTCGTACCAAGACAATCAAGTTCTGCAAAGTCCAATGGAGCCATCATACTGAAGAGGAAGCTACCTGGGAACGGGAGGATGACCTGCGAGAAGAACACCCGCACCTATTTGCTAACCAATCCGAATCTCGGGGACGAGATTCATCTTAAGGGGGTTAGGTTTGTAACATCCCAATTTTCAAAAAATTGCATAAGCATGCATTCATGTCATCATATGCATTTGTTTGTGCATTTAGTTTATTTAATCTAGGTGGCTTGATTTGATTTTTGTTTTTATTTGTTCAAATAATGGAATAAAGGGTGCTAAGTAACCCTAGCCATGTTTTTCAAATATTATATTTATTTTGGTGGCAAGACAAGTGCCATATTATGCTATAATTGAAAAGCTCTCTAAAAAGTATTTTTGCAAATTTTTATAAAAAGGTTTGGCTATGGTGTATTTTAAGTTTTAAAACCAGAGAAAAGAAAAAGGAAAAGCTTTGTTAAAAAAAAAAAAGGAAAGAAAGGCCCGAGCCAGCCCACCCGAAACAGCCCAGCAGCAGCCCAGCAAGCTCCCCGCTCCGGCCCTCCTCTTCCCTTTCCCCTTTTCTTTTTCTTTCTCTCTCTGACGTGTGGGCCGACTATGACGCAGGCCGTGACGTCATCGTCTTCAACCAATCCCTACGATTTCGGCTCGGATTCGTTCTCCCCACGGCACCTACTTAAACCCCTCCTCCTCCGCACCCTTTTCCCCTTCACAACCCTAGCTAAAGCGCCGCCAGGCCGCCGCTTTGCTCCACCGCCCGCCGCCGGTAGTGGCTAGCTCCGGCCACCGCACGACGTCGCCGGCTCCCTCTCTCCCTCCTATCCTTCTTATTTCTTCGTTGCGCATCTCCTGGACATCTTCACTTAGTGTTCTCATCGCCAGATCGACGAGTTCATCCTCACCCGAAGCAAGCCGCCGCCTTGTAGCAACTCCGGCGAGCAATCTCCGGCGGAGGAGACCGTCCCGGAGCGCACCACTTCGCCATCGTGTCCGCCTCGCCGCTGATCGTCCAGGTGAGAGCCGTGCGTCCTGGAACGCTCTAGAACTCCGGGAACGTCGATGCCGACGCGTCGCCGCCGCGCACCGCCGCCCACCGAAACCTAGCTCCGGCCGGCCCGCATCCCTTTAGATCTGGACCGTTAGATCTTGATCTAACGGCTCCTTTTATTATTTAACCGAACCGGTACCGGCCATTAGATCGCGCCGCGTCAGCGCCGAGTCAGCTGCCCAGTCAGCGTCCACGTCAGCCCCCATTTTCTGTAATTTCAGGCCGAATTAATTAATTTGGCAGTTTTGCAGAAAAACCCTGAATCTTAAAACCATCATATCTTTTTAATGGCTCGGCCAAATTTAATGAACTTTATATTTTTGAAAACCTTATAACCTGTAGAATATTTTAGAACCATTAGTTTTCTGTTTTGCCAACTTTAAAATTATTCAAATTTCAAATGAGGGATTTGAGTAATTTTGGCATAACTTTAAATCTATAAATTATTTTAAATTGTTTTCTTCTGCAAAAGTGTGTCTTTTAGTGTCCTCTGTCCAGTAGATATTTTAGTTTGCACTTGTGCATCATGCATTGATAATGTTTTGTAAAAACTCAAATAGTGGCATTTTGACTATAGAAATTGTTTTTAAATTATTAAAGCCACTAAAATTATGAATCATGAGCATCATGCATATAGTATATAACAGAAAGTAATAACTTTATTTGTTGTTTAATCTTGACTTGTGTTGTTAGTAAATCATCATGCATACATATTTTGTTGTATTGCTTTATTGCTTGTGTATTGAATTGTTGCAATTTGTTTGTTTAGATTGTGAAGAGTGCCAGGAGTGCTGTGAGTGTTGCAACCTGAACAACTATCAAGGCAAGTGCATACACAATTCATGAATGACCTATTACTATGTTTTTATATTGCACCTTAGACTATTTTCCAGTAGCATGCATGATAGGCTGTTTTTAATGAAAGTTATATGCTATGCAAACCTGTTAGGTTAGCCACATGTTTAGATGACTAGTGACCTATATTAATTTAGTAGATTGGCTTGCTGCAAAAATGATTTGTTTTGTGGTAGATGATTTAAGAAAATTCTACTAAATTAATGAATCGCCTGGGTGGATTTTGGAGTTGTATTGGTGGGTCAAAGTTGAGTGGCTGCTCAGGCCCAGTTCTGCGGGTACCTGAGTACGTGCACTTGTGCTCGCCACCCAGGGTATTAGAGATTTCATGTCACTCCATGTCTAGCTTACTTCCAGTGCAGCCACTAGTCATATGGGCTCTGTCTTGACTAAGTATGTTGTGTGGACTCGACCCGGCTTGACAAGCTGATGTAGGGGTTGTAGGTGGAACGGGTCAAGCCGTTGGGTTGGGAAAATGCTTCTGAATGGTCTCGTCTTGGTCTTCTCCTTTCCTTTTCACTAAATGAGGGTTAAGGATGGAATGGGTTGATCGAGTCTAGTGGGGAAAGTGCCACAAACTCTCGAGAGTAAATAAAACTAAGATCTTAGCCGTGTCCCCGGTTATGGACAATTTGAGTAACTAAGCAAGGTGGTCGACAGAAGAATCTCATTCATTCCAATTTCAGAATAAAATTTGATGGGTGAACAAGGGTAGAGGAGATATTGGTTTTCATGCCATGTTTATCTCAATAATAGTTGGTTTTAAAAGAAATGTTTTACAAGTGTAGGATAAAATTTGCTTTGCGCAAGAGCCTTGAACTCCACAAGCCAAATAAGCATGTAGAATAGTCTTGCCATTTAATATCCACCATAGTATGACACTTGCCAGCCTGTCACAAGGTATTGACCCAAATTCTCTGGGCTGCAACGTTAATGTTGCAGGTTGTTCAGATGAGGAGTAAGGACGTTTGAATTCTTTCGAGCTTACAACCAACATGTTCGCCAGTGGCACATGGAGATGATGGAGCTCAGTGCTACTTTATTATGCTGCTTGAACTCTGAATAATATTTGTGGAACTATATTTATTTTAAGCTAGCTTCGGCTATGCAAAGTTGTAATAAAGTACTTTATTCTGGATCATTCGTACTTGCGATGTAATAACGTTTAACATTTATGCATGATATTACATCCTGTTGGTGAATGCTAGCCATACTCGATCCAGGGCCTAGCAATTCACGAGGTATTCTTACTTTTCAAAGTGAGGGTGCTACAGAATGGTATCAGAGCGTAATGTTGCCTGTAGGCTCGAAAACCCTAGGTTTGGTTTAGAAGTATTAGGTTTATCCTTTATGCTATTTTCGAATTTTAAATTATTAAAGTTTTACTTTAATTATTTTAAGTATTTCTCATCTTGTAAATTTTCTTATCATGTTCTTTTGATCTAATAATCCTCTTCTCTTCAACTTATAGATGCCTGGGATCATCAAGGAGGTTATAGCTGCCCCTCAGTCGTCCCTGCACTTCAGTGCGCTGCTAGCAGACTTGGCACGCACAGTGGGCATCCATAGTCCTACTTTCAGAGGCAAGCTGGTATGGAAGGAGGGAGACATTGAGAAGTGGACAATCGAGACCACGATCCCTCGTCGTATTGGTGACCCAAATTCTGAGGAGTTTGTCTATGAGGAGGATTACCCTGACTGGGAGCACAGTGTGGAGATAGCCATGCAGGGAGCTATAGCACGAATCCGCATGAAGTATCGTAAGTTTATTCCTGAGAATAGTCCTTTTCTATTCTTTGGACAGCGTTATATGGATGGTACTCCAGCGGAATACATTGAGGGCTTGGGCAAACTGCATTCAGTGAAGAGGTACTTGGTTGACAGGGAAGTGAGCTCTGCGCGTATGGAAGTCTTGATGAGGGATGCTATGAGGTATCTCGATCATGCAAGGGACAAGATTTATGAGGCCAACGCCAACATAGATCGCTGTGAGAAAGCCCTAGAGTGGATCAGTGACAACAGACAGAAGCTTCAAGTGGAGAACAGAGGATTGGACAACCGCAACCTGCATCTGGAGAACGTGGTGGATCTACAGGAGACAAAGATTAATGCTCTTGAGGAACAGAAGAAGGTCCTTCTCAAGCAGATAAATGAACTGGAGAAGCAACTGGCGCAGGGATCTACTTCACCAACTCAAGAGGACTCCGCCACTCCGGATTGAAGATGAAGAGAGCCGCCTCAGGATTACAGTGAGGAAGAGATGGTGGAGGAAGATGAAGAGATGATAGAAGATGAAGAGATGATAGAAGAAGAAGAAGACCCAGAGGAGCGCGCCATAGTTACACCAGATGGAGAGTTGCTGATGATCGTGGAGGACAAAGATGACACCCCCGCAAGGAACACTCGCTCTCATAAGCGCAAGGTCGTTGGAGTCTCCATAAGCCGAAGGTTGTTCAAGAGTTAGATAGTGTGACCACCAATATTAGTAGCTTAGTATGCGAGTATCTTCATTATCGTATCGTTTTTAAAGTATTGACCTATCAAATTGTGGTATGGCAGTACTAGTACGCTTGTGATAGAAACTATATCGTGTTAGTTAAAGTTTAAAAAAAACCCTAATTTTCGAATTTGCATTATATGTGTTTGTTTTGATATGTGTTTGTTTGTTTATTGTTGTTTGTTGATAATTGTTTGTATGGGTAGACATATTTCTTTAGGTCTTTCTATCTATGCTCATCTATGCTATCAACACAGATGCCTCCTCGCCGTGATCACACCAACAACAACAACAACAACAACAACAACAACAACAACAACAACGACCAGATGCAGCAGTTGATGACAGCACAGACACAACTGATGAACATGATGGCCCAATTCTTGGCGAACCAGCAGAACGCACCACCACCGCCACCTCCACCGCCGCCGCCACCACCACTACCACCCCCAGTGGACAGGCTTACTAGATTTCTGAGACTTAGACCCAATAAGTTCTCTACAGCCACTGAACCCATTGTAGCTGATGACTGACTACGTTCTGTGCACAAGGATCTAGTTACCTGTGAATGCAATGATGCTGAGATGGTGAGATTCACTGCTCACCTACTTGAGGGACCAGCAGCACAGTGGTGGGAGACCTACCAGATTACTCACCCATTAGCTGGACTCACATGGGACACTTTTAAGGAAGGATTCCGCAATGCTCACATTTCCTCGGGAATCATGAACCTGAAGAAAGATGAGTTCCGCAATCTGAGGCAAGGTAACAGGACTCTGAAGGAATACATGGATGATTTTTGTGCTCTGTCACGCTATGCTCCAGAGGACATTGATACTGATGCTAAGAGGAAGGATAAATTCCTTAAGGGACTTAGTGGTGAACTGAAAATTCCTTTGTCAGTGGCGTATGCACCAAATTATCAAGCACTTCTGGATCAAGCCATCACACTGGATGACAACATCAGGAAAGAAGAGACCAGGAAGAGGAAGTATAGTGGCAATAGTAGCAAGTACAATTCAGGACCCATACAGAAGAAGCCGCACTTTCATGAGCACAGTGGAGGACATAACTATCACAAGCATGGGAATGGCCATAACCACCATGGCCATAACCATAACAATGGAAACAAAGGAGGAAATGGACATGGGAATGGAAACGGACACAATCATGGCAAGGGGAGCAGTAATGGCAATGGACAGCATCGTCATGAACACAAGAGAGACATCAGTCAGGTGACCTGTTACAAGTGCAAGAACAAGGGACATTACTCAAATGAGTGCCCAGAAAGGAAGGCCGAGGAAGCCGCCAAGCCCAATCCATTTCAGAAGGGACATGTGAATCATGTCAACGTGGAGGAAGTATATGAGGAACCTGACGCTGTGATTGGTACGCTCTTACTCAACTCTTTACAAGCATTGGTTTTATTTGATACCGGAGCATCTCATTCATTCATATCAAGAGATTTTGTTAGAAAACATGAATTGCCGGTAGAAACCATAGGAAAACCTATGAAAGTCAGTTCTCCTGGTGGCGAGATGATAGTAAATGCCTGGGTGTAGACGGTTAGTGCTACACATAGGGAAATACTATTTCCCGGTGGATTTGATAGTCTTAGACTCCCAAGGACTAGATGTTATTCTGGGAATGGACTGGATGACACGTTTTGGGGGAGTAATCGATTGTGTAAATAGAACCATTTCGCTGACAACCCCGGACAGCAAGAGGATCAAATTCAAGTCCAAGTTCAAGTTGAAGCAGGTTAAGCTAAATTCTCTTAAGGGGGTTAGCCTTGAGAGGTACCCATAGTGAGGGAATATTCTGATGTATTTCCGAATGAATTACCGGGAATGCCACCAGATAGAGATGTGGAATTTCTCATTGAGTTAGTACCAGGGACAGGACCCATAGCTAAGAGGCCATATCCAATGGCGGTAGATGAATTGAAGGAACTCAAGAAACAGTTAGATGAACATCTCCAGAAGGGATTCATTCGTCCGAGCTCTTCACCATGGGGAGCCCCAATACTATTTGTCGAGAAGAAGGATAGTACACAGAGGCTAGTTACAGATTATCGTTCACTGAACGAAGTGACGATCAAGAATAAATACCCACTACCCAAGATCAATGATCTGTTTGATCAATTGGAAGGTGCATGTGTATTCTCTAAGATCGATCTTCGATCAGGGTATTTCCAAATGAAGGTTAGGGAGATGGACATACCCAAGACCGCATTTACCACTAGGTATGGTCTGTATGAGTACACAGTGATGCCTTTTGGTTTGACCAATGCACCAGCTTATTTCATGAATATGATGAATAAGGTATTCATGGATTTTCTGGATAAATTTGTTGTTGTCTTCATTGACGACATCTTAATTTATTCCAAGAGTCACAAGGAGCATGAGGAACACCTACACATAGTGTTGCAGAGGTTGAGAGAGCACAAGTTATATGCCAAATTCAGCAAGTGTGAATTTTGGTTGGAGAAAGTTGGATTCTTAGGTCACGTGGTGTCTAAGGAAGGAATCGCAGTGGACCCAGAAAAGGTGTCCGCAGTAACAGAGTGGGAACCACCCAAGAACGTGGGAGAAATCCGTAGTTTCCTGGGATTGGCAGGATATTATAGGAGGTTTATTGAGAATTTCTCGAAGATTGCCAAACCAATGACGGAGCTATTGAAGAAGGATAAAAAGTTTGAATGGAATGAAGCTTGTGAAACCAGTTTCCAAGATTTGAAGAAGCGGTTAGTTTCAGCACCAGTCTTGTGTCTACCAGATATAGAAAAAGATTTCCAAGTATATTGCGATGCATCGCGTCATGGTTTAGGGAGTGTATTGATGCAGGGAGGAAAAGTAGTTTCTTATGCCTCCAGACAGCTCAAGAAGCATGAAGTCAACTATCCTACTCATGATCTAGAGTTAGCTTCAGTAGTTCATGCACTGAAGACTTGGAGACAGTACCTGATGGGAAAAAGGTGTGAGGTCTTCACCGATCACAAGAGCCTCAAATATATCTTCACCCAGAAGGAGCTGAACATGAGACAAAGGAGATGGCTAGAACTCATTAAGGATTATGATCTGAGTTTGCAATATCACCCTGGAAAAGCCAACGTAGTGGCTGACGCCTTAAGCCGCAAGGTTCATGTCAATGGATTAACGGCAGGAGAATTGCCGGAAGATTTGTGCAATGCATTTAAAGACCTTAGATTGGAAGTGGTACCTGAAGGATTTATAGCAGCACTGGAGGTGCAACCAATGCTGATGGATAGGATACGGGAAGCACAGAAGGGAGATAAAGTGATGGAAGAAATCAAGACCAATCTGAGTGAAGGCAAGGCCAAAGGATTCCGGGAGGATGAACAAGGCACGATGTGGTTTGAGAGCCGTATTTGTGTGCCGCAAGATGAAGACCTTAGGAAACTAATCTTACTAGAGGCACATGACTCACCTTACTCCATACATCCGGGTAACACCAAGATGTATATGGATGTAAAGGAGAGATTTTGGTGGAATGGTTTGAAAAGAGATATCGCAGAATATATTGCCAAGTGTGACGTGTGTAGCCGCGTGAAGGCAGAACATCAGAAACCCGCTGGACTGCTACAACCATTACCAGTGCCAGAATGGAAATGGGAGCAAATTGGCATGGATTTCATCACAGGACTACCCAGAACCAAGTCGGGTTATGATTCGATATGGGTGATTGTTGACCGTCTGACCAAAGTAGCTCACTTTATTCCTGTGAAAACTACTTATACCAGTGCAAAGCTAGCAGATATTTACATGAAGAGAATTGTGAGTTTGCATGGTGTTCCTAAGAAGATTGTTTCTGATAGGGGTACCCAATTTACCTCACATTTCTGGAAGCAACTGCATGAGTCGTTAGGAACAAGACTAGAGTTCAGTACAGCTTTTCATCCACAGACTGATGGACAGACCGAGAGAGTCAACCAGATTCTGGAAGACATGCTTAGGGCATGTGCATTGGATTATAAATCTAGTTGGGATGATAACTTGCCATATGCAGAATTCTCATACAACAATAGCTACCAAGCTAGTATAGAGATGGCACCTTTTGAGGCATTGTACAGAAGAAAATGCACTACACCATTACTGTGGAGTGGTGTAGGTGAGCGTAGCTTATTTGGACCTGACATTATTCAAGAAGCGGAAGAGAAGGTCAGATTGATAAAAGACAGGTTGAAAATAGCACAGTCAAGGCAGAAAAGTTATGCGGATTCCAAGCGTAGGGAAATCACCTATGAGGTAGGTGATAGAGCATACCTTAGAGTCTCACCTCTACGTGGTATGAAGAGGTTTGGAATCAAAGGAAAATTAGCACCTCGATTCATTGGACCCTATAAGGTTCTCTCTCGTAAAGGAGAAGTAGCTTATGAGCTGGAACTGCCAGAGGTATTATCAGCAGTTCACAATGTATTCCATGTTAGCCAGTTGAAAAAGTGTCACCCTGAGATGGCCGAGACAGCACTACGTGATACTGTTCCCTTGGAGGAAGTTCAACTGGAGAGTGATTTGACTTATGAGGAGAAGCCAATCAAGATTTTGGAGACTGCAGAGAGAATTACTCGTACCAAGACAATCAAGTTCTGCAAAGTCCAATGGAGCCATCATACTGAAGAGGAAGCTACTTGGGAACGAGAGGATGATTTGCGAGAAGAACACCCGCACCTATTTGCTAACCAATCCGAATCTCGGGGACGAGATTCATCTTAAGGGGGTTAGGTTTGTAACATCCCAATTTTCAAAAATTGCATGAGCATGCATCCATGTCATCATATGCATTTGTTTGTGCATTTAATTTAGGTGGCTTGATTTGATTTTGTTTTTATTTATTCAAATAATGGAATAAAGGGTGCTAAGTAACCCTAGCCATGTTTCAAATATTTTATTTTATTTTGTGGGCAAGACAAGTGCCATATTATTCTATAGTTGAAAAGCTCTCTAAAAAGTATTTTTGCATTTTTTTTTATTAAAAAGTTTTGCTATGTTTTAATTGCTGTTTTGAAAACAGAAAAGAAAAGGAAAAGGGAAAAGTTTTGTTCAAAAAAAAAAAGAAACCGGCCGTGCCAGCCCGAGCCAGCCCAGCTCCATTCCGCACCCCGGCCCTTTCTTCCCTCTCTCTTTTCCTTCTCTCTTTCTTTCTTTCTCTCGCCCGACACCGTGCCCTACACGGATCGATCGAATCGCAACCAATCCCTACGATTTCGGCTCGGATTCGTTCTCCCCACGGCACCTACTTAAACCCCTCCTCCTCCGCACCCTTTTCCCCTTCACAACCCTAGCTAAAGCGCCGCCAGGCCGCCGCTTTGCTCCACCGCCCGCCGCCGGTAAGTGGCTAGCTCCGGCCACCGCACGACGTCGCCGGCTCCCTCTCTCCCTCCTATCCTTCTTATTTTCTTCGTTGCGCATCTCCTGGACATCTTCACTTAGTGTTCTCATCGCCAGATCGACGAGTTCATCCTCACCCGAAGCAAGCCGCCGCCTGTAGCAACTCCGGCGAGCAATCTCCGGCGGAGGAGACCGTCCCGGAGCGCACCACTTCGCCATCGTGTCCGCCTCGCCGCGCTGATCGTCCAGGTGAGAGCCGTGCGTCCTGGAACGCTCTAGAACTCCGGGAACGTCGATGCCGACGCGTCGCCGCCGCGCACCGCCGCCCACCGAAACCCTAGCTCCGGCCGGCCCGCATCCCTTTAGATCTGGACCGTTAGATCTTGATCTAACGGCTCCGTTTTATTTATTTAACCGAACCGGTACCGGCCAGTGAGATCGCGCCGCGTCAGCGCCCAGTCAGCGCCCAGTCAGCGTCCACGTCAGCCCAGCATTTCTGTAAATTCAGCCGAATTAAATTAATTTGGCTGTTTTGCAGAAAAGACCCTGAATCTTTAAACCATCATATCTTTTTAATGGCTCGGTCAAATTTAATGAACTTTATATTTTTGAAAACCTTATAACCTGTAGAATATTTTAGAACCATTAGTTTTCTGTTTTGCCAACTTTAAAATTATTCAAATTTCAAATGAGGGATTTGAGTAATTTTGGCATAACTTTAAATCTATAAATTATTTTAAATTGTTTTCTTCTGCAAAAGTGTGTCTTTTAGTGTCCTCTGTCCAGTAGATATTTTAGTTTGCACTTGTGCATCATGCATTGATAATGTTTTGTAAAAACTCAAATAGTGGCATTTTGACTATAGTAATTGTTTTTAAATTATTAAAGCCACTAAAATTATGAATCATGAGCATCATGCATATAGTATATAACAGAAAGTAATAACTTTATCTGTTGTTTAACCTTGACTTGTGTTGTTAGTAAATCATCATGCATACATATTTTGTTGTATTGCTTTATTGCTTGTGTATTGAATTGTTGCAATTTGTTTGTTTAGATTGTGAAGAGTGCCAGGAGTGCTGTGAGTGTTGCAACCTGAACAACTATCAAGGCAAGTGCATACACAATTCATGAATGACCTATTACTATGTTTTTATATTGCACCTTAGACTATTTTCCAGTAGCATGCATGATAGGCTGTTTTAATGAAGTTATATGCTATGCAAACCTGTTAGGTTAGCCACATGTTTAGATGACTAGTGACCTATATTAATTTAGTAGATTGGCTTGCTGCAAAAATGATTTGTTTTGTGGTAGATGATTTAAGAAAATTCTACTAAATTAATGAATCGCCTGGGTGGATTTGGAGTTGTATTGGTGGGTCAAAGTTGAGTGGCTGCTCAGGCCCAGTTCTACGGGTACCTGAGTACGTGCACTTGTGCTCGCCACCCAGGGTATTAGAGATTTCATGTCACTCCATGTCTAGCTTACTTCCAGTGCAGCCACTAGTCATATGGGCTCTGTCTTGACTAAGTATGTTGTGTGGACTCGACCCGGCTTGACAAGCTGATGTAGGGGTTGTAGGTGGAACGGGTCAAGCCGTTGGGTTGGGAAAATGCTTCTGAATGGTCTCGTCTTGGTCTTCTCCTTTCCTTTTCACTAAATGAGGGTTAAGGATGGAATGGGTTGATCGAGTCTAGTGGGGAAAGTGCCACAAACTCTCGAGAGTAAAATAAAACTAAGATCTTAGCCGTGTCCCCGGTTATGGACAATTTGAGTAACTAAGCAAGGTGGTCGACGGAAAAATCTCATTCATTCCAATTTCAGAATAAAATTTGATGGGTGAACAAGGGTAGAGGAGATATTGGTTTTCATGCCATGTTTATCTCAATAATAGTTGGTTTTAAAAGAAATGTTTTACAAGTGTAGGATAAAATTTGCTTTGCGCAAGAGCCTTGAACTCCCCAAGCCAAATAAGCATGTAGAGATAGTCTTGCCATTTAATATCCACCATAGTATGACACTTGCCATCTTGTTACAAGGTTTTGACCCAAATTCCCTGGGCTGCAACGTTAATGTTGCAGGTTGTTCAGATGAGGAGTAAGGACGTTCGTTTATCTCGAGCTTACAACCAACATGTTCGCCAGTGGCACATGGAGATGATGGAGCTCAGTGCTACTTTATTTATGCTGCTTGAACTCTGAATAATACTTGTGGAACTATATTTATTTTAAGCTAGCTTCGGCTATGCAAAGTTGTAATAAAGTACTTTATTTCTGGATCATTCGTAATTGCGATGTAATAACGTTTAACATTTATGCATGATATTACATCCTGTTGGTGAATGCTAGCCATACTCGATCCAGGGCCTAGCAATTCACGAGGTATTCTTACTTTTCAAAGTGAGGGTGCTACAAGTATAAAGGTACTTTGCAAGACCTAGATAGATCTACTAGCTCGATGCTAGGTTAGCAAGGTTTTTATGCAGTCAATTTGCACAAATCCAATTTTCCTTTTCAAAGACTCACATAAGACTCTCTGGTAACAGTCCCAGAAAACAATCTATCGATGAACAATGCACAATTTAGAAGCTTGAAATTTTGTCATATTTATAATTTTTGTGTAGCTTAGGATACGACGAATTTTATATTGAGATTTTGCATAGAGATATAGTTCGACAATATTTATGCCTAGAATTTATTTTTTGACTTTTTGAAACTTAAAATATACTGGAGATCAGGATCCATTTGCACTTTCCGGACGTCTTAAATCCTATAAGATACTCCCATCTGAAACATAGTGAAAAACAATTCCTAGTAAAAATCATTGTTAAAAATTGCATACAAATCAAACAACTTAATTATGAATTAAAATCATATGAAAATTCGTTAAATCAAAGAGGCTATATAGGTTAATTTCGAAAATCAAAATCAGCAGACAGTTTTTGTTTAAATATTACTCACTCCGTTCCATAATATAACATGTTTTATCATTTCTCTTTTCATGCGTATCTAGACATGTTACCAGTTCGCGCCTGAGATTCAGAAAAATATCCGACTCCTCTGGAAGTCTACAATTCGAAACCGAGCGGTTCCGGATCGGATCCACCTCGTCCAAAGCCCAAAAGCGAAACCCACGCCTTCCGAAAGGGCCAAACCGTCGGAACCCTAGATCCGAAGCGCCTCGCCGCCCCCAGCTCCAAAACCCTAGATCCCGCCATGCACCACCCGAGGGCCCGGTACCCACCCGGCTACGACTACGGCGGCGGCGGAGGAGGAGGCGGCCGTGGGGGTAACGGTGGTGGCGGCGGTGGAGGAGGTGGTGGCGGTGGCGGGGGAAACCAAAACTACTACGGTGGCCGAAACCCGCATCCGCAGCACCATGATTACCAGCAGCAGCCGCAGCACGGGCAGAGGAATTCGTTCCCGCAACAGCAGCAGCAACAGCAGTACACGCAGAGGAATTCGTTCTCGCAGCAACAGCAGCAGCAGCAACAGCAACAGCAGCAACAACAGCAGCATCAGCAGTGGCTGCGGCGGGATCAGGCCGCGGCCCAGGCGTCAGGAGATGCCGCACCAAGGACAGTGGCGCGGCTCGACTCCGTGGACACGAGGTACGGACCATTTTACACACAGCTTTGGCAAGGCCCTTCTCCGAACGCTGTCTATGGCCGATTGCTACGGTTTGTGCCTTGCGGGTGTGATTCATTTTTGGTGTAACTGGGGGCTGGTGTCAGGATTAGCTGATTTCATGGTTAGGTCGTGTCCCTTAAGACTAGACAGTGCCTTGCGTAGGTTGTATGGCCCAAAGAGGCTTAACTCTTATACCGTGTATATGCTGTCAACTGAATAACCGACTACGTACTGGATCTCCTGTATGGGTGAAAACGGAGTGGATAGTAGTGGAACCATGTCTGCAACCATATTGTTTTCGGATTCGGAGTCGGAGCGGATAGTATGTGAATACGAATACAGAACTGGAGCTTGCCGGTTACGAATGTGGACCAAATACGTGGCGAATACAATTTGGTTGCGGATGAATATTTTTTGGATGTCGCTTCAAAATATGACTTACATATAGCACATATTATGGACCAAAGTGCTTGAATTTAATTTATGTATTTTATGTATTGTGATATTCTAAGGTAGATATTTTTTTAATAACTCATACTTCCATGTCCAAGTGGGTACATAATTTTGCCCTTGAACGGCCAAAGGGTACCTCAAACAAGTGTGATTTAGAAACATGGTAGTGCCTTGACAAAGTTTTGCTCGAGCTGTGTAGGCAGACAAGTTTCATCTTACCCAATGCTCGGTCACCTTTTCACCATTTGGTTTTGTCCGTGTCCTCGTGAACAGCGTGAAGTGTCTGCAAATGCAAGACTTTTGAGGTTTGAGGTTCAGTCATCTGCTAGGGCTACGGCAATAGGAAATAGACGGACCTCGTGGCTAGGGCTATTTCGTTAGGGGAATAGACAGATTTCACCAATTTTTGGCCAGCTACAGTTCATATATTAGTGGGCCTGAGGTTTGAGGTATTATTTGTCAGATATTTTGCATGATACTTGTCGGATATAACTGTGAAACATGGTATATCTTCGGATATGGACAGATATAAGTAACACCACTTTCTTCTCCGTATCAGTGAATTACTATCCATCCATGACCGTATCCGATAACTATCTGTCCAAATCTGTATTTGCCTTTTGTGAGTCTCCGGTTTGTTGGAAATAATCTGTACCATTTTCACCCCTAGTCTCTTTTGTTCTATTACAATTTATTGCCTCCTGGTCAAGGTTTCATTAAGCGCTAGGTGGCTAGGTGCTGAGCGAACGTTTTGCCTCTGCTACGCTTTTCTAAAGGATTAAAGCACAATTGAGCGCTAGGTGTTTTGCCTCTTCTCAGCACCTAGGCTTGCTGTGTTCTCATCTTGATGCTCTATTGCTGGTATTTTCTTCGCACCATAGGAATGATTTAGTTTCCAGTTTGTCTTGTCATATGGACCCACCCTGGGAATGATTTGTATTCAAATTAACTAGTTGACACTTCTAACAAGATCTTTTTTTTTTGGATTTTCAGCTCTGAAGATTGGAAGGCACAATTGAATATTCCAGCTCCAGATACTCGTTATAGGACAGAGGTGATGATTTACTAACGACATCATAGCGTTTATGTCTTAGCAAGATTCTGTGAGGGGGGCTGAATGGCACCAAGCTGCAAACATCATTGTGTACTGATATTGTATTCTGTAACATGTTTGATGTTTTACACAGGATGTCACTGCAACAAAAGGCAACGAGTTTGAAGATTATTTTTTGAAGCGCGAGCTACTTATGGGAATATATGAGAAGGGATTTGAAAGGCCATCTCCTATTCAAGAAGAAAGCATTCCAATTGCTCTAACTGGAAGTGATATTCTTGCAAGAGCGAAAAACGGCACTGGGAAGACTGCTGCATTTTGCATTCCAGCACTTGAAAAAATTGACCCAGAGAAAAATGCTATACAAGGTTAATTTGCCACTCATACTGTTTGATTTATAAGAAATAATCTAAGCTATACCGTTCCATTTTATGCATAACAATACAATAGACAATTGGTCAAAAGGTTGTCTCAGATTCCCTGCTAATTTTAGATTTCCAATTCGTATCCTTCGCCCGCAATATAATTTTGAATCTCTAGCATTCATGGCGATGCTTCTTCTATGCCTAATTGCACCCTACTTAAATCTGCACGAACTTCCAAAAGTTAGTGTGTTGATTGTATTCTTTGAGATATATTGATGGTAAAAGTTTGCCAAAGATATTAGATATGGAACTTGTTTTTCGGCCTTGGTGCAGTGGTGAGGTCCTCCCCACTTGTGCCAAAGAGGTCCTGGGTTCGAACCAGCCTCCCTGCACTGCACTTTGCAGGGGTAAGACTAGGTTTCTATAATCCCTCCCCAGACCCCACCTTGTGTGGGAGCCTCTAAGCACTGGGTCTGTCCTTTTAAGTAAACAATTTGTGTTCCAGCATTCTCTGGTTGAAATATGGACTCAAATTTTAAATTGTATTGTAATGTAACAACAACCGTTTACTTTCTTAGATGATCATTTCCCCCACCTACTCAAATCCCTTGTCAAGTATAATGCTTGTGTAGTGCCAATTTGGCATTCAGTCAATCGTCTAGTTTCCATGAACTTAACTTTACACACTGTTTGTTAAACTTAACTCTATTTTATGGACTTGTTCTTTAGTTGTTATATTGGTACCAACAAGGGAGCTAGCCCTGCAGACTTCACAAGTTTGCAAAGAGCTTGGAAAGTACCTGAATGTTGAAGTTATGGTCAGTACGGGAGGAACCAGCTTGAAGGACGACATTATGCGTTTGTACCAACCTGTTCATTTACTTGCTGGGACACCTGGACGGATACTGGATCTCACCAAGAAGGGGATTTGTATGCTGAACGAGTGTTCAATGCTTATTATGGATGAGGTATCATTAGAAAGCCACACAATTCAGTTTCTGTTTAGTTGATCTATGTGTACATCACAGTATTTAAGTACGTTACTTTTGTTGGGCTATTTTATCTGCAGTTCATGTTCCTTCTCATCACTTAATTATATGAAGTCATGGTACTTTAGTCACTATCATCCTATAATGTTACCCCTGTATTGGAAAAAGACTTAAGAATTCTTTCCTGTATTCTTCATTTGTTCTGGTTCTATCCACGCCAGTGCCCCTTTTTAATTTTGTGATCAGTTCGTAAGCAACACACATTTACTAATCTGCTGTTGTAAAAATGTTGTCAAATCCTGTAGTTGTTGGAACATTTGTGGCCTTTGTTTTTGTTATTTGCTGATCAGTGTTGCTCGCCTTTCAATCAATGTGCATGTGGCTTTAGGATGATTGAACTATGTACTATTTCATTTGAAGTTACTTTTGGTTATTTCTAAGATGATTTGGTACACATCTTGGGAAACCTATCGGTGAATGTGTTACTAACTGCTCAAGAACAAGTAAAATACTTTTCTTCTGAAGAATTATGACTTCCTTTCGCTGAAATGCAGGCAGACAAGCTGTTGGCTCCTGAGTTTCAGCCTTCCGTGGAACAACTTATTCGTTTCCTTCCAGCTAGTCGGCAACTATTGCTGTTTTCTGCAACCTTTCCTGTAACTGTCAAGGATTTCAAGCAGAAATATCTCCCTAGGCCTTATGTTATTAATCTGATGGATGAACTAACGCTGAAAGGAATTTCACAATACTATGCTTTTGTAGAAGAAAGGCAAAAAGTTCATTGTTTGAATACACTATTCTCAAAGGTATATCTTACAGAAACTTGCTACTTACCGTTTCCTGTATATACTGGTAGACTGAGACTTTTGTGTTCTCTTGGCAGCTTCAAATCAACCAGTCTATTATATTCTGCAACTCCGTTAATAGAGTTGAGCTACTGGCGAAGAAAATCACTGAGCTTGGCTATTCGTGCTTCTACATTCATGCTAAAATGTTGCAAGACCATCGAAACCGCGTGTTCCATGATTTTCGCAATGGTGCTTGCAGAAACCTTGTGTGCACAGGTTCTTCTTAACCTTCAGCCTTGATAGATATGCTCACTATTTTAGCAGATACTCTGAATCGCCTGTTATCTTGTTTTACAGTCATATATGATTTCTTGTTACTTCTTTCTTCAAATAGTTTACCTGTCTTTTGTAACTTCATGAGCATATCTTTGTGCTGCTTTATTATCCTCTCTGTATGGCATTGCCTTGTTGATAGTAAATTGTCACCAGCTGGCCTCCAAAGCATGCCCTTTGTGAATTAGAGTTTTGAACACAGTAAAGTGAACTTGTAATTTGGTTTTGTCAATTCATTTAGTCTTGAATCAGAATTTTAGCCTACTCTTATACTATTCTTTGCACTAAAGTAACACCAACCCCTTTTGTCTTAAGCAAGTTGGGCCAACAGAAACATATGTAAACCAAAAAGTGAAAAGAGAGAGAAAAATAAACAAGTACGAGTAAACTAAAATTCCAGCACCTTGATTGCTGATTTTTCCATGCAGTCCTGTCAAGAGCTAATCTCTAGCTACATCCAATCTTCATGTCCCTTTTTACTGCCTCCTCCCATGTCAACTTTGGTCGCCCTCTGCCCCTCGTAATATTTCCCTACCCTTTAGAATCCCACTATTTACTGGTGCTTATGGAGGTCTCCGCTGGATGTGTCAAACCACCTTTAGACTTTAGTTGGTATTGTAGTCTTCTTTGCACTAGAACCTGTAATTTGTTTTTTGTCGTTAACTCGTGCTAGTCTTGATAATCATTAATTTAGTCTACCCTCGTAGTCTTGTTTGCGCTCCAAGTAAGTCTACTTCATAAAATACCATTTCAATTCATTTAATTAGTCTGCTTACAGAGAATAGTTTCTGTGTTTTGTCTGGAATGTTGACTTGAGCTTGAAGATGACTGGAATGGCTAAATTGGCTTATACGATGGTACATTGGTACCCATCTCTTAAACTGTTCGCATCTCCAAGGAATATATTTGAAAATAACTCATCAGACTAATGTGTATATTGAGTTGTACTATCTTAATTAAGTAATCTGACATCCTAGTTGTGATGTACTGCTTCAAGCCTATGATGGGCTACATACATGCTAATAATGCACTACTATTTTGCACATTATTGCTGCCAAATCATATGAAAATCATTTCTCTTATGAAATTATTTTGATTGCAGATCTTTTTACCAGAGGAATTGACATCCAAGCTGTTAATGTTGTCATTAATTTTGACTTCCCCAAAACTGCGGAAACATATTTGCATAGGGTAAGTAGCTTATTTGCATCACACATGATTTCAGCACAGTATGATATTTTGGTTGATATGTTTTCTGATGCTAATCGTTTCAATACATGTTTACCCAGCCTCTGTCCCTGATCCAGTAATTTTCCTTGTATGCACGGCTCATCCAAATCTATGCATGCTTAAACTTGGTAGAACATCTAGAAAACTAACTCATTTGTTCAGATTTCCTTATAGCCTCGATTGCTATGTATATTAGAGTCCACCCTATCCCAACCCAAAATCCTTTTGGCAATGGCAGAGTAGTTCTAGTGAGTACCGTATTAAATAAACCGAAAACATGTCTGACATGTGTTATTGTGTAACTAGTGCTTTATTTGCTATGTCTAGTTATTTATTATGTAAACAAATAGGCTTCAATAATATAAGACTTTAAACTGCTTTGCCTCTAGTCACTTCGTATATTTTATAGCTTGATTCAGTTCTAAAAGTTCCACTCTTCTGACATTTTTCCTAGGTTGGACGTTCTGGGAGATTTGGACACCTTGGGTTGGCAGTGAACTTAATCACTTATGAGGATCGCTTCAACATGTAAGAAAATTTGCTTAAGTGGTTTGTTAGGATATTTTCAACTTAATCAAGATGTCTGAGCTGTTCTGTTTTCTTCTTTTGCAGGTATAGGATTGAGCAAGAACTTGGCACAGAAATAAAAACAATACCTCCACAGATTGACCTGGCAGAATATTGCCAATGATGAGTTTAACAGTATTAGAAGCACATCTTTTATGAAAACATCATTAGGCAAGTATACCAGATGTACATAGCACCTCATCAAGTAAGAACCACGATGCTAGAATGTCGATCTTTTGAATTGCAGATTGTACTCTTCTGGATAAGAACCGGTGTCTCCATTTCATCCGCACAGGGTTTTATTTTGGTGCCTTGGTGATGCATCCAAGCTTCTATTTCCATCAGTGGATCAAGCATTCTCTGTTGGCACCGGTGCTAATCATTTAGCTGTGGAGATGCACATTTGGCTGGTTAAAGATTGAGAGCTGTGGTCAACCCAAACATTATTTCGTGCTGCATGCATCTGCTCAAGATTACCTTTACATTTGTTTTCCCGTTTAAGTTCTGGTTGTGTTCGGAGTCTGTTGCTTGAGTTTGTATCATCATATTGCGGCTCTTTTCTTGCTTTCCTTCACTGTATTCTGTTTGTACTAGTAGCTATATCGCCTTAAATTGTTTCATTTAGTATTAATTTCCGCTGTACTTGGTGTAGACAATTAACCCCAAGTACCCAAATATTTCCCTTGTATTCAAACTAACCGTTTTTATCTTGCCATTTTCAGTTTGCGTCTGTTTAATCCTTTATTGCAAGCTTATGGTCAAACCATGAATGTTTAAATTAGAGCTGCATCTTAAAAACCAGCAGCATCTCTGGGCATTCTTGTCAGTTTTTCGATGCTATGCCATTAGCATCGTACAATATTTTTCTCCATAAGCCTAATTGTCACTATGATATTTTAATTTGATGAAATTATAGTCTTGCTTCTATCAGATGGACATTCTATTCTAGTCAGAGCAAAGTGATCATGGATGAATGATTGATAGTACTCCCTCCGTTTCTAAATATAAGATGTTTTAGCTTTTACAATAGAAAGTGGGACATATGTATCTAGACATGTTTTAGTTTATATGTACGCTAATTTTAGTTCGAATCTAGACCATGTGAATATCCTAAAACATCTTATACTGCGGAACGGAGCGAGTACTAGTCTATTTGACATGTCCACTTTTCTAGTGGGCTGTCCACTTTTCTAGTGGGCTTAGACTATGTTTTGCTTACTCAAGAAAGACTAACACTGTTAGAGCATCTCCATCGGGGGTCGCGATAGGGCCCCTAAAGCTTTTTTAGGCCCCTGGACGCAAAAACTGGGCACACCGGGGGGGTCGTAAAGGCTGTGTCTGCTCAAAAAAACTGTCCGGCACCGCGAACGGAGCCACCAACTTTAGAGCCTCCCTTCGCGGCTTTTTTAGGCCCCTGGACGCAAAAACTGGGCACACCGGGGGGGTCGTAAAGGCTGTGTCTGCTCAAAAAAACTGTCCGGCACCGCGAACGGAGCCACCAACTTTAGAGCCTCCCTTCGCGGTACCTCTATCAAACAACAAGCTATGACCCCATGCGTCAGTCACACATAATCAATTCTCTTTTTGCTTAGTTCATCTTCCCGATAGAAACTAGCATGCCTTGGCTTCGTTGATGCGCGCGCGAGCAGCGGAGGCCGGCCGTCGAGCACGAGCACGCTGACGTCGGCGGAGCAGCGGCCGGCGAGGAGGTCGGCAAAGACGTGGTCGAACCCCTGGAGCGTTGCGGGAGCCCAACTTCTCGCGGCGAGGAGGTCGGCAAAGACGTGGTCGAACCCCTGGAGCGTTGCGGGAGCCCAACTTCTCGGCGAGCGCGAGGAGGCGCGCGTCGTCACCGGGCACGAGCTTCTCGGCGAGCACAGGCGCGCGTCGTCCCCCGACGCGACGGCGTCGGCCTTCTTCGCCTTCTTGGAGAAGGAGGACGAGGTCGCCATGGAGAGCACCTTGTGGACCGCTCTCCCCGCCCGGCGACCGCGACGAGCTCCGCGACGTCGGCCTCAGCCTCGCCGACCTCGCGCGCTCCGTCCGCGTCCGGCTCTCCTTCCGTGGGGTCGCCGCCAACAGCCTCGACGAGGTCTAGCCGTGGATGCTCCAGATCGCGCCCGGCGAGGCCGTCATGACCATCCTCGTCAGACGCGGCCACCACGGCGTCGGCCTCCACGGCCGTCCGTCGCGCGTGGCGGCCTCGGGGAGCAGCTCGAGGTAGCTCGGTCGGGCGCCTCTCTGTGACGCGGCCTCCACGGCGTCGGGCGTGGCCACCACGGCGTTGGCCTCCACGGCGTCGGGCGCGTCCAGGAGAAGCTCGTGGGGCGCCACGACGACCTCCTCCTCGCGCTCCTGTAGTGGTCGAGCTTGCTGCCCACATGTTCGCTGCTAGCTAGCTCGCTAGATACGTGCTTGCTGCTATGCTGGGCTTTTTCGTGTTCATGCAGGAGCTCGCGCTCGAGGCCTCCCAGCGGCGCTGCTAGACCTCTCCGCTCGAGGCCACCTCCTCCGCGTCGGCCGCGTCTCGCACCTTGCCGTCCCGCTTATACGTCCCCGGCTAACCTCGTGCTCCGGCAGCGTCGCCCGTCATCCCCAGTTCGCCGCACTCAACCTGTTTGTGTTTTTGTGTGTTTAGGCAGTACCGGTGTGGGAGGAGAAAAAAAAAAGCGCCGGACATGTGTCCGGCACCCCTTAAAGGGGCCTCCAATTGGAGTTTGCCACACACAATTTAGGTGCACCCGGTGGAGATGCTCTTACGTTGAAATCTCCAGATAAATATAAACATTGCACACTAAAACAATTCCATGAGGACCTTTTCTCGAAACACCATAGGCATGCCACCCCCTGCGTGCAGTGACGTAGTCTAAATGAAAGAATGGACATCACATCACTAATTCACTACGTGTAATGAGTGACATAATGTCAGACTAAGTGCAAAAGGAACATAGGCCAACATTTGAGTATGAAGTATGAACTGAATTTCATAGGAAATAGATTGTTTTTTTCTCTCCAAATTTTGGAGGAATACAAGCACTTTTCACAGTATTTTGTAAGAACCTTTGTAAAAGTTTCATTTACAATTTCCGAGGCAATTTCACTCAAGTTCTTGAATTAAGTATGAGTTAATCTCAAAATTGCTTGTTTCTTGTGTGTAGCATCCAACCACTGTTTCAAGCACTTTCTTTGTTTTTGGTAGGGCTCTCAAAAGCACCCTCCTTACGGTAAGTCTTAAGACGTATTTGGTTACCCGCATGACTTCGATGCTGACTCTGTGGATGCAATTTGTCTTGTTTGTTTGTTTGGTCATATGAAAATTTTAAGCCGTTTGAAACCTAAAGCACCCCTACCCCGAAGGAACGGTTGAATCGGCCCATTGCTTAGAGGCACCCTCTCCGTGTGCAGGGGGAGGGAATGCGGTGTTGAACTCGTGCGAGTTTGGAGATGGCGTGGGGTCATACGTGTTCATGAAAATACGTCGGGATAATTTTTATCACTGTCCGTTGAAACATTCGTCCTATTTATCTCCTTTCGGCTCCGGATAGTGTTGTGAATAGAATGAAAACTTTTGCTTTATTGATCTGGCCAGAGGCCTATTTATACATGGAATATATCGGTTTACAAGGCAGTTCCTAACTAGCGTTTTATACATAAACAAAACGTTCAGAAAATAATGACGGTTGTCTTGGAGATGGTTGCTCTCCTCCGTTTCTGTAGGGGAGACGTTTTGTTTCTCAACACTCCCCCTTGTACAAAGCTGCTGCTCTTATATCTTGTACTCCTTGTATGATCTTGAGAATATTTTTCTTTGATCAAAAGCGTATATTTTGTTGAATAACTCCCCCAAAAACCCTGTGGGGAAAATATAAGGAGAATAGTGTTTGATATGTTGTGAAAACTCCTTTAAAACCCAGTGGGAAAAGTAAGGAGAAAATGATACAACATATAATGATCATTGTCTCTTTTATGACTTATATGAGAAAACCTTTTGAAAGGAGAAACCTCATTTGTAAGTTTAGAGGACAATTAATATGTCTTGTATACTTTCCTTAATTCATCGGATCCATGCAAACACAATCATGTAGCAGTTACAGATAATATGATCTTGATCATTGTAGGCAGCTCACAAGATCTAAGCAATGTAGTACAAGGAGAAGAGAAAACCATCTAGCTACTGCCATGGACCCGTAGTACCGTGGTGGACTACTCACGCATCACTCCGGAGTCAGGCATGGTGATGTAGATGCCTTCTGTGTCGATTCCCCTCTCCGGCAGGGTGCCGGGAAGAGCTGCAGAACCCTCCCAAACTAGGGTTGGCGATGGCGGCGGCCTCGGACGTCTTCTGGGAAATATGATCGGGTTCTTAGGATTTTCGGGACGAAGACTAATTTATAGGCGAAGAGGCGACTCGAGGAGGCGAAGGAGCCACCCAGGTGGGGCCGCGCCTGGAGGGTGTCCGGAGGCTGTGGCCTCCCCCTCCAGGCGTCCTTCTGGCTCCGTCTTTGTTTCAGCTTGGAAATAAATCCCGTAAATTTTCAGCGCGTTCTGAGGAACTTCCCAGAACAACTTTTCTGAAACAAAAAGACAGCAGAAAACAGGAACTGGCACTGGGCATCTTGTTAATAGGTTAGTTCCATAAATCATGCCAAAATGATATAAAAACATTATAAAAACATGTGGCACTGATATATAATCAAGCATGGAACATCAAAAATTATAGATACGTCGGAGACGTATCACCCGTTGTCATCATCTTCGTCGTTTTGGCAATGTTCCCCGTCGCCACGGCCGCGGTGCCGGATTTCCCCGCCACGGCAACGGCGGTGGCCTTCCCCACCGCGCTGGACTGGGTGGCCAGCGTCGCCCCTTCAACTGGAATGGTCGTCGTCACGGCGGCCGTCGCCATGGCCACTGATACATGCCAAACGTATCAATAATTTTTTATTGTTCCATGCTTGTTTTACATCAATGCCACATGTTTCTACTATCTATTCTATCATTTTAAGGCATTTTATTGAACTAACCTATTGACAAGATGCCCAGTGCCAATTCCCTGTTTTGTGTTGTTTTTGTTACAGAAAGTTACTTCTGGAAATATTCTCGGAATTGGACGAAAATTTACAGAGAATTTTTATTGGACAAATGAAGACCGTAGCCAAAAGAGTAGCCCAGGGGGCAGCCCACAGGCCAGGGGCGACCCCCAGCCGCGGGCTTGAGGGGGGCCGCGGCCACCACCCGCCCCTGGCCCTAGAGCACCTCCTCGAGCCGCCTCTTCGCCTATGAAATCAGTCGTGACCTAAAACTGACGACCCCCGAAGGATTTTTCCAGAAACGCAACAGAGCTCTGCCACCATCGCCGACAAGTTTCGGGGGTCAGATTGATCCTGTTCCGGCACCCTGCCGGGATGGGGATCGACCTCCGGAAGCCATCTCCATCGACACCGCTGCTTCCTACGATGAGGAGGGAGTAGTCACCTCATGGGGGCTGAGGCTTGTATGAGTAGCAATGTGGTTATCTCTCTCTCCCATGATGTGATCTTCGTTGTGATCATGAGCTTTGTTGATATAGTTGAATACATGATGTTTCCCTTTGTGTAAAGGATATGATGTTGCTTAAGTGGTGTTATCTAGTATCATGAGTTTGTTTTTTATTGTTTGGTTGAATAGATCATGAGGTTTCTTGATGCTTATGTTTAGTATAATCTCCATGGTGTGACAGTGACAGCGCGCGTGCCGTGGATGTATTAGAAAGAGACTATTCAAGAGATAGGTTATGGTGTTTGTTAGTACTATCTTTGGATGATGAAAGTGATAGCGTGCATTGTTCCTAGATGTGAAATATGAACTTTAAGGTGTGCTTTTTGTAGCCCTACGCAATTCTCATCCTATTTGGTTCACGAAAAAATGATCTTCGAGTAACGTCTACCTTGCATATCATGTGTTTAATTATGTTAATGATGTAAGAGTTGCCACTAGTGAAAGTATGAAGCCTAGGCCTTGTTTCCAAGCATTGAATCATTGTTTTAAGTCACTTTTGCCACTTGTTCGCTTGCTGCCATTTTTATTATAGAATTACAAAATCACCTTTTACCATCCATATCACTTGCATTTTACTATCTCTTCGCCGAACTAGTGCACCTATACAATTAGCCATTGTATTAGGTGTGTTGGGGACACAAGAGACTTCGTGTATCTTAATTGCAGGGTCATTTGAGAGGGATACATTCAACCTACGCCTCCCTTAGTTCGATAAACCTTGAGTTACTCACTTAAGAAAAATTTGCTGTTGTCCTACAAACCTCTGCGCTTGGAGGCCAAACATAGTCTACAAGAAGAGAAGCGTTTAGTAGACATAAAGCTCTTTTCTTGCGCCGTTGCTGGGTAGGAAAGGTAAGCGGTACTCACACTCCAGCGACGAAGCTAGTCTCTAGCATCGTTGTTGGGGAGGTGAGTGCTTGAAGGTATCTTCTTTAGATCTTGCAATTAAATCTTTTTGTTTCTTGTTTTCACTAGTTCGGTTTAATGGAAAACAACAAAAAAATGAGAGAGTTTTATAAAATTTATCTTGAAATTGGTCATGATGCTTTTGAAGAGAAAATTAAAAACCTATGAAACTTTATTTGCATAATAATCATGCTAGTATTAATGTTATTAGTATGATTTCTATGAATGCCATTGTTGCTAATGCTATGGAAAATTGCAAGCTTGGGGATGCCGGTTTTGATGAATGTGATCTTTTTTAGTCCCCCAAGCTTGAAGGAGGAAATTTTCTTTGATGATACTATGCCTCCTATATATGATGATTATAATGATGAATGTGATCTTTTCAGTCCACCTACTATTGAGGAAAAAGTTTATTATGATTATGATATGTCTCCTATTTATGATGATTACGATGATGCCTTTGATAGTTTTACTCCCACTATTACTAATGAGAAGGATTTTGCTTATGTGGAGAGTAACAATATTTTTATGCATGTTGATCATGACAAGAATGCTTTATATGATACTTATGTTGTTCAGTTTGTTCATGATGGTACTCAAATTTATTATGCGAGAGGGAAACATGGCTCTAAATTTCTCAATAATATTAAGTTTCCTCTCTTTATGTTAAAAGTTTTGAAGTTGCACTTGCTTTGCCTTCCTATGCTAGTTACTATGTGCTTCATTGATTTATTTTCTTACATGATTCCTATGTATAGGAAGTGGGTTAGACGTAAATGTGTTTTATATTTTCTTCTTGATGCTCTCCTTTGTGTTTCAACTCTTATTCTTATGATAGCATCTTTTAAATTAATAAGCCTAGCTAAAAGGCAATAAAGAAAAGCGCTTTTCGGAGGCAACCCATTTTTATTTCAGTTTGTTTTTTTACTTTCTTGAGTCATGGAGTTGTTGCTTCTGTAGAAACTTCATTGTATATTTTTCTTTAGGTTGTTTGTGCCAACAATTAGCCTCTAATACATAGAAAGTGCGAGGTGTTGATTTGCTGTCCAGAAACAGATTCTGAGCTCCTGTTACAGAAAATGTCGAAAAATCCCAGAATGTTATCTTTTTCTGGAAATATTTTACAGTAAGCCTGATACTTTTATCTATCTTTCATTAGTTTTAAGTTTTCTGATTTGAGCTACGTAAGTGCCTCTGAAAATTCAATCTTTACAGACTGTCCAGTTTTGACAGATTCTGGCTTTATTTGTATTTGCCTCTTTTATTTGCGTCATTCGTGGTACTTTTTGCAAGGAGTGCCACTTTGAGGCTTATTAAATAATAGCTAATGCTAAATCAAGGTTGTGCAATTTATCTTGGTGGAATCCAAGTGGATTTTTATTTTATGAGTACTAACCCCTCTAACCAGTTTATGAGAAGTTTTGTGTGAAGTGAGTTTTTAAGTTCCACGAGAGAGGATGATGAAAGAAGTTGAAGAATGGATAAAAGCATAAGCTTGGGGATTCACCCATGGCACCCCCATGGATATTCAAGAAGACACAAGCATCTAAGCTTGGTGATGCCCAAGGCATCCCCTCTTCTTCATCGACAACCATCGGGTCGTCTCCGTTGAAACTAAGTTTTTATCACTTTTTGCATATTATGTGCTATTCTTGGAGCGTCTTTTTTTCAGTTTGTTTTGTTTTGTTTTCTCGTCATTACAATGCTTGATCACATCATTCTTGTTTATGAGAGAGACATGCTCCGCTTTTTTATTAGAATACTCCTGTGCTTCGCTTATATTTTGGTGAGTATTCTTACCTTTTGTTTTTCTTATCAGCTCTTGTGCTTCGCTTATATCTTTTTAGGAGCTGTTAGTTGTTGTTATTAGACTCTCTTGTGCTTCACTTATATTTGTTTAGAGAGTTGTTTATGGTTGCTTGGTTGATTTGTTGGAATGATAAAATGTCGTCCATGTGGTAGTGGTATGATGAAAAACTTGCATAGTCTTGTAGATCTTCATGTTTGAATAACTTGACACTTCCCAATTGTTTTGAGATGTTAAGTGAATTAATGTTTAAACTGGTTGGTTATTTAAGTTAAGGCTCATTAGTGAAGAACTACCGTTAAAGCTTGAATTTATAAAGTTTTTCATACTTGTAAGTTCGATAGTCAAGTATTTTCATCAACTGAAAGTTTGGTTAACAAGGAAGACAGTATAGAGTTTTGTGTTTATGCTTAATGTATGTTCTATAGTCATTCTTGTTCCAGTTGCTAGTGCTTGTTTGCTTTGATATCCTTTGCTAGCCAAAAACTCTGTACTAAGCGGGAATGCTGCTCGTGGATCCAAACTCCTTAAGCCAAATATCTTTCCGTCAGTATCCACCATACCTACCTATACATGGTATTTCGTGCCATTCCAAGTAAATTTGTCATGTGCTACCTTTAAATATTCAAAATGCTTCTTTTTCTGCCTTGATACGTCCATTTTGCATCACTATTTTTTATCATAATTTACTGTTATTCATGGTTATATTTCATATTTGGATATGTTACTTATGTTATTTCATCTTTATTTGCTTGTTTGACGATTATCGGGAATTCAACTGCCGGAGCCAGGATTCAGCTGGAAAAACCATCGTCAAGACACTATATTTCTGGAACTCCAAAAATCACGAAGAATATACAGACATTCCTATTTCATCAGAAGACGAAGGTAGCCAAAAGGGGAGGCCGAGATGGGCCAGGAGGGGCCCACACCACCCCACGGCATGGGCCCCACCTTGGCCGCGCCGATGCCTGGTGAGGAGCCCCTGGCCCACCTCTGGCGTCGCCCTTTCATGTACTTCTTCTCCCAGAACCCTAAGAGTTGGGAGAGCCATCGAGGAAATATTCCGCCGCCTCCTCGGGGACGGAAACAACAGAGAGAGAAAAAGCTCTCCGGCAGGGAGAAATCTGCCGGGGAAATTCCCTCCCGGAAGGGGGAAATCATCGCCATCGTCGTCACCCTCATGCTGGACTTCAACGGGATCATCATCAACTCCACCGCCATCACCATCATCCCCACTGCTCCATTTCGTTTCGACGTAACATCTAGGGCTGTACCTTGTCTAGTTCATAGGGGGGACTCTCCTGGTGTTAATTATTCTTTGTGGTTGATGCTATTGAGTTTTATCGGTGGATTAAGGTTTATGTCCAGATTGTTATTCATCATTACATCACCTCTGATCATGATCCATATGATGTCTTGTGAGTAGTTCGTTTAGTTCTTGAGGACATGGGAGAGTCTTGTGCAAATAGTGAATTATGCTGAGTAATAATTAATGGTTTGATATTTAAGTTGTGCTGCTAATTCTAGTGGTGCCATGTGAACGTCGACTACATGGCTGATGTCTACACACGCTTCTATTCTTGTAGACAATGTTGGGCCTCCAAGTGCAGAGGTTTGTAGAACAACAGCAAGTTTCCCTTAAGTGAATCACCCAAGGTTTATCGAACTCAGGGAGGTAGAGGTCAAAGATATCCCTCTCAAGCAACCCTGCAATTAAGATACAAAAAGTCTCTTGTGACCCCAACACACCTAATACACTTGTCAGACGTATAGGTGCACTAGTTCGGCGAAGAGATAGTGAAATGCAAGTAATATGGATGATTATAAGTGATAATTGCAATCTGAAATAAAAATGGCAGCAAGCAAACATGCAGCAGAACTGAGAGTAAACGGTGTTTCAATGCTTGGAAATAAGGCATAGGGATCATACTTTCACTAGTGGACACTCTCAACAATAATAATATAATTGAATACATAGATATTTTCTCTTCACTATGCTACCCCGAACTATCCTCCGGTTGGATAACGAACATCAATCCATTGTGTAGGGCTATAAAAGCACACCCTAAAGTCCGTGTTCCAAACCGAGAGCACCCCACACTATCAACATGAGCACCCCAAGTAGTACTAAACAAACACCATAATATCATAGAGACATCCAACACAAAGAACAACTCATGGCAAGTATTCCCATAATCTTTAGTCCAAAGAGTCACACACGGCACACGCACTGTCAACTTCGCACCATGGGACAAAGGTGACTCCAGAAATTACATTAATAAAACCACTTGAGTAGCATATTCATAATATAATGAAGAGTAGCATCTATGAATTCAACTAGATTACAAATCTCATGATCACATATAGATCACATCATGAGAGAGAGAGATGAACCGCATAGCTACCGTACGAGCCCTCAACCCCGAGGGAAACTACTCACACATGGTCATGGTGATGAGGAGCTTGATGGAGAGGTTGATGAAGAGGTGCAGCCCGGAGTGGAGATGGAGGCCCGCAGCAGCCACGGCGCGGCGGCGGCGGCGTGATGGCGGCAGCCCCCCGACGGGGGAGCGGCAGCCCGCGGCGGCGAGGAGCGGCGGCGGCCCTTGGGGGCAGCGGCCCTTGGCCCCTCTTCTTCCTTGGAGATGGTGGTGGTACGGAGGAGGTTCTCCACCTCACGGCGGCTGCCTTGGAGGAGGAAAATTCGTGTTCCCCTTTAACCTAGGTTTCCTCTCTTTATATAGATTTTCGAATTCCCGTCATCAGATTTTTGGGGTTCAGTAAAACGGGGATATCTCGGCCGTACATACTCGGATTGGGCAGAATTTTAGGCCTAGAACAATTGGCGGAAAATTCCGCACAACTTTCGTGACCGAGCTTTTTCGATTTGATGTTGTCTTCGGGTCGGTACGGGGCCATCTTCAAAAATAGTTTTCAGACAGATTTCAGGAAAGTCCAATTCGATTTCAACAAGGTTTTCTTTTTGCACTCTTGTCAATTTCCAAGTAATTCCTACACATCAAAGTGTAAAACAAGAACATTGTGCACTTTTGACACTATTAATAGGTTAGTCCAATAAATCCATAAAATGATATAAAATTATAATAAACACATGTGGTATTTGATATAAAACAGGCATGAAACATCAAAAATTATAGATACGTTTGACACGTATCAGCATCCCCAAGCTTAGTTTCAACTCGTCCTCGAGTAGGTAAACGATAAAAGAAAATAATTTTTGAAGTGACATGCTACTATCATAAACTTGATCAAATATTGTAAGGCACATGTTATGAATGAAGTGATGAAGTTGTTGCTACATAGAGTCAAATGATTCATTCTTCAAAGGAATAGTAATATACAAGATAGATTATAAAGTGATATCAAAATGTTACTGCACGGATGATCAATGATAATTCACAAAGTGTAATATAGAAGAAAGTACCATGGACCAAATGTATACATAATGAAAAGTAAAAACATCCTATAATGGTCATAGAGTACTCTTATGAAATCTGAATATAAAAGGTGGACACTTTGGAAAGATTGATAAATAAGTAGAGGTAAAACATGAATGAGTTTCATCTAACTTCCAAATGCTTCTACTTAAGTTAATGTTTGCAATGTGGTATTCATTGGTGTGGAGCTCTCATTACCCCTATCATAGCATCTTGAATGGTTAAAGTTTAAAGTGAAAGCAAATATGAGTAGTGTGCTTCACAAAGTATGGGTTGAATGTCTCATACCCCGTGAATACGAGTACCTACACCACGGTGTTACTCAACTTGGGACAAAAAGCAAGTTCAAGTTAAGGTCATTGTAAGTAATATAATAGTGTTATCAAGAGCGTCAACTGGGGTACCTCTTGCCTCAGGACATGGAACAAGCCCATGTCAAAATGACAAGACAAACAAACAAAATGAACAATCTCCACACCCTTTTTATTTACTATTGGTATAGCTTTTTATTGTGGGGTGCATCACTGAAGGTTCACCATAGCATGTAAATTTCCACCATGAATGATGCATGGCTTAGATTAGCGGCCCAGGCGTCTCTCTAGCCATTTATACAAACTCATTAAACTCACTAAGTTTCCACATTTATTTGGCACCATGATAGGCATCCATAAACAAAAGTACATGATATCAACAAAATATAAAGAGCACTTTGAAAGCTTGCCATGTGACAGCACATATGAGCTAACTCCCAATCAAGACTCTTTTCAAGCTCACAACTTCATAATTTTAATCACAATGGGTCATGTTTATTAAGTGCAATAAAAGTAAGGTGTGCATCAAGTTCGTGAGACCTTTTTAACCAACTTTTCCCATAACAATCAATAACATAAGCATTTTAATTCAGAAGTATAGATAATACAAAATAACATAATAAACATACTCGGAATATCATAAAGCTAATAGGTAGATATGGTGGACTCACTGGAAAAACTTTGGTTGAAGGTATTGGAAAACAAGTTTTTACTTGTTGGAATTTTTGGGCTAGCAAGAGGGAGAAAGTTGACCGTCTAAATGCATGCATAAGTGTCCATAGAACTAACCAATCCATGTTAAACAAAGTAAAGTAACATTCAACATCAAAACATGAATAAAATATAGTTCTTGATAAAACACTTGCAAATTAATATTCATTAAAAGCATATGAAGCATTCAACTATATGTATCTTTTTGAATCAACTCAAACATCCCTTTCCTAATATTTTTAATAGCATCCAACTTAATTCAACCCAAATTTCTAGTAGCTCTCTCATATATAAATGATAGTGGTGGTCTCAAGACAAACAAAAATCAAACCGAAATAAAAAGCAAATAAAAGACGCTCCAAGTTTAAGCGATAGAGTGCATTGATCGAAAAACAGAAGTTAGACGTGTGCAAACCGAGAGTGTGTTGGTCCAGTGGGGTTGTCTTCACATCCCCAAGCTTATGGTCTTCACCATACTTGGATAGCTCTTGATGCATCTACTCTAATCCCTGTGAAAAAACTTCAAAACACCGTTTCTCCCATTTCTTTTCTGTGGGGCGACATTAGTAATGATAGACAAACGAATTACTTGCTGCATAAAATCCTTAAATAAAAATTCATATGAATGTACATAAAGTGTATAATGTTGTATGCCTACTTATAAACTCAATTGTATCAAAAAGATTCAAGTTAAAAGTTCAAAGAATGCATCAAACAAAATGGGACAGAATCTGTCCAGAAAAACAGCAGCCGCAAAACGTATTTTTTTACCCTACTTAAACATGTCTAAAAAATCTGAAAAATTCATGTTTACATAGGATGAAAAGTTGCAATTACAGTTAGAATATCAGCTCATTAGGAGTTACAGAATAGGAACTAAAAATCATACCGTGCACAGATTCGTGCTGGAATAAAATCTCCGAATACAAATAGCAACTTTTTCAAACCAAAATAGGTAAACTTGGCACTTTATTAAAAACTTTCCAGAAACAAAACTAAAAACTAAATCTCTTGTTACAGCAAGAGGACACAAAGAAAATCAAAGATAAAAACAACCGGGTTGCCTCCCGTAAAGCGCTTTCTTTATAGCCATATAGCTAGGCATGATAATTTTGATGATGCTCTCATATGTATAAGAGTTGAATATGAAAGAGTATCAAGAAGCAAATATCAAACACACTTAAGTCTAACCCTCTTCCTATGCAAAGGAATCTTGTAAGAAAATAAATCAATAAAGCACAAAGTGACTAGCATAGGAAGACAAAACAAGTGGAACTTCAAAAGTTTCAACATAAAGAGAGAAGACTTAATATTATTGAGATATATGAAGTCATGTCTCCTTCTCTCATAAAAACTTTCAGTAGCATCATTGATAAAACCCACAATATAACTATCACATGAAACATTCTTACCATGATCCATATGCATAAGAGTATCAATATTTTCCACATAAGCAAAGTTCTTCTTATTAATAACAATGGGAGCAGGATCATCATAAAGAACTCGAACATGATAGACAAGTTGTATATTAGAGGAATGGTCTTGGTCAATCCCTCTATAATTATGACAAGTTTCATGAGGATGAATGTAATTATAGCCTATGTCATAGTATTCTTTATAATTATCAAAGACTGGAGGCATAGTATCATCATAAGCAATGGAATAGTTATCTTCCAAAGTGTGTTCATTTGTAAACATATCATCATCATTTTTACTAGAAGGAGAGGTTTAAAATATATAATCATCAGTAGCAAAAGGATTTTCAAACACCTCATCCCCAAGCTTAGAGCTTTCCATATCATCATTGGAAGGAACATGGATAGTACTAATAGTATAGCAATTAATAACATCATCATTTTCAGAATTGGTACCAAAAAGATTTTCAATATCAAAAGTAGTGTGCTTTTCCCAATCATGATCACTACTATAAGTAACAGGCATAGGATCATCATCGAATTCAAACTCATCAGCAGCAACTATAATAGGAGCAACATGCTTAGGGGAAGATACCGTTTCCTCTCTCCTTTTACTCCTCCTCTTCTTCTTCTTTTCCCTCCTTAGGAGGGAGAGGCTTGAAAAGAGGCTTCTCCACATACCCTGGTTTATTGTTAGAAACAATAGAAGAAACTCGGGAGGATTCCTCCTTTTCATTAACAAGAGTAAAACAAACATTAGTCCTTTCATATTTTTGGTAAAGCCATTCCATCTTTTATAATATTTTGTATGTAAGTGTTGGCATGGCAATTATTAACACAATAGAGATAACATCCATGCAACACGCTATTCATATCAAAAGCACTCATATCTAACGAAGAAGTTTTTATTGATAACTCTTCACACCCCAAAAATAATGTAAGTTCATCATGCTGATTAGGAGTGATCATGTTATCACAAAAGTCTCTCGCAGCACTCATATTAGAACCTAAGCATTGGAATTTGAAATGACCCTCTTCATTGCAAAGTTCGCAAATAAAAGGATACATGGCACAAACTTTTTCAGCAAGATCACTTAGAGCTCTGTACCATGTTTTAGTTTTTTCATTCCTATGATGAATACAATATTCCTCTTCGATTTTATTCTTTTCACAAGGTCTAAGAGCTCCACAAAAATTGACATGCTTATAAGAAATAGTATTTTCAGAAGTTCGAGCATGTTTATTGCAATCGTTAGTAACAATTTCGGTTTCCAAGCAAGTGTCTTTAAAAGGTTCATGATACATGTCCCAATTCTCTTTAGGAATATTAATATGAGAAGCAAAGGTTTTACAGCAATCAACAATAATTTGAGAACCGAGACCAAATTTAGCACTAAGCCCATGAAAACTAGCAGTTTCAGCGAAAGACTTAATGCAATCATACTCATAGTTTATACCTGATTCTTTACCTTTGTCGTTCTCCCAATCTTCAGTATTGCGTTGAATTGTTTCAAGAAGATCCCATTTAGCTTCAACCTTCTTGCTTGTGAAAGAACCCTCTGAACAAGCATCTAGATAATCCTTGTAATGACCTGAAAGCCTTGCATAAAAATTAGTAACAATTATTTCCTCAAGAAGCTCATAGTTAGGACATTTGAGTATTAATGTTTTCAGTCTTCCCCAAGCTTGAGCAATACTTTCTCTATCATGAGCATAAAAATTGAAAATGTAACTCCTAGCTAGATGCACTTCATGAAGAGGATAAAAATTAGAGTAAAAGAGAGATTCAAGCTGTTTCCAATTCGAAGGACGATCATCCAGCATCCTATACCACTTCTTTGCTTTGTCCTTAAGTGAAAATAGAAATAATTTCCTCATGACATCTTCTCTTGATAAACCTACAACCTTAAACATCTCACAAAGTTCTGTAAGTTTCAACAAGTGATCATGTGGATGGACTGTTCCATCCCCTGCATAACGTTCATTCATAACCATTTCAACAATTTCCATAGGTATTTCAAAAGGAATACTTTCAGTAGGTGGATTTAGAACATCACAAGCATCATTAGAATTATCACATATGGGAGACAAAGCATTATCAAAGCAAATTTTTTCCTTCAAAGCCAGGGAACTAAAAAGATCATTTTCATATAAACTAGCTTCCCCAAGCTTAGACTTTTCCATAGCATTAGGAATAATGGTGTTCAAAGAATTCATGCTAATAGCATTGCTATCACTATTATGCAAACAAACTCCCATTGTTTTTTTAATTTTATCTTCAAAAGCATCATGTCCTAATTCAATATAAAGTTTATAAAGATCTCTAATTTTTTTGTTATTTTCCATTAAGCCTAACTAGTAATATAAAAACAAGAAACAAAAAGATATAACTGCAGGATCTAAAGGAGATACCTTCCAGCACTTACCTCCCCGGCAACGGCGCCAGAAAATAGCTTGATGTCTACACACGCTTCTATTCTTGTAGACAGTGTTGGGCCTCCAAGTGCAGAGGTTTGTAGAACAGCAGCAAGTTTCCCTTATGTGAATCACCCAAGGTTTATCAAACTCAGGGAGGTAGAGGTCAAAGATATACCTCTCAAGTAACCCTGCAATTAAGATACAAGAAGTTTCTTGTGTCCCCAACACACCTAATACACTTGTCAGATGTATAGGTGCACTAGTTCGGCGAAGAGATAGTGAAATGCAAGTAATATGGATGATTATAAGTGGTAATTGCAATCTGAAATAAAAATGGCAGCAAGCAAACATGCAGCAGAACTTAGAGTAAACAGTGTTTCAATGCTTGGAAATAAGGCCTAGGGATCATACTTTCACTAGTGGACACTCTCAACAATAATAATATAATTGAATACATAGATATTTTCTCTTCACTATGCTACCCCGAACTATCCTCCGGTTGGATAACGAACACCAATCCATTGTGTAGGGCTATAAAAGCACACCCTAAAGTCCGTGTTCCAAACCGAGGGCACCCCACACTGTCAACATGAGCACCCCAAGTAGTACTAAACAAACACCATAATATCATAGAGACATCCAACACAAAGAACAACTCATGGCAAGTATTCCCATAATCTTTAGTCCAAAGAGTCACACACGGCACGCGCACTGTCAACTTCGCACCATGGGACAAAGGTGACTCCGGAAATTACATTAATAAAACCACTTGAGTAGCATATTAATAATATAATGAAGAGTAGCATCTATAAATTCAACTAGATTACAAATCTCATAATCACATATAGATCACATCATGGGAGAGAGAGATGAACCGCATAGCTACCGTACGAGCCCTCAGCCCCGAGGGAAACTACTCACACATGGTCATGGTGATGAGGAGCTTGATGGAGAGGTTGATGAAGAGGTACAGCCCGGAGTGGAGATGGAGGCCTGCAGCAGCCACGGCGCGGTGGCGGCGGCGTGATGGCGGCAGCCCCCTGGCGCGGGAGCGGAAGCCCACGACGGCGAGGAGCGGCGGCAGCCCTTGGGGGCAGCGGCCCTTGGCCCCTCTTCTTCCTTGGAGATGGTGGTGGTATGGAGTAGGTTCTCCACCTCACGGCGGCTGCCTTGGAGGAGGAAAATTCGTGGTCCCCTTTGACCTAGGTTTCCTCTCTTTATATAGATTTTCGAATTCTCGTCATCAGATTTTTGGGCTTCAGTAAAACGGGTATATCTAGACCGTACGTTCTCGGATTGGGACGAATTTTAGGTATAGAACGATTGGCGGAAAATTCCGCACAACTTTTGCGACTGAGCTTTTTCGATTTGACGTCGTATTCGGGTCGGTACGGGGCCATATTCAAAAATAGTTTTCAGACAAATTTCAGGAAAGTCCAATTCGACTTCAACAAGGTTTCCTTTTGGCACTCTTGTCAATTTGCAAGTAATTCATACATATCAAAGTGTAAAACAAGAACATTGTGCACTTTTGGCACTATTAATAGGTTAGTCCAATAAATCCATAAAATGATATAAAATTATAATAAACACATGTGGCATTTGATATAAAACACGCATGGAACATAAAAAATTGTAGATACGTTTGACACGTATCAATGGCACTTCACCTTTATGGGCCTAGGGGGATCACGGCATGGCACCCGCCGGGTTTGGGGCCGGGTTCCCCCCCCTACCCGCACCCGAGCCTCCTCCCCGCCCCCGCGACCCGCCCCCATACCCGCCGCCGGGTCCGAAAATCCACCAGACCCGCGACCCACCGGGTTTGCCGGACCCGACGGGTACCCACCGGGCGGCGACGGCGTAGGGAGGTGATGGAGGGAGGCGAGCACGCGATAGAGGGAGGCGAGCACGGGGTGGGCGCGTGGCCCTGCCTTGCCTCCGCGCGGTCGAGGACGAGGAGGCGCGCGGCGGAGGGAGGCGAGCACGCGGACGGCGACGCGGGATCGAGCGGCAATGAGCGGGGCGGAGGTGGTCTTGGCGGCCGGCGGTTGAGGGGATGGCGGCGGCGCACTGGTGCTAGGGCACGCAAGACGGAAGGAGGCGGCGAGAGGCGCAGCATCGGAGGGGAGGAGGCGCTGGATCGAAGGAGGAGATCGGGGTCTCGAGGAACTCCGCCTCGCCTTGCGCCAGGAATCCAGGATCTGGGAGCGGTGTGCGTCAGTGCGTGCGTGGTGTGGGTGGGTGGGTCAGTGCGCGAGTGGTGTCATGTGGGGATGTGGGTGGGTGGGTCAGTGCGTCCCAACTGGTATGGGGACGTGGGTGGGTGCGTAGCTGCGTGCGTGGGATGTGAGGTACTGAGGTTAGGGTTAGGATTTAGGAACTTAGGATTAGGGTGCTTTGGCGGGTCTGCGGGTTGGCGGGTACGGGTTCGACACCTTCAGACCCGCCTCCGCCAGACCCGACGGGTTTGGATTTTTACCGTTAAGCACACCTGCGGGTCTTGTTTTCAACCAAACCCTCCCCATTTAAGGCGGGTACCCGTCGGGTTTGCGGGTGTCGGGTACCCATTGCCATCCCTAAGGGGGATGCATTGTGTAGTTGGTTTGCTAATTGTGGGGTTGCCAGAGTGATAGAAACCTGAACCCCCATTGGTAAATCGGTGCACAAGGGAGCGTAGGATCTCGGAGTTTAAGGTTGTGGTTAGATTTATCTTAATTACTTTCTTATAGTCGCGGATACTTACAAGGGGTTTAATCACAAGTATGTGTTAGTCCAAGTAAGGGTGGTGCATTAGCATAGGTTCACCCACACAAAACTTATCAAAACAATAAAGATTAATCGGCTATATGAAGCAAAAGCACTTGACAAATTCCCATGTGTCATCAAGAACGTTTGGTCATCATAAGTAAAACAACCGGCCTGTCCTTTGTGCTAAAAAGGATTGGGCTACTCGCTGTAATTATTATTACTGTCTTTTATTTACTTGTATTTTATTTATCTGCTATATCAAAAACCCCTAAAAACTTGTCTACTAGTTTACAGCAAAACCTTCATCAAAACTGCTTGTCAACACCTTCTGCTTCTCGTTGGGATCAACACTCCTATTTATGGAAAGTACTACGATAAACCCCCTATACTTGTGGGTTATCATGCCTCTGTTTTTAGCTCATGAGGAAGTAGTAGGGAAGTTTATTATATCATGTGTCAAGCAAGGTCATTTCCCCCCTTTCACCTGGTGAGCATGGATTACGTGCTCACTTAAATTTTCCAAGAGCTGGCCAAGGGTTCCCAGCCCGTAAAAGATAATTACAACATAACATTAATATCTTCTTCACACAGTGCAACCTGAGAAATCAGTCAAACATTGGTTAGTGATAAACAAAGGAGAAAGAGGAATGTACTCGTTCCTCTATGGGAGCCGCTCTCACAAGTCTAAAAGCCTTGCTTGGTACGGGGACTAACGGATTTATTTGCTATAGATTCGTTGACGAAAGTATGCATGTCTCAAAATCGTTTTACTTCTGTTTAATAAAAATTTAAAAAGCTCTAGCACATGATTAATCCCTGCTTCCCTCTGCGAAGGACCTTTATTTTACCATTTATGTTGAGTCAGTTTTCCTTTTCCCTCTCCATATACTCAAAGCAAGCTTGCAACACTGACTCTGGGTGCAGTTGATTATATTGCATCTTTATGCTTAATCATGATTCTTTATGTTGATTTTATCTATAAGATAAGCATGTTGAAAGTTGAAGCAATGCTGAAACTTGCATCTTCCTTTGTGTTGACTTCAAACACTTTTGACAAGAAAATGTTACCTTGAGGACTTTCATGTTATGTCAATCTTTATTCTTTCATGTCTCCAAAGTACTATTCATGAAAGGTTTTGCTTATATGATGCAACTTGTTTATTCATTATTTGCTTCATATAAACTATAGATAATTGTCTCGGATCACGTTATTACATCATGTGTTTTACATTACTATCTTGATCAAGATTGTGTTGGTAGCATGTCACATCAAAAATTATTCTTTTTATCACTTACCTACTCGAGGACGAGTAGGAGGTAAGCATGGGGATGATGATACGTGTCAAACGTATCAATTTTTTTTATTGTTTCATGCTTGTTTTACATCAATGCCACATGTTTCTACTATCTTATTCTATCATTTTGAGGCATTTTATTGAACTAACCTATTGACAAGATGCCCAGTGCCAGTTTGTAATGCCCGGAGTTTTCCCCAAATTAGATTTTTGTTTGTGTTTGTTTTTGCATCATCATGACATCAGCATCATCGCATCGTATATTTTTGGCAACAAAAATTATTTTTATTAAACCATGTTTTATTTCGTAAAAATTGTCAGAAAATATTTTACCGAGACAGACGTCTCCGTTTTCGAAAATTAAATTGCCAAATTGTTTTGCAAAAGAAATAAAAAAATGTTTTGAGAATTGCGCGAGAGTAGCCCAAATCTGGCCCAAAGCCCACCTAACCTCCAAACCCTAGGGTTTCCCCTGGTGTTTTTCTGTTCCTACCCCTGCCTCTTGCAACCACCCTCCTCTTCTTTTTCTTTTTCGCAATCGGGTCCTTCCACCCCTCCTTCTTTTCTTTTACCCCCTCTCTCCCTTTTCTTTCTTTTTTCTTTTCTCCCTCTCTCTCTCCTTTTCTTCTTCTCCTCTCCCCGCATCCTTCCCCAACCTCCCGCTCGTGGCCGAGCCCCGCACGCACGCCGCCACCTCGCTCTTCTTCCTCCCCTCCCCACCGGGACGGCCACCGCCAGCTCCTCTCTCCCCCTCCCAGCTCACCCCGGCTCCTTCCTTCCTCTCCCTCCTCTTCTCCTTCCCCATCATGCCCGCATCCCCGGCCTCTTCTCCCGTGCTCGACCTCCCCTGCGCAGGCCGGTTCCTCCACCTCGCCGGTTTCCCCTCTCCCCGCCGTCCTCGCCCCAGCTCCGGCCCGAGCCGCGCCGCCTCGCGCCTCTCACCTGCCCGGCGCAGCTCCTCCGCCCTCTGCCGGCTCTCCGCTCCTCCCTCCGCGCGCCCCCTCTCCTTCCCGTGCTCCTTCTTCTCCCCGGCCCTCTCCCTCCTCCACGGCCGGCGCGCCGCCGCCCTCGTCGTCGCCGCCCGCATCTCCGCCCTCCTGCTCCTCCATCCCCGCCTCGACTCCCTCCTCCAGCTCCAGCCCCGCTACCCCTGCAGCTCCGTCTCCGGCCACCTCCGCCCCGAGCTCGTCCTCTCCTCCGGTGGTCGCTGCCCGCGCCAGGGCCGCCTCGTCTCGCGTCGGCTCCTCTGTCCCCTGCCTTGACATGCTGCCGGCCGCTACCCCTTTGCTCCCGTGTGTGCTGCTGCTGCGCGTGCGTGCTGCAGCCCGAAGCCGTTTCCCGACGGTCGGCCTCCTCCCGTCTCCGTGCCGCTGCCGTGCTTGTGTGTTGCTGCTGTTCCCGGTTGCCTCCGTGCAGGTTCCCATTCCCCGAAGTCCGTCTCCGTTGCCGTCCCCGACGCGTCTCCGTGCTTCGTTTCCCGGTTATCCCTGTCGGGAAGCCCGTCCCCGATGTTCACGGTTTGGTTCCCCGACACATCCCCGATGGAGTTTCCCGGTGGACGTTCCCGTCGTGAAGTGTTCCCCGTCTCCGTTTCCCGAAGTTCCCCGATCCCGCTCCCGTCGTAAATCCATTTCCATTCCCCGTCGTGAAGCTGTTCCCGTCATGAACTGGAGTTCCCCGATTCCGCCGTGAAGCCCGATCCCGGTGCCGTGAAGTCCAAAGACCGGGAACCCGCCAAGTGCTACGCCTCCGTGAAACTGCCAAGGTCTACCCCGACAACCCGACGCCGAGTTCTTCGACCCGATGACCGATGCCATGCAACGACAAGATCTTCCCCGACGGGAACCCGCCAAGGTCTACCTCAACCGGAAATGCGACAAGTTCTCCATTTTTGTGTTTTGTGTGCCGGCCGCCTTCGTGCGCGTCCGTGAAGACCGGTGACCGAGTACCCCGATGCCGCGAACCCCGACGACCCCGAAGCCCGGAACGCCAAGGTCCGCTACGACGACGACCCGAGTACGACTAGTTCCACAACGTCGACTACCTCGACTACTTCGACTCCGGACGAACGACTACTTCGACTACTTCCTCCCCGGTCCGAAGATGACAACCCCGAATCCGAAGATCACCGAATCCGATGTGTGACCCCAACCCTAATCCCTATAACATATATGCGTATCTTATAAAATCATGCATAATTAAATAACATCGCACCTTTATCCATTTAGTCAAATTAAATCAATTTAATTATGGGGTTTGTCCGGTACATCTATTTGTGCACCGATCCCCATTTAAAATGATTTGCCATGTGTTAGGGAATAAAATTGGACAACATTTAATTTTTCATGCATCATGTCATCAACATGCCGATTCTTTTGCCGTAGTAGTAAAATGGATCTTTTCCGTTGTCCAGTGTTTGTTGCTTCTTCGGGAATAGGACGATGAGTTGATGTGAGCAACGACAGGTTCTGCTACCTCTTCCGGATTGCAGGCAAGTGATACTCCCTTGTTACCTTTGCTTGTTTTCTGTCTCTTACTCCACGTATCTTTTGTTCCTTGCTAGCCTTAAGTATCGATGCTTGTGTCCCGATCCTATTTACATGTTTACCTTGCAGCCATGATATAGCCACACCTCCACATCCTATTAACCTGTTGTTTGTTTACCTTGTTAGCCTTGCGAGTCCTAGTGCCTGCTTAGGTGCTTTGCTTGAGTCCTGTTTTCTCTTTGTCTAGTCTTGTTGGTAATATGATAGCTAGGCTCAACCTAAATGGTAATCTTTAATTTCTGTTGCGATGGGAAGAACTTAATAAAGATAAGGCACCGGCGGAAGGCCAATCATGGTGATTTGTTCTGCTAGTGTCGCCTAGGACCCGAGTTCTTTTCCGCTGATCCAAGACTGAGCGCACTAACCACATGTTGGAGTTCTATGGGCCTCCCCACAATCTATTACCGGATCCTCAAACCTGTCCAGGAGCCACAACTTAGTTCGGGTGCTTCCATTTGCGCGCGTACAACGATGATGATGATGAGAAGGTAAGATGATGATGGTTATGTGATTACTTACGGTAGGGTTGCGGCACGTGGCGTTTATCGCATGTGGAAGGAGGGCAATCGTATGAGTGTTCCTCCTGACACCGTCCACGCAACGGTTAGGCCCACCTCGAAACTTCGGCCGAACTCTCAAGGTGGATCAGTCCTAGCTAGGTGGCTCCCTGGACTTGTTTGTAGAGAAGAGAAGTATTGCGTCGAACGCTCCGCCGGTACACCTCTAAGCGAGTGTTTCGATGCGTGTGGGTTCATTGGTGCATCCCTGCAGGGTGAAATCTTTTCGAAAAGCCATGTCCACGGTTATGGACGACTTGGTGAAATGCGCTGGCTAAAAAGATCATAGACAACTTACACTTATTAATTATAACTTGATTAGTAAGATAGATTACTTGAATAATAACCCATAAAACTTGTCCACCGTGTGAGTTGCCCTGATTGCTTCCTCGCGGGTGGTTGATCGAGGGAGTAATACTTGGGCGGGTTTTAGATGTGGTGAGTAATATAGTAGGTTTCTTATGCGCTCTCTTACCTTGTCTCTTTAGACGAAAGTTGTAACATGTCTCTATAAGTTGTTAATGCTGCTTGCCGCCGCCTCAATCGCTAACCCTCTTCCCCTGGAATTCCAGCTTTGATATCTTGTGAGTATTACTTGCCAGTACTTCTACTAGTACTGACCCCTTCGGGGCTGCTATTCCAATGCAGCCAACAGGTTTGAAGTCTGATGATGTTAGCTTGGGAATCCCTCCGGCTTGGCCTGGGCAGGGATATGGTGCCTTCGTTTATCTTCAGGACTCTTAGTCCAATTTGTTTCTTGTCCGTAGCCGGACGCTACCCGCTTCCGTTGTTATTTTGGATCTTTGTATTGTATCTTCGTTCTTGACTCGGTGAGTCGTTGTTGTATATATGTTCTTTGTGGGTTCCATCGAGAACTATTGTAATGTTATCACAATTCCACCCGCATAACGTGCGTGTTGCGACGTGCACGTTATGCCTAGTGGGCGTCCTTTAGGATCGTTATTATGCGGATTTGGCTGGAACGCTAAAGTCTGCATAGTACCGATCTTGGGGCGTTACAAAGTGGTATCAGAGCTCTGGTTCTTCGATACCCCGCGGGTCCAGTTTGCCTGTAGGATATCCTAGCTAATGGTCGATGTTTGTAGAGTGTCAAAACTATTTTACTAAAGATTATTTGGAAAATAACTCAATAGGATTCTTGTTTATTCCTTACCTCTATTCTATTCCTCCTCTTGTCTTGTGTGATTTAAATCTTCTCTCTTATCTATCTTCCGGTCATAGCCTCTTCGTGGGTGGACGATCCCTTGCCTTTCCTAATAGGTTCGATCTTTGGAAGGATATCTACGTATGAACATCGTCATCAGTGTGAGCAAGAACCTCTTGTTAGTGGTGTCGAGAAGATCAACATGGTGCGAGAAGATTCGATAGTTTACCTTGCTCTTCTTCCGCCCCCCCTGACGGTACCGTGGATCTCGGGGCGAGATCCCTTGTTAGTGGTGTCGGTTGTAATGCCGGGGTTTTCCCCAAATTAGATTTTTGTTTGTGTTTGTTTTTGCATCATCATGACATCAGCATCATCGCATCGTATTTTTTGGCAACAAAAATTATTTTTATTAAACCCTATTTTATTTTCTAAAAAGTGTCAGAAAATATTTTACCGAGACAGTCGTCTCCGTTTTCGAAAATTCAATTGACAAATTGTTTTGCAAAAGAAATAAAAAAAATGTTTTGAGAATTGCGCGAGAGTAGCCCAAATCTGGCCCAAAGCCCACCTAACCTCCAAACCCTAGGGTTTCCCCCTGGTGTTTTTCTGTTCCTACCCCTGCCTCTTGCAGCCACCCTCCTCTTCTTTTTCTTTTTTGCAATCGGGTCCTTCCACCCTCCTTCTTTTCTTTTACCCCCTCTCTCCCTTTTCTTTCTTTTTCTTTTCTCCCTCTCTCTCTCTCCTTTTCTTCTTCTCCTCTCCCCGCATCCTTCCCCAACCTCCCGCTCATGGCCGAGCCCCGCACGCACGCCGCCACCTCGCTCTTCTTCCTCCCCTCCCCACCGGGACGGCCACCGCCAGCTCCTCTCTCCCCCTCCCAGCTCACCCCGACGCCTTCCTTCCTCTCCCTCCTCTTCTCCTTCCCCATCGTGCCCGCATCCCCGGCCTCTTCTCCCGTGCTCGACCTCCCCTGCGCAGGCCGGTTCCTCCACCTCGCCGGTTTCCCCTCTCCCCGCCGTCCTCGCCCCAGCTCCGGCCCGAGCCGCGCCGCCTCGCGCCTCTCACCTGCCCGGCGCAGCTCCTCCGCCCTCTGCCGGCTCTCCGCTCCTCCCTCCGCGCGCCCCCTCTCCTTCCCGTGCTCCTTCTTCTCCCCGGCCCTCTCCCTCCTCCACGGCCGGCGCGCCGCCGCCCTCGTCGTCGCCGCCCGCATCTCCGCCCTCCTGCTCCTCCATCCCCGCCTCGACTCCCTCCTCCGGCTCCAGCCCCGCTGCCCCTGCAGCTCCGTCTCCGGCCACCTCCGCCCCGAGCTCGTCCTCTCCTCCGGTGGTCGCTGCCCGCGCCAGGGCCGCCTCGTCTCGCGTCGGCTCCTCTGTCCCCTGCCTTGACATGCTGCTGGCCGCTACCCCTTTGCTCCCGTGTGTGCTGCTGCTACGCGTGCGTGCTGCAGCCCGATGCCGTTTCCCGACGGTTGGCCTCCTCCCGTCTCCGTGCCGCTGCCGTGCTTGTGTGTTGCTGCTGTTCCCGGTTGCCTCCGTGCAGCTTCCCGTTCCCCAAAGTCCGTCTCCGTTGCCGTCCCCGATGCGTCTCCGTGCTTCGTTTCCCGGTTATCCCCGTCGGGAAGCCCGTCCCCGATGTTCACGTTTTGGTTCCCCGACGCATCCCCGATGGAGTTTCCCGGTGGACGTTCCCGTCGTGAAGTGTTCCCCGTCTCCGTTTCCCGAAGTTCCCCGATCCCGCTCCCGTCGTAAATCCATTTCCGTTCCCCGTCGTGAAGCCGTTCCCGTCGTGAACTAGAGTTCCCCGATTCCGCCGTGAAGCCCGATCCCGGTGCCGTGAAGTCCAAAGACCGGGAACCCGCCAAGTGCTACGCCTCCGTGAAACTGCCAAGGTCTACCCCGACAACCCGACGCCGAGTTCTCCGACCCGATGACCGATGCCGTGCAACGACAAGATCTTCCCCGACGGGAACCTGCCAAGGTCCACCTCAACCGGAAATGCGACAAGTTCTCCATTTTTGTGTTTTGTGTGCCGGCCGCCTTCGTGCGCGTCCGTGAAGACCGGTGACTGAGTACCCCGATGCCGCGAACCTCGACGACCCCGAAGCCCGGAACGCCAACGTCCGCTACGACGACAACTCGAGTACGACTACTTCCACGACGTCGACTACCTCGACTACTTCGACTCCGGACGAACGACTACTTCGACTACTTCGACTACTTCGACTACAATGACTACTTCGACTACTTCCTCCCCGGTCCGAAGATGACAACCCCGAATCCGAAGATCACCGAATCCGATGTGTGACCCCAACCCTAATCCCTATACCATATATGCGTATCTTATAAAATCATGCATAATTAAATAACATCGCACCTTTATCCATTTAGTCAAATTAAATCAATTTAATTATGGGGTTTGTCCGGTACATCTATTTGTGCACCGATCCCCATTTAAAATGATTTGCCATGTGTTAGGGAATAAAATTGGACAACATTTAATTTGTCATGCATCATGTCATCAACATGCCGATTCTTTTGCCATAGTAGTAAAATGCATCTTTTCCGTTGTCCAGTGTTTGTTGCTTCTTCGGGAATAGGACGATGAGTTGATGTGAGCAACGACAGGTTCTGCTACCTCTTCCGGATTGCAGGCAAGTGATACTCCCTTGTTATCTTTGCTTGTTTTCTGTCTCTTACTCCACCTATCTTTTGTTCCTTGCTAGCCTTAAGTATCGATGCTTGTGTCCCGATCCTATTTGCATGTTTACCTTGCAACCATGATATAGCCACACCTCCACATCCTATTAACCTGTTGTTTGTTTACCTTGTTAGCCTTGCGAGTCCTAGTGCCTGCTTAGGTGCTTTGCTTGAGTCCTGTTTTCTCTTTGTCTAGTCTTGTTGGTAATATGATAGCTAGGCTCAACCTAAATGGTAATCTTTAATTTCTGTTGCGATGGGAAGAACTTAATAAAGATAAGGCACCGGCAGAAGGCCAATCGTGGTGATTTGTTCTGCTAGTGTCGCCTAGGACCCGAGTTCTTTTCCGCTGATCCAAGACTGAGCGCACTAACCACATGTGGGAGTTCTATGGGCCTCCCGCAATCTATTACCGGATCCTCAAACCTGTCCAGGAGCCACAACTTAGTTCGGGTGTTTCCATTTGCGCGCATACAACGATGATGATGATGACAATGTAAGATGATGATGGTTACGTGATTACTTACGGTAGGGTTGCGGCACGTGGCGTTTATCGCATGTGGAAGGAGGGCGTATGAGTGTTCCTCCCGACACCGTCCACGCAACGGTTAGGCCCACCTCGAAGCTTCGGCCAGACTATCAAGGTGGATCAGTCCTAGCTAGGTGGCTCCCTGGACTTGTTTGTAGAGAAGGGAAGTATTGCGTCAAACGCTCCGCCGGTACACCTCTAAGCGAGTGTTTCGATGCGTGTGGGTTCATTGGTGCATCCCTGCAGGGTGAAATCTTTTCGAAAAGCCGTGTCCGCGGTTATGGACGACTTGGTGAAATGCGCTGGCTAAAAAGATCATAGACAACTTACACTTATTAATTATAACTTGATTAGTAAGATAGATTACTTGAATAATAACCCATAAAACTTGTCCACCGTGTGAGTTGCCCTGATTGCTTCCTCGCGGGTGGTTGATCGAGGGAGTAATACTTGGGCGGGTTTTTGATGTGGTGAGTAGTATAGTAGGTTTCTTATGCGCTCTCTTACCTTGTCTCTTTAGACGAAAGTTGTAGCATGTCTCTATAAGTTGTTAGTGCTGCTTGCCACCGCCTCAATCGCTAATCCTCTTCCCCCGGAATTCCAGCTTTGATATCTTGTGAGTATTACTTATCAGTACTTCTACTAGTACTGACCCCTTCGGGGCTGCTATTCCAATGCAGCCAATAGGTTTGAAGTCTGATGACGTTAGCTTGGGAATCCCTCCGGCTTGGCCTGGGCAGGGATATGGTGTCTTCGTTTATCTTCAGGACTCTTAATCCAATTTGTTTCTTGTCCGTAGCCGGACGCTACCCGCTTCCGTTGTTATTTTGGATCTTTGTATTGTATCTTCGCTCTTGACTCGGTGAGTCGTTGTTGTATATATGTTCTTTGTGGGTTCCATCGAGAACTATTGTAATGTTATCATAATTCCACCCGCATAACGTGTGTGTTGCGACGTGCACGTTATTCCTGGTGGGCGTCCTTTAGGATCGTTATTATGCGGATTTGGCTGGAACGCTAATGTCTGCATAGTACCGATCTTGGGGCGTTACACAGTTCCCTGTTTTTGTGTTGTTTTTGTTGCAGAAAGTTACTTCTGAAAATATTCTCGGAATTAGACGAAAATTTACGGAGATTTTTTTAAACAAATAAATATCGTAGCCAAAAGGGCAGCCAAGGGGGAAGCCCACAGGCCAGGGGCGACCCCCAGCCCGTGGCCACCACCCGCCCCTGGCCCTGGAGCACCTCCTCGAGCCGCCTCTTCGCATATAAAATCAGTCGTGACCTAAAACTGACGACCCCGAAGGATTTTTCTAGAAACGTAACAGAGTTCCGCCACCATCATCGACAAGTTTCGGGGGTCAGATTGATCCTGTTCCGGCACCCTGCCGGGACGGGGATCGACCTCCGGAAGCCATCTCCATCGACACCGCTGCTTCAAGGAGGGAGTAGTCCCTCGTCGGGACTGAGGCTTGTATGAGTAGCAATGTGGTTATCTCTCTCTCCATGATGTGATCTTCGTTGTGATCATGAGCTTTGTTGATATAGTTGAATACATGATGTTTCCCTTTGTGTAAAGGATATGATGTTGCTCAAGTGGTGTTATCTAGTATCATGGGTTTGTTATTTATTTTGGGTTGAATAGATTATGAGGTTTTTTGATGCTTGTGTTTAGTATAATCTCCATGGTGCGACAGTGACAACGCGCGTACCGTGGATGTATTAGAAAGAGACTATTCAAGAGATAGGTTGTGGTGTTTATTAGTACTGTCTTTGGATGATGAAAGTGACAGTGTGCATTGTTGCTAGATGTGGAATACGAACTTTAAGGTGTGCTTTTTGTAGCCCTACGCAATTCTCATCTTATTTGGTTCACGAAAGAATGATCTCCGAGTAACATCTACCTTGCATATCATGTGTTTAATTATGTTAATGATGTGAGAGTTACCACTAGTGGAAGTATGAAGTCTAGGCCTTGTTTCCAAGTATTGAATCATCGTTTTAAGTCACCTTTTCCACTTGTTTGCTTGCTGCTATTTTTATTACAAAATTACAAAATCACCTTTTACCATCCTTATCACTTGCATTTTTACGGTCTCTTCGCCGAACTAGTGTATCTATACAATTAGCCATTATATTAGGTGTGTTGGGGACACAAGATACTTATTTTATCTTAATTGCAGGGTTGATTGCGAGGGATACATTCAACCTACGCCTCAGTGAGTTCGATAAATCTTGGGTTAATCACTTAAGAGAAATTTGCTGCTCTCATACAAACATCTACGCTTGGAGGCCCAACATAGTATACAAGAATAGAAGCATATAGTAGACATCACCCACCCACACCGGGCCTACGCGCCTCGCACTGGACGCGGTGCTCAGGCTGCCCAGCGACACCACCAAGCCCGCCCACTCCTCTGCAACCGGCGCTCCACATACCGCCGATGGACTGGCTCCTTAGCGGGTCGGCGGCTCCAATCCTTGGGGAAGAGGACGATTTTGGCGGCGCCCTCGCGCCACCACCGTTCCCGGCGTACTTCCCCGACGTGGTCTTCAACCCGCCATCACCAACGCCGTCGGCCGATCTCCGTGAGTACGACTTCTCGCCAGGGTATGGTCACGTGCCGGACGCATACTTGGACCTCCCGACGCCGACGCCAATGCTAAGTGATGAGGGCCCGGAGCTGGTAACGTGTTGCGAATAGAATGAAAACTTCTGCTTTATTGATCTGGCCAGAGGCCTATTTATACATGAAGTATGTCGGTTTACAAGTAGGTAGTTGCTAAGTAGCGGTTTGTACGTAAACAAAACGTTCATAAAATAATAACAGTTCAGTTGCTCTGCTCCGCTTTAGTATGGGAGACGTTTTGTTTCTCAACATATAGAACCCGCGTTAGAAAATGGCAAAAGGCACCGCGGCCGCCATTCAAAACCCGACCAAAAAGACCCCTTCCTCTCTCCCCACCGGCCTGACCAGTGGGCGCAAACCAGATGGCTGACGTCATCGTTTCCACGGTACCCACGAGGGTGAGTGCATTTCCGCCGCTGCTTTTCCATCTCCCCTGTGCGAAGCTTAACTGCGTCCGCTGTCTTCAAGCCCACAGAGTAATCAACACACACTCACAGTCAGACACGCACTGACACGGGCAGGGTCAGTTCACGCGGGCGCCGCACCGCCGCGACCAGGGACTCGCCGTCTCCGGCGTCGTTCCTCCAGATCTCGGCTCGTCAGTCGTCACTCTGTCTCCCTCCCGTGCGGAATCGAGCGACTGAGGCCGGCGTCGTCCGCAGCTGATTCAGGATGGGCAGCACGAGCACCTTCGTCATTAGGTGGATCAACTTCTTCACCATGGTCAGTCAGCCTCCTTCCTTGCTTCCCTTTCCCTTCCTAGTTGCTCCGGTCGGTGGTCCTTGCTTCCCGATGGCCGAGCCGTTTCGAGCTGGCGCAGCTACCGAGGCTCGGCTCCCGAGCGACTCACTGCTGATTGGTGAATGCCAGTTATAGGATATAGTACATTGTTTTCTCGGATGCCTAGCTTATTCGGAATTGGGTTCCAGCTTGTTTTGATGCAGCACATTTTGGGTAAATCGATGGGGAAGTGCTTGGTTAGTTGCTGAATTCGGACCGTAACATTATTCTTCCCCTTGTGCTTGCCTCACATTTGGTGTCTGTCCAGCAGTGTCCTTTTATTGTGTTGTATTGCATCCTTGTCCATATATCCCACAAGGCTACACGCACTTACCGGTTCTAGACCATCCTTAATTTCTTTCTTGTCGAACTCTTAATTTCTAGCAAATTAATGTTCACGCATGCAGGCAGTGCTCCACACAGTTTAGTGTCGGGTCATCGAGTTCCTTCCAGGTCGATGTATATTATGACACTCTTCAACTGCTCTTTGCTGAACAGATGCTGGCAATACTGGTGGTCGGTTTTGGGTTTTGGATGAGCACCCACAATGACGAATGCAGACGGTCGCTGACCATCCCTGTCATGGCTCTCGGAGGAGTAATTTTTCTCATGTATGCGTGCCTCGGATTGTATTCCCACTGCGTTAATACTGTGAATAATCATTGCTCCGCATTGACCTGGTTGACTGCTGATGCCGCAGGTCGCTTGCGGGATTCGTGGGTGCTTGGAAGAACATCTCTTGCTTGCTTTGGACAGTATCCTTTTTGCGGCATTTGATGCATAAACCTACAGCCACATCATCGCTACTGATGTTGGTTGTCGTCTTGGTACTTTTGGAATTACTTGTTTCCTTGACATGTGGGTATCTATCTAGTATCTAATAATGCTATTCGTAGTCCTGGTGGCAATCATGGTGTTCACAGTGCTTGCGTAAGTTCCTATGATTCATTTGAGATTTTTTTAACAGTAGCAGAACCTTTTGAGCTGTTGCCAGTCATGGCGATTGGTGTACTTTTTGCTTGAAAATTAACTGGAATGTGCATTGGGTGTTGATGGTATTTAATCCTAGTACCGTTCAGAGGATAATCACCAATTGACTTCAGAGCTCACTTTAGTGGTTGCAAGTTCGGTTAACTTACCTTGCCACGTACTGTTGCAGGTTTATCATTACAAATACTGGATCTGGTCATGCTGTTCCTGGGGCCAGGTATCTAACTATATCTTAGTGTTTGTAGAATGATTGAAATGCCAAAGATATGTTGAAGTAACATATCACTTACTGTATGAAAACCTGGACTATGTAGCCACAATGCAATTTTGTTCACTTAGTGCCTGCTTGTCACTATATGAACCGTGAACAAAATTGCTTTCTTCAATGGAACACATTGCAGGCATATGGTTCTCAGCTGCATTTTCTCATGTTCTATACAGATATAAAGAGTATCGTCTTCAGGACTATAGCTCTTGGTTCGTCAAACAGGTATGTCCTAACTCTTTGTTTGGGACGTTTGTTTACTTCCATTTGCGATTTATTCAGATTCATCTATGCTGGCATAACTCAATTAATTTATTTTAAAGCTCAACGACACTGAAAAATGGACCCATCTGAGAAGTTGCCTTGTGAAATCGGATGATTGCAATAGCTTGTCAAAAAGATACAAGGTCTCTCCTTTTCTGGGCATCCTACTTTACCTGATGTGATGTCTCAAAGTTTCGATCGTTCCTTTTGCGGTGATCTTAGTTATACCATTCGACTTAATGCAGTTTTTTTTTTTACTTGATCCAGACTCGAAAAGAATACATGATTGCTGATCTGACTCCCATTGAATCTGGCTGTTGCCGCCCACCGGCAGAGTATGCACCTTGTACCCTCCACTGTGTATTTTGAACCTGGAATTGCTTGTCATCAGAGTGTAACATGGTTATGGTATTTCTCTGAACATTGTCAGATGTGGATATCCAGCTTTGAATGCTTCCAACTTTGATTTGAGCTTCCATCCGGTGAGCACAAACGTCGACTGCAAACTGTACAAGAATGATAAGTCCCTCAGGTGCTATGACTGCAATTCTTGCAAGTAAGTTGTTCATCTCGTATTGACCTATTCCACCTCCGAAGTGCCAACACCTTATTACAATCTCAGTGCTTATGTGAAGTTTGTTGCTTCTAGAGCTGGCGTTGCGCAATACATGAAGACAGAGTGGCGAGTGGTTGCCATCTTCAATGTGATATTGTTTGTTATTTTGGTAAGCCCAATTCCCCTGAAATGCTATGTAGACTATTTTCTCTTGCTTGACACAATAAAATTGCCCCATCTTTATCTGTCATCATGAATTTCTTATATTTGTATGGGCTTTGTTTTTCCCTAGTCATTCGTATACTTCGTTGGGTGCTGCGCACGTCGACATGCTGGAGGTAGCCATTCTAAAGTTCCTCGAAGATGACCGCTGTCCTTTGAAGTGAATCCTCTCTATGTCCATGTGTCACAGCAAGAATTGTATTTGCCGTCCCTTGCGATAACATTGTTCAATCAAGTTTAGTTAATGAAATGCAATGCCATTGCCATGTCTTTTACTCTTCACTGCTGTTGTTGTTCTGTGAACACAAATGAGTACAACCTTAGCCGTGTCACAACAATTGTGGTTCTATTCTAAACCAAAAGCTGCAGACCTGTGGCTGCATATTCCCTACGCTGGATGCACGTCCATTATCTTTTAAGTCTAGCCGCTAATTCAAGACCAGAAACCCAAAGCAAGGTATGTGACTGTAACATCATCAAATCAAAGGTTAAATCTTACGGTTGATTTGGTTGGGGTGCGCCAGGCCCAAAAAGCAGTGCAACACCTAGGCGACACTTGAGGGCCCCAGTAGCAAGCTACTGTGGTGGACCCTCCCCACAAAAAATAAATTTAATATCATTGTGGATATTTAGCCCACATATCAGATATTAAACTGATAAGAACAGATACTACACTTGATCTTAGCCAAAAGGCCGAGAAAGGTATGTTTTAAACCGTTGCCGTGGGTCTGGTTATATATTGGTTCTCCGCCTGCTGTTCGCTCCCGCTCGGTGGTGTGGGACTAAACGCGAGAGCACAGCACGGCGTAATCTGCTCAATCGAAATTCTTAATACTCCGTACGAAGGAAGCTTAACGTGGATGGGCCAAGTGCGTGGCCTGGCCTGGCCTGGCCCAGAGATGAGTAGAAAGCCCAAGGCTAATGCAGCCTAGAGAAACGCGTTCCACTAAAAAAAAGGTCAGACCCTTTTCTCCCCTTGTCCGAGTTCTGCCAAAAGTCGTACAGCACGAGGCCCGGACTTATATTGCTCATCAGGGGGCTCAAAATTAAGGAATGTTTCATGTTTGATGATTGACGAAACTGTCGAATGTAAAATAAACGGCGGAGCAGCCTAGGCACCAGTGAAAGAGCCAGGTAACAGCAGCACAGGCCGTGTCTCCGTGTAAAAATGGACAAGCACAAACAAGTCAGATTGAACATGGCTTACTATGATCCGAATCAAAAGGGGATGCCTGAAGCGATTTCATAACTGGAGTCCTGGAATAGTACTAGGAAATCCCTTAATTACCTCCAGTAGTTGGTTCTTTCTGAAGAAAAACTACACTTGGTTCTGAAATCCACAAGGACTGCACACCCGACTCTTCAGTATAGAAATCCAAGAATCCAATAGCTTTAGTTGCCACTTTTGCAGGGGTACTTTAGTTGCTACTTTTGAGCGCAGTGAGGAAAAATCAGCAAATCCAATTCTAATGCTTGCTACAAACCCTTCATTCCTGATGTGTTCTTTTCTAGGGAACTTTCTGTCATGGACCTGGATGGGAATACGCCTACGGACAAGCGAAGACGGAGAGCTGATCGGAACCGCCAGCGCCCAGCTCGGATCGCGGGGCCTGAATGGACTAGCTAGTAGCCAATCAGAGTTGAGCGGCACGTCGTTCCAGGGGGTGACGTGGACCATCGCGATGGGCGGGAGCTTACTAAAGGAAAGGAGCGGTGTCGTGTGTGAGTTGTCGAGAGACCAAGGACGAATTCTACTCCTGTAATCCCCTTTCTCCTTCTCCTGTGCATCCTCCTTCCTGCTCCTCCTCCTGAATTCCTGCACACTCTATTGCTTGTATCTGGATTCGTGTGTTGATGAGAGTGAGATAAGTAGCTACATAACAAAATACCTCGATCTGAGATAGTAATTCCACATCGGCAGGCGTTGATCACCTGCGGTGGTCGGCACAAAGTTCCGTCAGGAACGCCTTCGATTTGGGTGCTCGATTTGGGTTGAGTTGAAGGGATTCCATACTGGAGCGTCCGCATCAAACCCGGTGGACGACGTCGGAGAGGATCGATAACTTGGGGACAGAGATGGAGGCGATTCAGAAGATGATCGAGGCGCTGTCCTCAGATCTTAAAACTGGTCTCTCCTCGGTGGAAACTAAGTTGGAGAGTACGCAGGCGTCGGTGGATGCGACGGCTCGATCGCTTCATACGCTGGATGAATGGAAGAGCAACATCGACAATCAGGTGTCGGATCTGAACGTATTTGTGGGGGAGCTGCGTAAGCATGTGGATCATATCGCCGTGGGAGTCGGTCTCAGCGCCCTGGGACCAGCACCGCATGTGGTTCCAGGAGCAGCGTCGCCGCCTGCGACACCATTGGCCGCTGCTGTGGTGGCGTCGTCGCAAGTGGAAAACTCCAGGCCCAGTGGCCATCGTCTTCAACACGATCTCCGGGGCCAGGCAATGGGTGAAAGGATCGTATGGGCACCTAGAGGGGGGGGGGGGGGGGGGGAATAGGTGCTACACCAAATTTTAATTCTTTTTCAATTTTAGGCTTGACACAAAGGTAAATTCTCTAGATATGCAACTACGGTGAAATTACCTATATGACCAGCAAGCAACTACGACTAGGCAAGAAAACACGATACAAGTAAAGACAACTAAGGGATAGAGATAACCGAAAGTAGAAGCACGCGGAGACAAGGATGTATTCCCGAGTTCCTCCTTGTTAAGGGAGTACGTCTCGTTGGAGGGGTGTGAGCTCGCCACAAGAGGCCTACTCAAGATGCCACAAAGGCCTCACCCTATTCTCCGATGAACCGCACCCAAGGGTTTGGTTCACCTTCCACTATCGGAATCCTTCGAGGCGTAATCCGGAGCCTTTACAACGTTCTTGGGGCACACACCCACAACCTAATTGGGGGCTCCCAAATCAACCAATCTGTCACAATTACAACAAGTAGTAAGCAAGAGAATCTAGGGTAACACAATGCTAACCCTAGAAACGAAATCCGTCAAGTGAATGAGGGGAAAATGAATAACGGCTTGGTGAAGATGCAGATCGGGGCCTTCTCCTTCAATCCCCCAAAGATCAACGAATTTAGGTGGAGGGATTGAGAGATCTAAAAGATTTGAGCTTTGAGCTTTTAGAGCATTAATGGAGGAGAGAGGATTCAAAAATCTAGCTCCACCAAGGTGAGTGAATACCCCTTCACAAAAAACAGGCCGTTGGGGGGGCCTCAGATGCGCCTCACCGGAAGTACCGCTAGGCCCAGCGGTACTTCCGGCCTTCCTCAGAGCAGGTGGTCAACGGTCTTCAGATCTGGGCAGCAGACCCGCCAGGCCAGTACTTCCGCTCCGGTGGCCGGTAGTACCGGGATGAGCGGTACTTCCGGACCTAGTTCCGGTCCCGGTTCCGGGAGGAACCAGTACCGGATTTTCCTAAGCGGAAGTGCAGCCGGAAGTTCTCCCGGAACTTGAGGGCGGAAGTTCTGGCCCGGAGGCCGGTACTTCCGGACTAGCCCGGTACTTCCGGTCCAACTTCCGGTGCCACTTCCGCCCGGATACAGAACCGAAATTCCGCAAGCGGAAATGGGGCCGGAAGTGTTCCCGGAAGTTTGCAGCGGTTGTTCTGGCCTGGAGGCCGGTACTTCCGGACGCCTCCAGGACACTCAAACTGGACAGAAAAACGATGCCGTTTTTGCGACGATTCTTTTTGGATTTCCTGCACAGCTATGATTCAACATTAGAGCACTTAGTTGAACTGTTGTCAACATCAAAACCACATGGGGATGGCACATGCTCTTTCAATCTCCCCCTTTTTGGTGTTGACGACAATTCAACTAATTAGCATAGTCGGTTTTCAAAAGATAAACGGGCTCCCCCTAAAGGAGCTCCCCCTATCTTTTGGAAACCTTGCAAGTGACAATCTATATCTATACCTACCTAATAATAAAGGAAGAGTTGCTTCTCCCAAAAAAATTCGTCCAACTTTCATATTACCCTTTGTTTTAGCGGGAATTACATGAAAATGCCACCGCTTATATGAGAGAAAAACGTTTCGCCTCTGTTCGTAAAAAAAAACCCACCGAAGCCTCCTCTGTTCTCCTCCTTCGCCCCGACACTCCGTGATCCAGCTCTTCCCCGCGATCCAGCACCGCCCCGTACCAGCACCCCTCTGCCACCGCCACAAGAAGCTAAGACGCCCCGTAGCCGCTGCCGATGGATCCGGCCTAAAATCTGTAGGATCATTCACCAATAGACCTTCATGATGTAGATCTGAACTTCTTTTCTTTCTCCTTTTCTTTCAATTTTCAAATCCCGGTGCTCACCGTCTCGACCGTTTGTCCTTGGCCGTGCTGCTGCTTGCTCCCCGGCGAGGCAGCCGCGCCACTCTCGGCAGCGCCCAACACATGGACTCCTCGGTCGCGGCAGAGTAGGAGAGCACACATACTTCACCGGCGGTAATTTTGCTCGAGGCTGGGCAGCCTACAGCGGCGACCACGGCAGGCTGGTCGTACCGGCGGGGGAGCAGAGGAGTGGCTGCGGGAGTCAGTGCGGGCACGATGGGGCAGGCGCGGCGGCCAGCCGAGAGCAAGGGACGCCGGCGGCACAGGGGGTCAGGGCTGCCAGAATCCCTGCGCGCGGGGGACGCTGGCCAGTCCGGTGATGCGGAGGTAACAGATGACAGTAGTTGTTTCCATGTTCCTGTCATGGATTCTAATGCTTTTGGTTCACAATGGCTGGTTTACTATCAGGCTGATGGATTCTGAATTTCAGGTATCAACATGGACTAGCGTAGGGTCATATATGTCCTCACTGTAATTTTGGTCTCAAGTTCATGAGTGTTCAGACGACAGCATGTTTCTTATTTATTTATTACTCCGTTGAAAAGAAGAGGAAATCATGTGTTGGTACACACACAGGTGTACTAATGCAACATCGAGTATGCACACAGGTGCCTGTTTTACTGGACCAGATGAAACTAGCTTGCCTTTTGTGCTACTGGAAATGAGAATGCAAACAGTAGCTAGCTGATTGTTATGGGCTTGCACTGGAAATGAGAATCGACCTGAAGAGATAGATGCTCGCTGTCCGTTGTGTCCGCATATACCACCATACGCTGAACTGAAGTCTCGATTTCGAAATCATTATATTCAATCAGCTCAGCTCTTGTGACAAAATAGGAGGCTATGCATGCAGGCTCCATCATTTTCGTACTCATTTGTATATTCAAAATCATATCTGGTCTTCTGCCGCACGTACGGGGAAATGCATCCACAGCGTCGCCCCACGCCACCAGCGAATGGATATTTTGCGTTTTTCTCTTTAGTCTGTATTGAATAGTTTAGAGGGCTTTTCAAAAGAAAAAATCATGGCTGAAACCTCACGCAGACTCACAAAAAGGGTCCATATCTTGCCACATCATCAAATACGACGGTCTCCATGATGAGTGACTGTATATTAAAAAAAAATACGACTGCATATTCAAAAAAAATGATGAGTGACTGTAGATGGACCCCTAAACCGTACTTGAGTAAAGTATGATACGTATTCCTGAGTAAGTTGATCGAGATGGGTCTTGATGACAAGTTCAGGTATCATGGATGCATTTTACTCTCCCCATTGCCTAATTTTCTATGAGAGAAATGATGTAATCCAAAAAAAAAAAGGAAACGAGACACACATGGAGCAAGGATTAATGATGTTCTTAAGTCTTTAAATACTTTTTTATATTGTTCTATAAATACATTTTTATATCCTCCAATATGAGATGGCATCGTCGCCAAGATGAACCCCCTACCCCCCACCCCCACCCCTACCCCCCTAAAAAAACCAATGTCGTTTGTGGGAGGTGGAACATGTATGATCACACGCCGAATCGTTCCACACAATAAAAATTAACCCGTAGCAACGCACGGGCATTTTTGCTAGTAGATACATAAAACCATAGATACATGAATGCAAACCATAGATAGAATGTCTAGAGATAAGCAAATAGTTCAACAAAGGTACATGCTCACATCATGTAAGGAGTTCAACGAACGAGATAAAGATAACCCGGGAACCTCGAGATAAAAGATTCAAAGAAAGCAAACCCGAGGTCCCACCCATGCAAATCCCGAAACTACGTTCTATGCTAACACTTCTCCCCCTTTGGCGTCAAGACACCAAAAAGAAAGAAGCGAAATTACCACGCCCCATGAGATCACTCCTCCTCATCAGACCACACAACACGCTCGGCGACCCATGTTGCCTTGGGGGTAACATCCTCTTCAGAGCCATCAGACACAGGGAGATCCAGTTTGCGCATGATTTGCTTCTGACGAAGGCGGGACTTCTTCTCTTGAACATGAGCCTCATACATGCGATCATCGAGCAGACAGAAGGACTTCTTGATCTTGATTTGGATCGACTTGAGCCACCCAGGTTTCTCAACAGGAGCATCACTCACTTCCTTCTCTTTCTTGTTACGGTCAGCTGGCAGCACATGTTGCTTACGGCGAAGTTTCTTCTCTAAGTGAGGACGCACAGGCAAGATACGATCAAGACGCTGACTCTCATGAAGATATGCCCATTTGCCAACAATGAGCTTCATAATGTAGGGGGCATAAGCTGGAGCACGCCGATCAATGATAGAGAGCCATAGTTCCTCAAAGAGGACATTCATAACATCCAGTTTCTCTCCGGCCCCTTGCTTCTCATGACACAGAATCAGCAAATCAATAAAATACCCATGGACTTGATCCTAATTGCCCACGCGTGGATAGAGAGTCTCACAGAAAATGCGATGCATGATCTCAACGGTGGGGATGAGATCCTCAGTTTGCCCCGGAGTGCCACCGGGCATGGTGATAGGGGCAAGCCCATCTTTGCTACTTGGACGGTCGTTGCCATGAACCCTCCATCCGGTGTTGACTTGATATCCCAAAAGCGCAGCAAAATCAGTCCACTTGGCAGTCACATGCTCATCTTTGATCATCCAGTGAAGAACGGGGTTCCGTTCATCTCCAATATGCACGGTGGCATAAAACTGCCCAACCAACTCCTCATCGAAATCCTGATGCGGCTCCATGATATGAAGCAACCCAAACTCCTCACACATGGCATAGGCTTCGGCAAAGTAGTCCTTGAGCTTCGGAGACGTCAAGTGAGGCAGATTCATACGGTGTTGCTTGACTACTGCATTCCTCTGTCCCAGATAAACTTGATCATACACAAGCTCTTGATCATTGGTGTAGAAGCAGGGGTTGCGAACGTTGTCATGGCGAGGAAGGAGATAGGGGTTCTTCTCGCGGTACTCTTGGTACTCCCGGGGGGACATTTTGGTGAAAGAAACCGAGGGAGGAGGTTTCTTTGCCACTGACTTCTTGGCAGTCCCACTGGTTCTGGCAGCATGTTTCTTCTTCTCAATGTTGATTTGACGAGTAGACTTGGTCTGTGGCATGACCTCGGACTCTTCCTCAAAATCTTCTTCAAGGGTGCGTTGCTTGCGGACTGAGAAGGAGGAACCTGAGAGAGTGAGCAAACAAGATAGGGAGGGAACTAGGATAGACAAAAGTTCTCAAAAGAAACACGAAGTTTACAGGAGTAGCAATCTTGTATAGACATTGGTGACAGCGGTAGTACCGGGAGGAACCCCGGAGTACAGCCCGGAGCTTCCAAGCACAAGGGCCCGGTTGAACCGGAAGGAACTAGGGTTTCTCACGGTACTAGGATGGCACCAAAATCTACACAAGAGACCTACTCTAGGAAACTAAAAGCATCTAGCCAAGGTCAAAGACATACTCCATGAGAGATTGCAACCAAACAATCATGCATCTAGAACTTGCCCTACACCACATCTAGAGAATCAACAAGTGACACCTAGAAAGAGCATGAGGAGGGCAAATACCGGAGGCCATGGCGGAGAATGACGTGGGGAACGATCCCCTTGGACCAGATCTGAAGGGAGGACACCGGAGGAGCTCCAATGGAGGTCCACGGGTGGCGGTGGCTGCAGGAGGTGAGAGAATAGGGTTGGGGGTCAGGGGGGAGAAGGAGGAAGAGAGGATACTGATACGTGTCAAACGTATCTATAATTTTTGATTGATCCATGCTAGTTTTGTGATGTTGTCACATGTTTTTATTATCATATTAATCATTTTTATGCATTTTGTTGGACTAACCTATTGACAAGATGCCTAGTGCCAATTTCCTGTTTTTGCTGTTTTTGTATTTCAGAAAGTCCACCACAGGAAATATCGTCGGATTGCGCTGAAAATTTACGGAGATTTTTTATGCGACGGAAGGAACCAGAGGACCAAAGGGCAGCCTGGGGGGCCACCCAGAGGCCACAGGCGGGTGGCGGCCGCGGCCCCCCTAGGACCCGCGGGTGGGGCCCGCCCCTGCCCTCTGGGCACTGCCTCGGCCCCCTCCGACGCCTATAAATTCCCTTTAACCCTAAAACAGACGGGGCGGCCATTATTTTCCAGAGAAGTCATCCCGACGCGCCGTCATCTCAAACCCTAGTTCGGGGGTGATTCTGAAGCAGATCCCGGCACTCTGTCGGAGGGGAGATCGATCCCGGAGGGCTCTTCATCGCCATGCCTTCCTCCGGGATGATTTGTGAGTAGTCCCACCTTGGACCATGGGTCCATGGCAGTAGCTAGATGGTAGTCTCTCTCTCTTGTGCTTCATGTCTTATGATCTTCTGAGCTGCCTAACATGATCAAGATCGATTATTGTAATGCTATGTGATGTGTTTGCTGGGATCCGATGGATTATAAAGTTATGATCAGATTATGCATGATTCTTATATGTTGATTTATGTTCTTGCATGCTCTCCGATGTGCGTAGTTACTTTGGCCAAGTGATTGTGTGTATCTCCAAGAGAGGGTATTTATGCTAGATAGTGGGTTCATGCCCCCTTTTGTTCCTGGGCACGAGTGACAGAAACGTCTAAGGGCGAGGGTGTGATGTTGCTACTAAGGGTAAAACAGCGGTGTTAATGTCTCTTTTGATATTAGTATTGCTTACTTCATGCGCTTTACTTAATGCAAATGTCTGTTGCTTGCAACTTAATACCGATGGGTTACAGGTTGGATAGCGATCCCACGGTGGACTTTTTAGACAAAGATGCAGTTGGACTCAACGGTCTTTGTTCATTGTCGTGATGCCTACTTAAATATTATCATGTTCTCTTTGTCATAGCTAGATTAAGTTTGTGTTATAATCTTGTCAATTGCCCAGCTGTAATTTGTTTACCCATCATATGATTGTTCTATTTATTTGAGAGACTCCACTAGTGAACCCATGGCCCCCGGTCCATCTTTTTACATTGATTGCAACCTTTATTCATCACTTTTCATCATCATTACTCCACTGGTCCATTTTCATATTTCATCTATTTCACTATAGAATTAACCGCTTTGTTTTCTGCGAGACCGGAAAGATTGACAACCTTTCCGCCATTGGGGGCAAAGTATTTTGGTTGAGTGTGTGCAGGTCCACATCTGTTGAAGATTAAGCGCCAGAGATCTTCAACATTCACTTTGTTGTTGATTTCAAGGTCCTACTGGTTCGATAAACCTCGGTTCGTTATCGAGGGAAACCTGCTGCTTGGTACATCTCTGCCTTCGCCTGGGGCACCACCCAACTCTTCATCAGTAGCAATCAAGCTCTTTTTTGGCGCCATTGCCGGGGATCTTGGAGCTACAACAAGGGGAGTCTCATACTCTCAATCACTTTACTTTGTTTTTGTCTTGCTTGTTTTATTTCTCATTAGCTTATTTTTCTTATTGCAAAATTTTAAACCCAAAAAAAAATTAGTGTAATCTTTATTTCAGTTTTGTTTATCTTTTATCTAGTAGCCATGTTTCCCCCTAAGTTTGGTATGAAAGATGTTAAGGTAGGAAGTGGGGATGTTGTTCAAAAGGATAATATTGAAGAATTCCTCACTTTCGTTAGCAAACTCTATACTCATTATAAAAGGTCAATAGTAGAGCTAACTAATAGTTATGATTCCGCTATATCTTGTTTGGTAGCTCGTCTTGAGAAGAGGTTTGTTAATTTAAATCCCATATTACAGCAAATGTTTCTTAAGCTTGATAGCATGGAGAGAGGAAAGGTGTAACATCCCAATTTTCAAAAATTGCATAAGCATGCATTCATTCATCATATGCATTTGTTGTTGTATTTAGTTTATTTAAATCTTAGTGGTTTGTTCCTTTTGTTCTATTTATCCAAATTATGGCATTAAAGGTGCTAAGCAACCTTAGCCAATTTTTCAAATATTTTGATTTTATTTGATGGCAAGACCAGTGCCATAATATTGTATTTTGAATAAGCTATCTAAAAAGTATTTTTACAATTTTTCCAAAAAGTTTTGGACTGGTTTTATTTTCAGTTTTGAAAACAGAGAAGAAAAAGGAGAAAAAGAATTGTCAAAAAAAGGGGCCGCAGCCACTCGAGCCAGCCCACTGCCGGCCCAGGACTGGCCCAGCTTATCCCCGCACCCCGGCCTCTTTCTCCCCTCTCTCTTTTCTTTCTCTCCTGCTCTCTCTCGTCCGACACCGTGCTCTACACGGATTCGATCGAACCCTAACCAATTCCAACGATTTCGGCGCGGATTCGTTCTCCCCACGGCACCTACATAAACCCCTCCTCATCCGCACTCTTCCCCCCCAAACCCTAGCTCCTAAGCCACCAGGCCGCCCGATCTCGAGCTCGCGCCGCCGCCATTGCCGCCGGTAAGAATTGGAGCTCCGACCGCTCTCCGACGACCCCGGCCACTCTCCTTCGCCCCTCTCGCTCTCTTTCGCCCTGGTGCACCTCCCTGACACGCTCCTTTCTCCTTTCCATCGCCAGATCATCGAGTCCATGAATGCCCGCCCCGGACCGCCGCCACTACCATCTCCGACGAGCAATCCCCGGAGCAGGAGGGCACACCGAAGACCACCACCTCGCCACCGACATCCCCTCGACGAGCTGATCATCGAGGTGGGTTTTGCACATCCTGGAACGCCGGCCAATGCCGGGAACGCCGATGCCAAGCCCGTCACCGCCTCACGCCGCCGCTCACCGTAACCCTAGCTCCGGCCGGCCGCGGATGCTTTTGATCTGGACCGTTAGATTTAGATCGCACGGTTCATTTTAATTCCCTTTACCGAACCGGTTTCAACCAGTTAAATCGCGCCGCATCAGCGCTGAGTCAGCGCACAGTTGGCGCCTAGTCAGCCACGTCAGCCCCCTCATTTTCTGTATTTCGGCCGAATTGTTTTAATTTGGCAGTTTTGCAGAAAAACCCCTGAACCTTAAAACCATCATATCTTTTTAATGGCTCGGCCAAATTCAATGAACTTTATATTTTTGAAAACCTTATGATCTGTAGATTATTTTAGAATTATTAGTTCTCTGTTTTGCCTATTTAAAATTATTCAAATTTCAAATGAGAGATTTGAGTAATTTTGGCATATCTTTAAATCCATACATTATTTTAAATTGATTTCTTCTGCAAAAGTGTGTCTTTTAGTGTCCTCTGTCCAGTAGTATTTTTAGTTTGCACTTTTGCATCATGCATTGATAATGTTTTTGTAGAAACTCAAATAGTGGTATTTTGACTATAGTAATTGTTTCTAAATTATTAAAACCACTAAAATTATGAATCATGAGCATCATGCATATAGTAATTAACAGAAAGTAATAACCTTATTAATTGCTAACTTTGACTTGTGTTGTTAGCAAATCATCTTGCATGCATGTTTTATTGTATTGCCATTTTGTCTGTGTATTGATTTTATGCAAATTGTTTGTTTAGATTGTGAAGAGTGCCAAGAGTGCTGTGAGTGCTATAACAACCAGAACAACAATCAAGGCAAGTGCATACACAAATTCATGAAGGACCTACTATTTCATTATATCTTGCACTGTAGATTATCTCAGTAATTTTGCATGATAGGCTTATCACTATTGCTATATTATATTGCTATGCAAACCTGTTAGGTTAGCCACATGACTATTTGATTAGTGACCTATATTAATTTAGTAGATTGGCTTGCTGCAAAAATGAAGTGTTTTATTGTAGTTGAGTTAAGGAAAAATTCTACTAAATTAATGAATTACCTAGGTGGTATTGGTTTGTTGATGGAGGCGAAGTTGAGTGGCTACTCAGGCCCATTTTCATGGTGTGAACCTGAGTATGTGCACTTGTGGATGACCACCTAGGGTTTGAGATTAATGTCACACCGTGTTTGTTTGCCCGACCGTGCAACCACTAGTCATATGGGCTCTGTCTTGACGGAGTACGTTGTGTGGACCTAGGTCAGTGAGATCTGATGATGTAGAGGGGTAGGACGGCAGTGATCTCACTAGAGTACCATGGGAAAACACTTCTAAAAAGTCTTGTCTCGATCTTCTCCTTTTCTTCTCACTAAATGAGTGAGTAGGAAGTTTGGGTTGATTGGGTCTAGTGGGGAAAGTGCCACAAACTCTCGAGAGTATTTAAAACTAAGATCTTAGCCGTGTCCCCGGTAATGGACAATCACGAGTGACCAAATAAGGATGTCGACAAAAGATCTCTTCATTCCAATTTCATAATTAAAATGTGATTGGTGAACTTGGGTAAATGAGACACTGGATGTGTTCCATGGGAGTGTCTCATAATGTTAAGTCAAAACTGAAAAAGGTTTTATGAAAAGTAGGATAAAATTTGCTTTATGCAATAGCCTTGAACTCTACCAGTCAAATATGCATGTAGTGATAGACTTTCCATTTAATATCCACCATAGTATGACACTTGCCAGCCTGTCACAAGGTATTGACCCAAATTCCCTGGGTTGCAACGTTAATGTTGCAGGTTGTTCAGATGAGGAGTAAGGATGTTTGTTACTTTTGAGCTTACAACCAACATGGTTGCCAGTGGTTCATGAAGATGATGGAGCTCAATGTTATTTATTTATGCTGCTTGAACTCTGAATAATAGTGTGGAACTTTATTTATTTTAAGCTAGCTTCGGCTATGCAAAGTTGTAATAAAGTACTTTATTTCTGGATCATTCGTAAGTGCGATGTAATAACGTTTAATATTTGTGCATGATATTACATCCTGTTGGTGAATGCTAGCCATACTCGATCCAGGGCCTAGCAAATTCACAAAGTATTCTTGCTTTTCAAAGTGAGGGTGTGCGGTGACCCAGCACACCACTGCATGTTGTAGTGCGCAAGTCGTTGACATAACACTCACAAAAGGACTTATCCGTGAATATTACATCCCTCAGAGTAGTACAACAGAAACATAGCAGGTCTAGGGTAACACTATAGGATTACAACAATATTCAATACAAAATCTTGAGAACCTCCTTTATATATAAAAGCAAGTCTCATACAAATGAAATCCATAAAAGATCCAATTCATAGCACTAAGCTGGAGATTATCTCTAGCTCTATTCCTAATCCACTACTACTATTGTCATAGCCCTAATCTACTCCATCTGGAACATCTTTATCCAGGGTTGTACTCCTCCTTCCAATAGATGTTGTCTCCTCCATTGACGGTGTGGTTTTTGTGTATGCCAATGACACTGCTGTCATTGCCCCTCCATTGCCATAGTTGTCGTCGTTCTTCCGTTGGTGAAGTAGCGGTCAAATCCTTCAAGCTCCACTCGCTCGACTTGATTCCTTGTGGAAGACTTCCTCTTCGTCGCTATGGATAACTGACATCTCTTCCGATGGCTCCAAAAGTCTAAGCAGGGGGTCAAATAGGAAGGGGTGAGTAACAACGTTACTCAGCAAGTTCAGAATATATAGAGATAAGGTGTTTCATGCACTAGCTACTGCCAAAACCTCAGGTCTTTGGCATAGATGCAAGTTTTTGCAAACATTTCTTCAAAGGATAGATTTTATTCTGAAAACTATGTCCCAGCCTCCACCGGTTTTGTGAATCCAAATGGGACTCCATTCCGGCCTCGATCTCGTAGTTCCATTCCGGGAACACGGTTGTGATATCACAAATTTGTTGTTTGACTCTGCAGAGTTGCATCACTTTACCCAACAGTTGCCTGGCCCTTTATATGCTTTCTTTACACTCCATGAGTGTTATAGCTAAGGCTCAGGACATCCAGTCATGTGGAGCTTCTCCCAAATCAACACACATCCGCCCATTTATGATGCGGTAGGGGAATCATGTTCCACGCATACGCATCACCCCTCCCAAGCTTCCCCACCAATTACCCCGTCGGGCAGGAAGAGCACGCGCTTCCATGCTATTGGCCGCCGCAATGACCCAACCCGGTGTAGGCCTGCCGAGGATATGCGGATGAGAAAAGAAGCCTCTGACTGACCCCGCCCATACAAAGTCCATTGGTTGATGCTTTCACTACGGCGAAAGGATCACTGGAACAGGGGTTATTAATTTCCTATGGATATATACCTTCCCATACGATGGAACACCGTACCTATTCATCTTGCCATTGTTCCACCGCCAACCAATAGTATATACCACATCATTCGAAAATACCTTTTCTTTTTGATGCAAGTGAAAGGAACGTATAAGTAGATTTGCAAGTACTTTGATAAAAAATACATCAAACGGTATGCAAGAATGAACTTGCCTATGATAAAGGTGGCAATTCATGTCCTTCGGGGTTCTAGGGTTCGCGGTAAAACCCCGAGATCTGAAAATAGCAATGTAATCCTGGTAAGGACTACTGGAAACACTGTCAAGATGCTATTATGCATAGATATGAGATGCATCGTAAAATCCCCAAAAATACCCCGGCTCACAAGTGTAAGCTTCGTTTTACTTGATATTTTGATAACATCGTATTCTTTGGTTTAGGGTTGTTTCATCATCTTTAGGTGATGTTGTTTATTACTTAAGGATTTTGATAAGATTTAGATGAATGATTATATAAGATTTATTTGGTTACTTAATCACTTGAAGATGTTTATTTAAAAGTATTTGAACTAGTTGATATAATTTCCTTAATTGTAAGTAGTTACTTATTCAACTTTTCTTGACTTATCCAATTTCAAATATTACCAACACAAGAGTGAATGAATTTTAGATGAATTATTTTTTGTGTGTTTTACCTAGGATGAGTAACAGGACAGTCATTTATAGAATGTAATGAAGTTCAAAATATATTTACTTTGAGCTTATTATTCAAATTATTTTTCTTTTAGAAAAATAATTGTTTTTGAAAATAGTTCAATTCATTTCCACTTAAGGATCCTTGAATTTTTTTTAGATAATTCAATTCATGTCCACTAAGGATATTTGAATTATTCACATAAGAAAATAATTTCAAAACTTAATTTTGGTATTAATTCAAATTATATCCACTTAAGGATCTTTGAATTTTTCACTCAAGAAAACCTTTTCAATAAATGAAATAAAAAGCATTTTTGAAATCCTTATAAAATTTTGAGTTGAAAACATATTTTTATTATATTTTTAGGACTATTATTTTGGGTTAGAATTTTTGTTTGAGTTTGGATTTGATTTGAATTTGGTTTAAACTCAACAATTTTATGAATTGCACTCATGCCCTCGGGAACCTGGTTGAACCCAGTCACACTGGCTCGGGTCAACCACCCGACCGAGCCACTCTCTCATCTCTCTCTCTCGTGCTCTGCTCGATCCCCTTCTCCTCTCTGGCGATGCTGCCGCCCGCCGCCGTCACCCACGGCTCCGGCCACTGCCGGCCTGCTCCGGCGCCGCTGCGCCCCGGCGTGTCTCCGCCCAGTTCTCCTCCACTGTTTCCCCACCGCCGCGGTGCCGATTCGCCACCAGCCGCCCTCAATCGAGCTCGGTTACGAACCCTAGCCGCACTGGCTTGGGTCGCCGGCCCGATACCACGCCGCCGTGCCTCTGGCTGCTTCTCCTCGAGTCTCTGCTCGACTCCTACTCAACCTCAACTTCCCTCAGACACCGGCGGGATGGCTCCCCAACAGATGCAACCCCGGCGTCGCCTCATCATCGCCTGCACTCCGATCTAATCGAGCCTCGGCTCGACCAAGCCGCCATGATCCCTCTTTTTGCTCTCTGCTCACTGGCGGTGGTCTTGGTGGTGCGTGGTGAAGCGGTGGTGCTGCTGTCGTGCTGTGGAGGATGTTGGTGGTCTGCTGTTGCTGTCACCGACGAGATGGCGGTGATGCCATCACCGCAACTGCGGTGACACAAGACTGCACGACTCCCTCTCCTACGCCTAATCCAGCTCCTCCTTGCTCTGCCTCGACTACAACTGAACCAGGTGAGTTTACTCCTGTGACTGGCCTTTGTGCCGATTATTTGTGGTCTGTGGTGCTGTTTCAGTTCATCATGGTGATGAACTCCTCCCTCTAGATGTGATATGCTATGTGATGCTCCTATTTGGATGATTTATTCATCCAAGCATCTGTGATACCTGAGGTTCTTAACTCCGTCGAACTGGACATACACTAGACACTGTTAACTGAAGAAATTCAGTTTTAGTCATGTTCCAGTGATTGTTGAGCTTAAATATGGTAGATTATATGCTTGATGGCTTGTTGGCCTTGCTTGTGAGCTTATTATTCACTGCTGAATATAATTTCATGAATTTGTGCCCATGTGCTTATCTGCTGAGCATGATTTACCCCTGTGGTGCCTCTGTTGAGTGTGCACAGGGTGTAGATATATTTTCAGCATGATCTAGTGCATGTATTGTGCACGGGTGCTTGCTGGAATTAGGTTCATATGACCAGTATGCATAATTTTGTGATGTAGGAATATGGTAATGTATTTCTGGACAGATTTGGGGTGGCAATTGATAAGAACAGATGTTGTGCTTGATTTGTTGTCCTAGCCGATGATGCAAAGGCTGAGGCACAATTTGATAAGAACAGATTCTTGCTAGTGTGTGCTTTAATTTCTCAGTGATGATCATAACATAGCAACACTATGCAGATCCGAGAGAAATCTCTCCTTTCCCCCTCTCCCTCTCATCTAAATGCTCTAGATCCTAGTAACCTGCTGTTGGAGGGATGCTTGGTCTTCTGGAAAATGATGATAACCTGTGTCTTGTGGCTAGCCTGCTCCTCCTCGCTGCTTGACCTATTTCCTAATTGTTCTAAAGATTGGGTATGATTTAGTGGTGTTCTTGGTGTTCTGGAGATGCTATGGCTGATATGGAAGATGTTTTGATCTTATAGAAACAATAGTGATATTGTAGATGATTTTGGCTGTTGAATAAAACATGGGTGCGGTTGTGTTTGTTTATCCAGTTTGCTGGTTCGGCTGGCCTCTCTATTTAAAGAGTTTGGGAGTGATTCTGGTGGTGACACCAGGATAACTTGCATGTGTTGAGTAAGCTGCTGGGCTGTGGCCCTGTTCTTATCTTGATGACTTATTTTAACTGTTTTTGGAAGATATTTCATCTCCTTAGTCTTATCCTGGCTCTAGCCGGCTGCTGGAGTTCATTCTGGTTATGAACTAACTCACATCCCTCTGTGGATATTTTCCAGTGGATTACTCTTCCACCTCACTTGATCTTATCAAGTTCCTGCCGACTGCTGCTATGCAATGTGGTTATGAACTGTTTGGAATCCCTCTGTTGCCTTAGGGCTGAGGTAAACTTGATGGATTCGGGTTGCTTTGCTGTTGGGCTAAGTTTTGATTGGGCTGAGAAATGATTTGTAACAGTGGGCTTAGGATTTTTGGGTTCATTTACCAATCAATGGTAAATGTGATACCATATTTATTTTGAGGGCTTTTAAATTGAATTTGGCATCCAATTGGAGATTGCAAAGCTGCTAGTTGCCTAGATTTGAATTTGAAGTATTGATCATGCTCAACCAGTGCCTTACTGCCTTTGTATGCTTATTGGAAATTTGATTAAATGCTGGTTATAGCCTTTGCCCCACTTGGTTGCCTTCTCAGATTCAGAGCATGATCAGAAGTGATGTTGCCTAGGTTTATTTTCTGTGATCTCCAATTTTGGTTTCTAATTAGCTGACTCAAGATGATTTTGAGCTATGCTTATGCCATCTTCAAAAATAAACAACCAGCACACAAGTGTTTGGCAACATTTCTATTACTAACCACTCTATTTTTAGTTTATTGCCCTTTTTGTCTAATTTTTGGCAGGTTTAAGAGATGATCCTAGAGAAGAATAGAGTGAAGACTTAGTTAGGATTTTTATTTCATCTTTCTGTAATTTATTTCTGTTGTAAAGTTATTGTAATGTGATTTTGAATATTTATTTAATTTTGGTGGAAAAATGCCACTTGCAATGACACTTCTAAAAATGAACTATGAGTTGGATTTGAATTATGTATATATTGATATGATATATATTGTGGAACCTATTTTGAAATATTTGAGGTGGAGTTTAATTTTGCTTATGGTGTGAATTCATTTTCAATTGATTGAAATGTATTAGGTAAGAATGGGATAAGATGATAACTTGTAATTTTAATTGGATTTTAATTTGGATGTCTTTAAATATAAAAAATGTATATAAAGAACTTATTTGTTTATTTTTATTTGGAAATTAAATTGCTTTTATGCATACAAAAGAGATCTGCTAACAAGGTAGCTAATCTTGTTACCAAACTACTTTTATATAACACAAAGCCTTTCAATTTCACCCAAGTTTAACTAGAGAAGTTGTTAAGAACAACTTTTTTTTTTCTTTTTTTTCTTGTTTGTTTTGACTTGCAGGAATGAATTTGAGAAGTTTGGGAGATAACAAGACCCGGATAAGTTAAAAAGATCAAGTTGAAGATTTGCTTTAGGCTTTCACTTTCTTCTCTATATTTCTTCTTTTCTTTTTTGGATGAGATATGTGCATTCCTATAAATGTTGTCACATTCATTTATTCTCCCACTTAAAATCTTGTAAAGTTTGATCTTGTATCCAATTCCATATGTCGTATCTTATTAGATTTTGGACAGTTGTATTTGAGATTTGATAAGATGATGACTTGGAATGATGTATGGATGATGATATGGTGGTGTAAAGATATTTGCGAGATCAAGAATGATTGTTGATGTTTAATGAGATGAGATAATATATGTATTGGATGAGAAATTTGTATATGACCATGTATATGGAATGATAACTTGATATTTGTGTTTTGTATTCAATTGGGATGGATATATTATCTTTATAGAATTATGATAAGAAGTGTCGAGAATTAGGAAAGGTCATGTTCGATTTGCTAGTTCCTCGACAATCGACTAATTTGACCAACTAGTCTGTCGAGCAACTGACTATTTTCTTATTCTTATGATTTCAATTTCGTTAGGTATAAAGGTCATTTCGAAGTTTATCGTACTTGACAAGATGATCTAAACCCTAACTCATCGAGTCGAGCGAAACATCGATCACTTTATCTCTTTTATTTTAAAGCGCGAAATTTACCCGCGTTTTTAGATGCATGCTATGCAAATGCACAAATTCTAAATCTACCCTTCTGGTCTTTGAACTATGGGGTATTACAGGGAGCTAAAGAATGGTATCAGAGCGTAATGTTGCCTGTAGGCTCGAAAACCTTAGGTTTGGTTAGTAATACTAGGTTTAACCCTTATTGCTAAACACGAAGCTCACTTATTTAATTAAAATTTTATTTAGGCTATTTAATTTGTCTCGTAAATTCTTACCATGTTCATTTGAATCTAATAATTCTCTTCACTTCAAATGATAGATGGGAGAATACACCAAGATTGCCTATGTTGGTATGATGTCCGAACACGCCTTTGGGAGACAGCTATTTGAGCTCGTGGAGCAATTGCAACTTCCACTGCCTTACTTCAGGGGGAGAGTGGTGAACACCAACGTGCCCGGCGTGGAACGATGGGAAGTTCGCACCATCATGAGGACTGATCTTACTACACCAGACTTCGAGGCTGTGGATTACACCAAGACTTACCCAACTTGGGAGGAGGGAATCAATACAGCAATGCTAGACCTCATGTCCCGTTTGTGCTACACTCACTCCGAGGACATCCCGGAGGATTCCTCTTTTCATAACTTTGGAAAGAGGGATGAGAATGGAATTCCCATGAAGACTAATGGAGATAGGCTGAACATCCCCACAATTGCGAAGCACATAGAGGATATGGAGTACTATGCCTTCGATATGGAGAAAAGAGTTCACATGGAGATGATGCTACGTGACCAAGCCAAGGCGGTTATTGAGACGCAGACCCAGGAACTCCAGGCACTGCATACTCTCACCGAGCATATGGAAGAAAACATCCATAACCTGCAGCAGCAGAACATGGAGAAGGATAACCTGATAGCAACACTTCAGACGCAGCTCAACCCACCTCCACCGCCACCGCCTGCTGACGATGATAGTGATATAATAATGATGATGAAGGTGGTGACGACAATGCAGGAAGTGGAGCTGCACAAGCACAGGTGCAAGAGGAAGAAGAGGTGATACAGGACATCTCAAGTGATGAGGAGGACACACCTGCAATGAACACTCGCGAGAAGAAGCGCAAGTGCGTGAACTCACGGGAATACATCAAGCGCTTCAAGATGTGATTAGAGAGACCACCCAGTAATCTTAGTATCGTTATGCGAGTTTTGTTTAGTATCGTTGTCGTTTGAAAGTATTGACCTATCAAAATGTGGTATGGCAGTACTAGTGCGTTTGTTTTTAGACTAAATATCGTATTAACTAAGCTTTCAAAACCTTAAATATCGTTTTCCATAAAAGTTTACTTGCTCTTATTGTTTGATTAGTTGTTGTGTGTTTGTGTTTGAATCCTGTTGCTTGATGTTTGTTAGATGTTGTTTGCAAGATGAATTGCCTTGATCTGTTGTGTTTGGGGAGAAATACTTCTCTTAGATCTTTTTATTTCTACTCATCTCTGCTAAACCAAACCAGATGTCACATCCACATGCCAATTACGACAAAAATGTTAGCCACCCCAAGATGCCTTATGCAATCCAGTTGCTAGCAGAGGCTCATGCCCAGTTGCCTCAAGTTACGAAACAAAGTCAAGACAACAACCCCAATAAGGAGTTTTCCACAAGGATGCAACAGTTGTTGGATAACCAGAATCATATGGTGCAGTTGATGTCCCAGATCATGGCCAACAATAGTATTAACACTGGAAAACCACATTCACACTATGGCAGCATGGTCTTCAATAGAGATGTTATGACCGGACCTAGAGCCTGTAAAAGTTGTGGGGAAATAGGACACCTATCCAAAGTGTGTACTGATGAGTGGCCACATTGCGACACAAGATATTTGGATAAAGGACATCCCATCAACCAGGTCACTTGCTTTTTGTGTGAAGGAACAAATCACACCCCTACACAGTGCCACCTTTACCACCTGGTGCAGAAAGTAAATGAACAAGTCAGAGAGGGAATGCACAAAATCCTCGAGAGGCCTGTGAAGGTACATGAACAGGAAGGAAAACGCAAGCGTGATACTATCCAAGTAAATTGTTTCACATGTAGGGAAATAGGACACTATTCTTGGGATTTCCCAGAGAAGAAGGCGGAGGAAGCTGCCAAGCTCAATACTATTCAGAAGGGGCACGTGAACCATGTCAATGTGGAGGAAGTGTATGATGAACCTGATGCTGTGATTGGTACGTTTTTGCTCAACTCCTTTACGGCATTAGTTTTATTCGATACCGGAGCATCGCATTCATTCATATCAAGAACTTTTGTTAATAAAAACAAGATAGCCACATCAACCATGACTAACCCGATTAGAGTAAGTTCCCCCGGAGGAGAAATGTTTGCAAAAACCCAGTGTAGAAACTTGACACTAGAAATTGGAAGGAATGCTTTCCCCGTAAATTTGATAATATTAGAAACCCAATGGTTGGACGTCATTCTAGGAATGGACTGGATGACCAGCTTTGAAGGTGTCATAGATTGTGCAAACCGAACCATCACCTTGACCACTCCGGAGATGAAGAAGATTAGGTACAAGTCCAAATGTTGTCTTAAAGGAGTTAGACTTAATTCTCTTAAGGGGGTTAGCCTTGAAGAGGTACCCATAGTGAGAGAATATCCTGATGTATTTCCAGAAGAATTACCGGGAATGCCACCAGATAGAGATGTGGAGTTTCTCATTGAATTGGTACCAGGGACAGGACCCATAGCCAAGAGGCCATAACCAATGACGGAGTTATTGAAGAAGGATAAAAAGTTCGAGTGGACTGAATCCTGCGAAACCAGTTTCCAAGATTTGAAGAAGCGATTAGTTTCAGCACCAGTCTTGTGCCTACCAGATATAGAAAAAGATTTCCAAGTATATTGCGACGCATCGCGTCATGGTTTAGGAAGTGTCTTGATGCAGGGAGGCAAAGTAGTTTCTTACGCCTCTAGACAACTCAAGAAGCATGAAGTCAACTATCCTACTCATGATTTAGAGTTGGCCTCAGTGGTTCATGCACTGAAGACCTGGAGACAGTATCTGATGGGAAAACGGTGTGAGGTATTCACCGATCACAGAAGGAGCTGAACATGAGACAAAGGAGATGGTTAGAACTCATAAAAGATTATGATTTGAGTTTGCAATATCACCCAGGAAAAGCCAACGTAGTGGCTGACGCATTAAGCCATAAGGTTCATGTTAATGGATTAACGGCAGGAGAATTGCCGGAAGATTTGTGCAATGCATTTAAGGACCTTAGACTGGAAGTGGTACCCAATGGATTCGTAGCATCATTAGAGGTACAACCCATGCTGATGGATAGGATACGAGAAGCACAGAAGGGAGATAAAGTGATGGAAGAAATCAAGACCAATCTGAGTGAAGGTAAGGCCAAAGGATTCCGTGAGGATGAACAAGGCACGATGTGGTTTGAGAACCGTATTTGTGTGCCGCAGGAAGATGACCTTAGGAAACTAATCCTACAGGAGGCACATGACTCACCTTATTCAATACATCCGGGTAACACTAAGATGTATATGGATGTAAAGGAGAGACTTTGGTGGAATGGTTTGAAATGAGATATCGCAGAATATATTGCCAAGTGTGACGTGTGTAGTCACGTGAAGGCAGAACATCAGAAACCCGCTGGACTGCTACAACCATTACCAGTACCAGAATGGAAATGGGAGCAAATTGGAATGGATTTCATCACAGGACTACCCAGAACCAAATCGGGATACGATTCGATTTGGGTGATAGTCGATCGTCTGACCAAAGTGGCTCACTTTATCCCTGTGAAAACCACTTACACGAGTGCAAAGCTCGCAGATATCTACATGAAGAGAATTGTGAGTTTACATGGTGTTCCTAAGAAGATTGTCTCTGATAGAGGTACCCAATTTACCTCACATTTCTGGAAGCAGTTACATGAGTCATTAGGAACAAGATTAGAATTCAGTACAGCTTTTCACCCACAGACTGATGGACAGACTGAGAGAGTCAACCAGATTCTGGAAGACATGCTCAGGGCATGTGCACTGGATTATAAATCTAGCTGGGATGATAACCTGCCATATGCAGAATTCTCATACAACAATAGCTACCAAGCTAGTATAGAGATGGCACCTTTTGAGGCATTGTACGGAAGAAAATGCACTACACCATTACTGTGGAGTGGTGTAGGTGAGCGTAGCTTATTTGGTCCTGACATAATCCAAGAGGCTGAAGAGAAGGTCAGATTGATAAAGGACAGATTAAAAATAGCACAGTCAAGACAGAAGAGTTATGCGGATTCCAAGCGTAGGGAAATCACCTATGAGGTAGGTGATAGAGCATACCTTAGAGTCTCACCCCTACGTGGTGTGAAGAGGTTTGGAATTAAAGGAAAGTTAGCACCTCGATTCATTGGACCCTATAAGGTTCTCTCTCGTAAAGGAGAAGTAGCTTATGAGCTGGAACTGCCGGAGGTACTATCAGCAGTTCACAACGTGTTCCATGTTAGCCAGTTGAAGAAGTGTCACCCTGAGATGGCCGAGATAGCACTACGTGATACTGTGCCTTTGGAGGAAGTTCAACTGGAGAGTGATTTGACGTATGAGGAGAAACCAATCAAGATCTTAGAGACTGCAGAGAGGATTACTCGTACCAAGACAATCAAGTTCTGCAAAGTCCAATGGAACCATCACATCGAGGAAGAAGCTATCTGGGAACGGGAGGATGACCTGCGAGAAGAACACCCACACCTATTTGCTAACCAATCCGAATCTCGGGGACGAGATTCATCTTAAGGGGGTTAGATTTGTAACATCCCAATTTTCAAAAATTGCATAAGCATGCATTCATTCATCATATGCATTTGTTGTTGTATTTAGTTTATTTAAATCTTAGTGGTTTGTTCCTTTTGTTCTATTTATCCAAATTATGGCATTAAAGGTGCTAAGCAACCTTAGCCAATTTTTCAAATATTTTGATTTTATTTGATGGCAAGACCAGTGCCATAATATTGTATTTTGAATAAGCTCTCTAAAAAGTATTTTACAATTTTTTCCAAAAAGTTTTGGACTGGTTTTATTTTCAGTTTTGAAAACAGAGAAGAAAAAGGAGAAAAAGAATTGTCAAAAAAAAGGGCCGCAGCCACCCGAGCTAGCCCACTGCCGGCCCAGGACTGGCCCAGCTCATCCCCGCACCCCGGCCTCTTTCTCCCCTCTCTCTTTTCTTTCTCTCCTGCTCTCTCTCATCCGACACCGTGCTCTACACGGATTCGATCGAACCCTAACCAATTCCAACGATTTCGGCGCGGATTCGTTCTCCCCACGGCACCTACATAAACCCCTCCTCATCCGCACTCTCCCCCCCAAAAAACCCTAGCTCCTAAGCCACCAGGCCGCCCGATCTCGAGCTCGCGCCGCCGCCATTGCCGCCGGTAAGAATTGGAGCTCCGGCCGCTCTCCGACGACCCCGGCCTCTCTCCTTTGCCCCTATTGCTCTCTTTCGCCCTGGTGCACCTCCCTGACATGCTCCTTTCTCCTTTCCATCGCCAGATCGTCGAGTCTGTGCACGCCCGCCCCGGACCGCCGGCACTACCATCTCCGACAAGCAATCCCCGGAGCAGGAGGGCAGACCGAAGACCACCACCTCGCCACCGACATCCCCTCGACGAGCTGATCACCGAGGTGGGTTTTGCACGTCCTGGAATGCCAGCCAATGCTGGGAACGCCGATGCCGAGCCCATCGCCACCTCGCGTCGCCGCTCACTGTAACCCTAGCTCCGGTCGGCCACGAATGCTTTTGATCTGGACCGTTAGATTTAGATCGCACGGTTCATTTTAATTCCCTTTACCGAACCGATTTCAACCAGTTAAATCGCGCCGCGTCAGCGCACAGTCAGCGCCTAGTCAGCGCCACGTCAGCCCCCTCTTTTTTCTGTATTTCGGCCGAATTGTTTTAATTTGGCAGTTTTGCAGAAAAACCCCTGAACCTTAAAACCATCATATCTTTTTAATGGCTCGGCCAAATTCAATGAACTTTATATTTTTGAAAACCTTATGATCTGTAGATTATTTTAGAATTATTAGTTCTCTGTTTTGCCTATTTAAAATTATTCAAATTTCAAATGAGAGATTTGAGTAATTTTGGCATATCTTTAAATCCATACATTATTTTAAATTGATTTCTTCTGCAAAAGTGTGTCTTTTAGTGTCCTCTGTCCAGTAGTATTTTTAGTTTGCACTTTTGCATCATGCATTGATAATGTTTTTGTAGAAACTCAAATAGTGGTATTTTGACTATAGTAATTGTTTCTAAATTATTAAAACCACTAAAATTATGAATCATGAGCATCATGCATATAGTAATTAACAGAAAGTAATAACCTTATTAATTGCTAACTTTGACTTGTGTTGTTAGAAAATCATCTTGCATGCATGTTTTATTGTATTGCCATTTTGTCTGTGTATTGATTTTATGCAAATTGTTTGTTTAGATTGTGAAGAGTGCCAAGAGTGCTGTGAGTGCTGCAACAACCTGAACAACTATCAAGGCAAGTGCATACACAAATTCATGAAGGACCTACTATTTCATTATATCTTGCACTGTAGATTATCTCAGTAATTTTGCATGATAGGCTTATCACTATTGCTATATTATATTGCTATGCAAACCTGTTAGGTTAGCCACATGACTATTTGATTAGTGACCTATATTAATTTAGTAGATTGGCTTGCTGCAAAAATGAAGTGTTTTATTGTAGTTGAGTTAAGGAAAAATTCTACTAAATTAATGAATTACCTAGGTGGTATTGGTTTGTTGATGGAGGCGAAGTTGAGTGGCTACTCAGGCCCATTTTCATGGTGTGAACCTGAGTATGTGAACTTGTGGATGACCACCTAGGGTTTGAGATTAATGTCACACCGTGTTTGTTTGCCCGACCGTGCAACCACTAGTCATATGGGCTCTGTCTTGACGTTGTACGTTGTGTGGACCTGGGTCAGTGAGACCTGATGATGTAGAGGGGTAGGACGGCAGTGATCTCGCTAGAGTACCATGGGAAAACACTTCTGAAAAGTCTCGTCTCGATCTTCTCCTTTTCTTCTCACTAAATGAGTGAGTAGGAAGTTTGGGTTGATTGGGTCTAGTGGGGAAAGTGCCACAAACTCTCGAGAGTATTTAAAACTAAGATCTTAGCCGTGTCCCCGGTAATGGACAATCACGAGTGACCAAATAAGGATGTCGACAGAAGATCTCTTCATTCCAATTTCATAATTAAAATTTGATGGGTGAACTCGGGTAAATGAGACATTGGATGCGTTCCATGGGAGTGTCTCATAATGTTAAGTCAAAATTGAAAAAGGTTTTATGAAAAGTAGGATAAAATTTGCTTTACGCAATAGCCTTGAACTCTACCAGCCAAATATGCATGTAGTGATAGACTTGCCATTTAATATCCACCATAGTATGACACTTGCCAGCCTGTCACAAGGTATTGACCCAAATTCCCTGGGCTGCAACGTTAATGTTGCAGGTTGTTCAGATGAGGAGTAAGGACGTTTGTTACTTTCGAGCTTACAACCAACATGGTCGCCAGTGGCTCATGAAGATGATGGAGCTCAATGTTATTTATTTATGCTGCTTGAACTCTGAATAATAGTGTGGAACTTTATTTATTTTAAGCTAGCTTCGGCTATGCAAAGTTGTAATAAAGTACTTTATTTCTGGATCATTCGTAAGTGCGATGTAATAACGTTTAACATTTATGCATGATATTACATCCTGTTGGTGAATGCTAGCCATACTCGATCCAGGGCCTAGAAAATTCACAAAGTATTCTTGCTTTTCAAAGTGAGGGTGCTACAAAAGGAAAAAGATTTTGTGTTAGAAACTCTTCTCCATGAATTTGATGATATAGTTAAGGAAGCTAGGAAAATATTTGCTCGTTATGGTGCTCTTGGTTCATGTCCTAATATTCACTATTCTTTGGATGTTAGGGATGAAAATCTAAGGAAGTACACTCGCAAAACTGAGATTGAGGAAAAAGTTGATATTGCTATACCATTTAAACTCCTAGGGATATCCGATGCTTTGGAAGACAATTTTGGTTGGATTGCTCCTCAAAATCTATTCGATGAGAGTAGTCAACCAAAGAGAAAGGAGAAGGGTGATTCTCAGCCCTATATTGGTAATATCCAATGAATCTATGATAAATTTTCTAGTGTTCATTTGAAGAATGATGATGCACTTGATTTTGAAAAAACTTGATATTTGGCATTGCGCCTAGCTAAAAGGCGTTAAAGAAAAGCGCTTGTTGGGAGGCAACCCATCTTTTACTTTCAGTTTGCTTTTTACTTTTCTTGAGTCTTGAAGTTTTTTCTTCTGTAGCAACTTCATTGTATCTTTTTCTTTTGGTTTTTTGTGCCAAGTTTAGCCTCTAATGCATTGAAAGTGCGAGGTGTTGTTTTGCTGTCCAGAAACAGATTTCTGTCCTTCACTGTTTGAAAATCCAAAACATTTCGGAATTTTATCTTTTTCTGAAATTCTTAGAAAACAAGCCTGATACTTTTATCTATCTTTCGTTAGTTTTGAGTTTTCTGATTTGAGCTACAGAAGTTCCTCGAACAATTCGATTTTTACAGACTATTCAGATTTTGACAGATTCTACTTTTATTTTGTATTCGTCTCTTTACTATCATCAAATGTGATACTCTTGGGGTGGAGTGCCACATTGAGGCTTAGTGAACAGTATCTAATGCCTAATAAAGTTGTTTGCAATTTGTCTTGAGTTGAACACATGTGCACTTTTAATTTATGAGCACTAACCCTCTAATCAGTTTATGAGAAGTTTTGTGTGAAGGGAGTTTTTAAGTTCCAAAGGAGAGGATAATGAAGAAATTGAAAATGGATCAGAGCTCAAGCTTGGGGATGCCCCCATGGCACCCCCTTTGAATATCAAGAACCATCAAGCGTCAAAGCTTGGGGATGCCCAAGGCATCCCCTCTTCTTCATGAGGTCTTCTTCGTTGAACTACGTTTTTATCACTTTACATATTATGTGCTATGCTTGGAGCGTCTTTTTACTTTTAGTTTTGTTTGTTTGTTTGCTGGTCATATGCTTGTTGGATCCTTGCTTTGTTTGTGTGGGAGAGAGACATGCTCCACTTTTTCGTTTGAATACTCATGTGCTTCGCTTATATTTTGTTGAGTATTCTTAGCTACTGTTGTTTGCTAGTAAGCTCTCGCTTTTAGCTTTTATCTTATTTAGAGCTGCTAGTAGTTGTTGTTAAACTCTCTTGTTCTTCACTTATATTTGTTGGAGAGTTGTTATTGATAAATTCTTTGAATTGTCAAAGTGAAAAAATGCTATTCATGTGATAGTGGAATGAAACGAAAGCATGCATAGTATTGTAGATCATTGTGTGGATACTTGATACTTATCATTTGTTTTGAGATATTAAGATGAATGCTTAAACTTGCTGGTTATTTGAGTAGAATTGATTAGTAAAGAAATACTGTTAAAAGCTTGAAACTGTGTGGTGTTTCGTGGTTGTTAATTCATTAAGCTAATCTTTCCATCAAAAGAATTGTTTAGTCAACAAGGGAGACGGTGTGGAGCTTTTATGGTTATGATTGACTTATGTCTTATGTTACTCTGTTACCGGTTAATGTTAGATGTTTGCTTCAAATACCTTCTTTGCTAAGCCCAAAAATTCGTACTGAGTGTATGGTTCACTCGTGCATCCAAATCCCAAAGACAAACTATCTTGCCAGCTGAGTCCACCATATCTACCTATGCATGGTATTTCTTGCCATTCCAAGTAAATTTGTCATGTGATATCTTTAAAAATTCAAAATACTCTCTTTTTGTGCCTCTGTTTTTAAGCTCATGAGGGAGCAGTGGAGAGCTAGATATAACTCGTGACGAGCAAGGTCATTTCCCCCCTTTCACCTGGTGTCGATGGATTACGTCTTCACTTGAATCAACCCGAGAGCAGCTTAAGCAAAAATATAAATATAACTCACCATTCTCCTCCACGCAATGAAAATCTGAGAAATGAGCTCTAAACATTGGATAGTGGTGAAACCAAGGAGAAAGAGGAGCGTACTCGCTCCTCTAAAAACTAGCTGCTCTCACAAGTCTAAAAGCCTTGCTTGTTACGGGGGACTAGATAGCTTCTCTGTTGTGAAGTTGTTGACGAAAGCATGCATGTCTCAAAATTTTTTTACTTCTGTTTCATAAAAATAAAAAGCTCTAGCACATGACTAATCCCTGCTTCCCTCTGCGAAGGGCCTTTCTTTTACTTTTAATGTTGAGTCAGTTTTGCTCTTCCTTCTATCTCCACCAAAGCAAACATCTAGCATTGACCCTGGGTATCATTGATCATATTGCATCGTCAGATTAAACATGAATCTTTATATTGACTTTACCGTTGAAAGTTGAAGCTTTTTGCTAAAACTTACGTCTTCTTTGTTTTGATTCTCAAACACTTTTGTTATGGAACTATTACCTGTATGAATCAATCAAATATGTGGATCACATTGCTTTTATGTCTTTAACGTACTATTTATGAAAGGTTTTGCTTGAATGATTCAACTTGGTTATTCATTGCTTTCTTGCTATCAACTATAGACAATTGTTTTGTATCACTTCATTCACATCCTATGCTTTACATTACTATCTTGATCACGATTGTGTTGGTTGCATGTCTCATCAAAAATTATTTTGTTATCACTTACCTACTCGAGGACGAGTAGGAGTTAAGCTTGGGGATGCTGATACGTGTCAAACGTATCTATAATTTTTGATTGATCCATGCTAGTTTTGTGATGTTGTCACATGTTTTTATTATCATATTAATCATTTTTATGCCAGTTTCCTGTTTTTGCTGTTTTTGTATTTCAGAAAGTCCACCACAGGAAATATCGTCGGATTGCGCTGAAATTTACGGAGATTTTTTATGCGATGGAAGGAACCAGAGGACCAAAGGGCAGCCTGGGGGGCCACCCAGGGGCCACAGGCGGGTGGCGCCTGCGGCCCCCTAGGACCCGCGGGTGGGGCCCGCCCCTGCCCTCTGGGCACCGCCTCGGCCCCCTCCGACGCCTATAAATTCCCTTTAACCCTAAAAACGACGGGCGGCCATTATTTTCCAGAGAAGTCATCCCGACGTGCCGTCATCTCAAACCCTAGTTCGGGGGTGATTCTGAAGCAGATCCCGGCACTCTGCCGGAGGGGAGATCGATCCCAGAGGGCTCTTCGTCGCCATGCCTTCCTCCGGGATGATTTGTGAGTAGTCCCACCTTGGACCATGGGTCCATGGCAGTAGCTAGATGGTAGTCTCTCTCTCTCTTGTGCTTCATGTCTTATGATCTTGTGAGCTGCCTAACATGATCAAGATCGATTATTGTAATGCTATGTGATGTGTTTGCTGGGATCCGATGGATTATAAAGTTATGATCAGATTGTGCATGATTCTTATATGTTGATTTATGTTCTTGCATGCTCTCCGATGTGTGTAGTTACTTTGGCCAAGTGATTGTGTGTATCTCCAAGAGAGGGTATTTATGCTAGATAGTGGGTTCATGCCCCCCTTTTGTTCCTGGGCATGCATGACAGAAACGTCTAAGGGCGAGGGTGTGATATTTCTACTAAGGGTAAAACAACGGTGTTAATGTCTCTTTTGATATTAGTATTGCTTACTTCATGCGCTTTGCTTAATGCAAATGTCTGTTGCTTGCAACTTAATACCGATGGGTGACAGGCTGGATAGCGATCCCACGGTGGACTTTTTAGACAAAGATGCAGTTGGACTCAACAGTCTTTGTTCATTGTCGTGATGCCTACTTAAATATTATCATGTTCTATTTGTCATAGCTAGATTAAGTTTGTGTTATAATCTTGTCAATTGCCCAGCTGTAATTTGTTTACCCATCATATGATTGTTCTATTTACTTGAGAGACTCCACTAGTGAACCCATGCCCCCCGGTCCATCTTTTTACATTGATTGCAACCTTTATTCATCACTTTTCATCATCATTACTCCACTGGTCCATTTTCATATTTCATCTATTTCACTATACAATTAACCGCTTTGTTTTCTACGAGACCGGAAAGATTGACAACCTTTCTGCCGTTGGGGGCAAAGTATTTTGGTTGAGTGTGTGTAGGTCCGCGTCTATTGAAGATTAAGCGCCAGAGATCTTCAACATTCACTTTGTTGTTGATTTCAAGGTCCTACTGGTTTGATAAACCTTGGTTCGTTATCGAGGGAAAACTGCTGCTTGCTACATCTCCGCCTTCGCTTGGGGCACCACCCAACTCTTCATCAGTAGCAATCAAGCTCTTTTCTGGCGCCGTTGCCGGGGATCTTGGAGCTACAACAAGGGGAGTCTCATACTCTCAATCACTTTACTTTGTTTTTGTCTTGCTTGTTTTATTTCTCGTTAGCTTATTTTTCTTATTGCAAAATTTTAAAACTAAAAAAAAAAATTTAGTGTAATCTTTATTTCAGTTTTGTTTATCTTTTGTCATCAACATATAGTTGGCATACGAAAAGCTCCCCTTTAACCCTCTTAGTAAAAAGAGTGGGATCAATTTGCCCAACTTCAAATCCACGGTCTAACAATAACTCTCTAAGGTGCTCATACCACGCACGTGGGGCTTGTTTAAGTCCATAGAGCGCCTTATCAAGCTTGTAGACATGGTTAGGGAAGTTGAGGTCCTCGAACCCCGGGGGTTTCTTAACGAACACCAGCTCCTTTATGGGACCATTGAGAAAGGCACTTTTAACATCCATTTGTTTCAATTTAAAGTTATAACAGGATGCATAAGCAAGAAGGATACGGATGGACTCAAGGCGAGCCACGAGAGCATAGGTCTCTCCAAAATCAATGCCTTCAACTTGAGAGTACCCTTGAGCCACCAATCTAGCCTTGTTCCTCACAACCATGTGATGCATGTAAAATGCATACATGAACTTTGCATTATAATACTCATATTTCAATCATATTTGCATCATATAAGGGTTATATCATTGTTTTATAAGGATTTTGGGAAGATTTCACAGTTTTCCTATTTTTCTGGAATTAACCCTGCACTGGCAGAAAACCCTATTTTCTATATTTTGATGTTTCAGGGACCCAAACGACGTCCAAATGACCTAATATTTTGCGGAGATCAGTTTTTGGAAGGAACGAAGCATAGGAGCGAAGGAAGCAAACAAACGGAGACCCGAGGGCCAAAAGAGGTGGGCCCACGTGGCCAGATTCCTTGGCCGCGTGGGACCCCCCATCTTGGGCCTCGTGGCTCCGATGCCGTCCGTTTTCGTCTCCGTGGCTTCGTCTTGACCTAAAACCAACTATAAAAATAGTCCCCCGAGGAGTTTCGTGAGGAGGCAGCGGAGAAACACAAAACCAAGAAACAAGAGACAGAAGGCTACCACCGGAGAAGATCGAAGGGGGGAAACGCCGTCGGGATCACCTCCGGAAGGCTCCTCCATCCCCCTCCGGAGTCTCCATCAACACCACCGTCAAGACCAGCACCATCTCCATCACCATCTTCGTGATCCACTTCATCCCCCTCATAGTTTGAGATAGTTCAAACCCTAGCTATTATCTAAGTACTATTCTACATGCTTGTGAATTGCTACTTGTCATTGTTTTGTGGGGAGATTATATTTTCAGATTGTGTTGTATCACTTATACCATTGAATCATATCATGTCTTCGCGTCGTGAGTAGTTCTCTCATGTTCCTAGGGGCATAGGATGGATTGGCAATAATTTTCATTTAACTTGTGTTGAGTATTTGGTCAAGTTTTTTATCTTTTATGATTGTCTTGATGTACAATGTATGAAGTGCACCATATATTGAGTAATGCATGAAGGTGCTATCACACTAGTGTGATGGAATGGGTAGGACCTAGGAGGACACGTAAACCTTGGTCTAATACATGAAGTTACATTAGGAGGGGATTTATATCAGGGACCTTAGAGTGTAATGTTATGGTGGGACTTTATGTCTTAATAATTCTTGTGCAGTCATTTACTTGGCTACATGATCCATCATAAGGGGTTTAGTTTATTTATTTAACTACACCTAATTATGGCTCCGTCCAAAGAAGATTAAAACTTGACAAAATGTTTACCTTGTTGTTCTAGAAATATTTATGCCATGAAATCCATGTGGCCCTTGGGAACGTTTTCCACCTATAAGAAACACACCACTCAAGGTTGTCCTCTTGCTGCATAGAGGATTGGGCTTTCTCTCTTTGAGAGCTTTCACTTGTCATATTTTATTTTCAACTTTTTACTTTATTGCAAACTTTACAACAAAAACCCAAAAACACTTGCATCATTTAATCATTTTAGTTTGTCTAGTGCATAAATAATAAGAGAAGTGACACTCTTATTTGAGAGGATAAATACTTATACCTTCTACTCCTCGTGGGATCGATACTAATACTTACACATCGAAGATTTCAACGATCCCCTATACTTGTGGGTATCAAGACGTTTTCTGGCGCCGTTGCCAGGGAGTGTAGCGCTTAAGTTTTTATTCTTGTTTGCACTAGATATTTATTTTCAGTTCTGCATTTCTTTTTGTTTGTTTTACATCTTGCAATCATCTAAGCTTGGGGAGGTTTTCCTCTTTAACTTGTTTGGTTGTGAGTTTTTCTTATATTTACTTTCAGTTTTGCATTTAGTTTAGTATTATTTTCAGTTTTATATATCAAAACACAAAAAAAAGATGGAGAAACTTTCTGGAATATCTATGCCTAATGGTTATGTTAAAAATATGGAAGCCTACTTTGAATATGAATCAACCGAAGAGGGAACAAGAATGTGTAAATTGCTTGAAGCTCTTCACAAAATGGCTATTCAGTTTTGTGAATTACATGATGTAACTTGTTGCAATAGAAGAGCTGTTAAACATTCCCACTATCAATGCAAGTATAATAGTGATCCTATAATTGCTTGTTATCGTGAAGATAAATTTTCATGCCCTGATATAGAACAAGTTGAGAAATATATTGCTTATGTTGGAGCCCATGAGATAGACTCTCTTATTGATAAATTTCTTACAACTAGTCATGAAGCTCGTGTAATGAAAGTACAAATTTCTATTATTCTCCAACTTTGCAAAAAAGAATTTAGTGACAATGTTTATGTTAAAGAAAGAATTCTTGCTTCCATGGAAAGTACTGATATTTTGCAGGAAGAAGATGATCACAAAAATACATTCTTAACATGTTTTAAAATATGAAAAAAAATCGTAACTATAATTTTAGGGTACATCTGATTCGTACACAAAGCTTCGCGAAATGGACATATTTTTTTTGACTTGCGTAAAAAAGGATAAAAGTATGTCTCCTGTAACTCATTTTGTAGCTCCGGAAAATATAGACATGTTTTAGTGTAAGGTTCAAATGAATCTTACAGTAAAAACATAAGCTTGGAAGAAGAAGAATGTGAAGAGGAGGATAAAAACCTAAGCTTGGGATGCCCGTGCAACCCCAAGAAGATGATGAAAATGATGAACAACTAGAGAATGAAGAGAGGAAACTTCCACCTTCACCACCTATGGATGAGGGTAACACTCAAGACTTTATTGATGACAAACTTTGCTTTTATGATTCTGATGATGAGGAGGACTATCAACCTATGCCTAATGAGAACATTATTGATAATAATTTTAAAAATGATGAGGAGTATGGTTTAGACATGTTTTATGATAGTACTCTAGATGATGGCCCTATTTTGCTTGATAATCCTCAATGTTTAGAAGTTGTTACAAATTTATGTGAGGATAAAAATGATATATTTGCTTCTTATGACAACACTCTCACTTATGAGAGTCCTACTTTATTTTTGAATTCTCCTATTCACACCATGGAGGAGAAGCTTTTATATGTTGAAAAGTACATATGTGGGCTGAAATTATCTTGCACTAATAACCATTACACCCACAACAATAATGTTTATGATGTTACTTGCAATTATTTTGAGAGAGGAAAACATGCTAATATCTTACATGATAGTTTTAATAATCCTTTATATGTTCCTAAGTTTGCAAAGTTGCACCAATCTAATAGTTGTTTTATCAAATTTGGTTCCACTACTTGTAACTATTATGAGAGGGGAAAACATGGTTCTAAACATTTCAATATTATTACGTTTCTTCCCTTTAAGTTCAAAGTCTTGAAATTGCTCTTGTTTTATCTTCCTATGCTACTTGCTTTGTGTTTCAATGATTTATTTTATTACAAGATCCCAATGCATAGGAAGTGGGTTAGACTTAAATGAGTTTCATATTTTTCTCTTGATGCTCTCTTTTGCATTTCAATTCTTATTCTTATGTGAGCATCATTAAAACTATCATGCCTAGCTATATGGCTATAAAGAAAGCGCTTTACGGGAGGCAACCCGGTTGTTTTTATTTTTGATTTTCTTTGTGTCCTCTTTCTGTAAAAAGAGATTTAGTTTTTAGTTTTGTTTCTGGAATTTTTAATAAAGTGCCAAGTTTTACCCATTTTGGATTGAAAAAGTTGCTTATTGTATTCGGAGATTTTATTCTAGCACGAATCTGTGCACGGTATGATTTTTAACCCCTATTCTGTAACTCCGAATGAGCTGATATTTTAACTGTAGTTGAAACTTTTCATCCTCTGTAAGCATGAATTGTTTAAGAATTTTTTGACTTATTTAAGTATGGTAGAAAAATGCGTTTTTCTGCTGCGATTTTCTGGACAGATTCTGTCCAATTTTGTTTGATGCATTCTTTGAACTTTTAACTTGAATCTTTTTTATCCAATTGAGTTTATAAGTAGGCATACAACATTATACACTTTCTGGAAATTCATATGAATTTTTATTTAAGGATTTTATGCAGCAAGCAATTCATTTGTCTATCACTACTAATGTCACCCCACAGAAAAGAAATGGGAGAAACAGTGTTTTGAAGTTTTTTCACATGGATTAGAGGAGATGCACCAAGAGCTATCCAAGGATGGTGAAGACCATAAGCTTGGGGATGTGAAGACAACCCCACTGGACCAACACACTCTTGGTTTGCACACGTCTAACTTCTGTTTTTCGATCAATGCACTTTATCGCATAAACTTGGAGCGTCTTTTATTTGATTTTTATTCCGGTTTTATTTTTGTTTGTTTTGAGACCACCACTATCATTTTTTATGAGAGAGCTACTGGAAATTTGGGTTGAATTAAGTTGGATTCTATTAAAAAGATTGGGAAAGGGATGTTTGAGCTGATTTAAAAGATACATATAGTTGCATGATTCATGTGCTTTTTCATGAGTGTTAATTTGCAAGTGTTTTATCAAGAGCTATCTCTTATTCATGTTTTGATGCTTAATGTTACTTTACTTTGTTTAACATGGATTGGTTAGTTCTATGGACACTTGTGCATGCATTTAGACGGTCAACTTTCTCCCTTTTGCTAGCCCAAAATTCCAACAAGTAAAAACTTGTTTTCCAACACCTTCAACCAAAGTTTTTCCAGTGAGTCCACCATATCTACCTATTAGCTTTATGCTATTCCGAGTATGTTTATCATGTTATTTTGTATTATCTATACATATGAATTAAAATGCTTATGTTATTGATTGTTATGGGAAAAGTTGGTTAAAAAGCTCTCACACCTTACTTTTATTGCACTTAATAAACATGAACAATTGTGATTAAAATTATGAAGCTGTGAGCTTGACAAGAGTCTTGGTTGGGGGTTAGCCCATATGTGCTGTCACATGGCAAGCTTTCAACATGTTCTTAATTATATTTAGTTGATATCATGTACTTTTGTTTATGGATGCCTATCATAGTGCCAAATAAATGTGGAAACTAAGTAAGTTTAAGTAGTTTGTACAAATGGCTAGAGAGACACCTTGGCCGCTAATCTAAGCCATGCATCATTCATGGTGGAAATTTACTTACATGCTATTGTGAACCTTCAGTGATGCACCTCATAATAAAAAGCTATATCAATAGTAAATAAAAAGGGTGTTGAGATTGTTCATTATGTTTGTTTGTCTTGTCATTTTGACATGGGCTTGTTCCATGTCCTGGGACAAGAGGTACCCCAGTTGACCCTCTTGATGACGCTACTTTTAAAATGACTTTAACTTGAACTTGCTTGGTAGCCCAAATTGAGTAACACCATGGTGTAGGTACTTGTATTCACAGGGCATGAAGTTTTCAACCCATACTTTGTCAAGCACACTACTCATATTTGCTTTCACTTTAAACTTTAACCATTCAAGATGTTATGACGGGGGTAATGAGAGCTTGACACCAATGAATACCACATTGCAAACATTAACTTAAGTAGAAGCATTTGGAAGTTAGATGAAACTTATTCATGTTTTACCTCTACTCATTTATATATCTTTCCAAAGTGTCCACCTTTTATATTCAGATTTATAAGAGTACTCTATGACCATCATAGGATGTTTTTACTTTTCATTATGCATACATTTGGTCCATAGTACTTTCTTCTATGTTGCACTTTGTGAATTATCATTGAACATCCTTACATTGAATATTTAATATCACTTCATAATCTATCTTGCATATTGCTACTCCTTTGAAGAATGAATCATTTGATTTTATGTAGCAATAGTAATCATCTTTGATATCCATTGATAGTATTAAAATGCAAATTCCACGTTGGTTTTATCACCTTCATACTCGAGGACGAGTATAGGTTAAGCTTGGGGATGTTGATGCATGTAAAATGCATACATGAACTTTGTATTATATTTCAATCATATTTGCATCATATAAGGGTTATATCATTGTTTTATAAGGATTTTGGGAAGATTTCACAGTTTTCCTATTTTTCTAGAATTAACCCTGCACTGGCAGAAAACCCTATTTTCTATATTTTGATGTTTCAGGGACCCAAACGACGTCCAAATGACCTAATATTTTGCGGGGATCATTTTTTGGAAGGAACGAAGCGTAGGAGTGAAGGAAGCGAACAAACGGAGACCCGAGGGCCAAAAGAGGTGGGCCCACACGGCCAGATTCCTTGGCCGCATGGGACCCCCCATCTTGGGCCTCGTGGCTCCGATGCCATCCGTTTTCGTCTCCGTGGCTTCGTCTTGACCTAAAACCGACTATAAAAATAGTCCCCCGAGGAGTTTCGCGAGGAGGAGGCAGAGAAACACAAAACCAAGAAATAGGAGACAGAAGGCTGCCACCGGAGAAGATCGGAGGGGGGAAACGCCGTCGGGATCACCTCCGGAAGGCTCCTCCATCCCCCCTCCGGAGTCTCCATCAACACCACCGTCAAGACCAGCACCATCTCCATCACCATCTTCGTGATCCACTTCATCCCCCTCATAGTTTGAGATAGTTCGAACCCTAGCTATTATCTAAGTACTATTCTACATGCTTGTGAATTGCTACTTGTCATTGTTTTGTGGGGAGATTATATTTTCAGATTGTGTTGTATCACTTATACCATTGAATCATATCATGTCTTCGCGTCATGAGTAGTTCTCTCATGTTCCTGGGGGCATAGGATGGATTGGCAATAATTTTCACTTAACTTGTGTTGAGTATTTGGTCAAGTTTTTATCTTTTATGATTGTCTTGATGTACAATGTATGAAGTGCACCATATATTGAGTAATGCATGAAGGTGCTATCACACTAGTGTGATGGAATGGGTAGGACCTAGGAGGACACGTAAACCTTGGTCTAATACATGAAGTTACATTAGGAGGGGATTTATATCGGGGACCTTAGAGTGTAATGCTATGGTGGGACTTTATGTCTTAATAATTCTTGTGCAGTCATTTACTTGGCTACATGATCCATCATAAGGGGTTTAGTTTATTTATTTAACTACACCTAATTATGGCTCCGTCCAAAGAAGATTAAAACTTGACAAAATGTTTACCTTGTTGTTCTAGAAATATTTATGCCATGAAATCCATGTGGCCCTTGGGAACGTTTTCCACCTATAAGAAACACACCACTCAAGCTTGTCCTCTTGCTGCATAGAGGATTGGGCTTTCTCTCTTTGAGAGCTTTCACTTGTCATATTTTATTTTCAGCTTTTTACTTTATTGCAAACTCTACACCAAAAACCCAAAAACACTTGCATCATTTAATCATTTTAGTTTGTCTAGTGCATAAATAATAAGAGAAGTGACACTCTTATTTGAGAGGATAAATACTTATACCTTCTACTCCTCGTGGGATCGATACTAATACTTACACATCGAAGATTTCAACGATCCCCTATACTTGTGGGTATCACCATGCCATGTTCATCTTGCTTGTTCTTGAAAATCCACTTTGTGCCAATAACATTGCGGCACTCCTTTGGCCTCTCAACTAACTTCCAAACTTTATTACACTCGAAATTGTTGAGCTCTTCATGCATGGCCTCCAACCAATCCGGATCTTCAAGAGCTTCGGACACTTTCTTCGGTTCCACCATGGCAATGTGAGCTTGATGATCACTAAAGTTTGCCAATTGCCTCCGGGTGGACACCTTGCCTCTCACATCACCAATCACTTTCTCAAAGGAAAGCTCCCGAATTTCCATGGTTCTAGCAACTCTAGCTCGACGACGGGCTTCGATATCCTCATTGCATCTTGGAGGTATCAATTGATCATCTTGAATTTGTGTCCACGTCTTGACATGAAAGTTGACCTTGATCATCTATAGGCACGGCTTCAACATTTGACGAAGAAGAAGATTGAGCAAGGTCTTGATCATGGCTAGCATCACGAATAGGTAAGTTGGGCTTTTGCATAGCAACTTGATCAAGGGGTTGAGGGTCTTCAACTTGTTCTTGGGTTGGTGCAATAGGCTCTTCATTAGCAAGATTTTCTTGTGTAGATGAAGGCTCCACTTCAGTAGAGCATTGTCCTTCTCGATCCGCCACAAGGGTATCCTCAACGGGGCGGAAAAATCCCACACCCATTCTTCTTATGGCTTCTTGAGGAATTACATCATCTACATCGGAAACATGAAATTGCGCCACTTGGGAGCCGTCATTTTCCCCGAACACCACACTACAAGATTCTATGATACGCTGTGAGGCTTTATCATAGATTCTATAAGTGTGGGATTCGGCACCATAACCAACAAAAATACCCTCTAGTGATTTTGATTCGAATTTAGTTAAGTGACAATCTTTGATCAAATAGAAACACTTACAACCGAAGACATGGAAGTAGGAGATGTTAGGCTTGTTGCCAGTGAGGATCTCATAGGGGGTCTTGTTCAACCCATTGCGGAAGTAGAGCCGGTTGGATGAGTGACATGCCGTGGATATAGGCTCCGCCCAAAAACTCAACAAAGACTTAAACTCCGCTAACATGGACCTTGCTATATCCATAAGAGTCCGGTTCTTCCTCTCGGCTACACCATTTTGTTGAGGGGTATAAGTTGCGGAATATTGGTGACGAATACCCTCTTCACTAAGAAATTCATTGAGGGTGTAGTTCTTGAACTCGGAGCCATTGTCACTTCTAATTGCCAATATGGGGACATTGTGTTTACGTTGCATTTCAATGGAGAAGTCGATGAAGGTTTGTTGGGTCTCACTCTTCGACTTGAAGAAATAAACCCAAGTGAATCTTGAATAGTCATCAACAATCATCAAACAATACTTCTTCCCACCTAGACTAGCTTCGGAAACGGCACCAAAAAGATCCACATGGAGGAGCTCCAAGATCCTCTTGGATGAAATAATAGTCTTGGAAGGGTGGGGAGAATCATGCATCTTGCCTTCAACACATGCCCTACAAACACGATCTTTGGCAAAAGAGACATCTTCTTTTAGACCGAGAATGTGGCAACCCTTGTGAAGACTTTGCAAAGTTCTCATGTTGACATGGGCTAGGTGGCAATGCCACAACCACCCCTTGTCGGTGATACGTCTCAAACGTATCTATAATTTTTGAGTGATCCATGCTAGTTTTGTGATATTGTCACATGTTTTTACTATCATTTATATCATTTTTATGCATTTTGTCGGACTAACCTATTGACAAGATGCCCAGTGCCAGTTCCCTGTTTTTGCTGTCTTTTTGTTTCAGAAATTTACTTTTGAAAATATTCTCGGAACGCGCTGGAAATTTTTGAGGATTTTTTATTTGCCACGACGAAGTACCAGTCCGAAGGAGAGCCAGAGGGGAGGCCCACAGGGCAGAGGCGGCCCCCTGCCGCGGCCTAGGGGTGACCCGCGGGTGGGGCCCACCCCTGCTCCTGGGACCTCACCTCGCGGCCCTCCGACGCCTATAAAATCCCTAAAACCTAAAAACGTCGAGGCGGCCATTATTTTCCAGAAACTTGACCCCGACGTGCCATCACCAAAAACCCTAGTTCGGGGTCCAATCTAAAGCTGATCCCGGCACTCTGCCGGAGGGGAGATCGATCCCGGAGGGCTCTTCATCGCCATGCCTTCCTCCGGGATGATTTGTGAGTAGTCTCACCTTGGACTACGGGTCCATGGCAGTAGCTAGTTGGTAGTCTCTCTCTCTTGTGCTTCATGTCTTATGATCTTGTGAGCTGCCTAACATGATCAAGATCGATTATTGTAATGCTATGTTGTGGCACCCCCCTCTGACACATATTGCCAGAGAGGCGGTCGCCCCGTGCGCCAGCCCAGGATATCTGGACGCACGTTACGACAATGCAACATAGCGAAAATATCATTACACAATCAGGCCCAAAGGGCTACAAATGGTTTACATGGCCTTCAAGGCATGAAAATAATCATGGCCAAGTATGGCACAAGACAGAGTTTAACTGGCAGCGGAAGACAATGATACGGCAACGGCTTGGTGCGGCTCCATTCCACAGGCATCTGGCTGGGCTACTGATCCTAGCACGCTCCTGCTCGATCTCCTTGCTATGGTAGGAGATGGATCCTCTCAAAGTCTGGCCACATGAAAAGCCAGTCTGAGTACATTGATGTACTCGCAAGAAAATAACCACAAGACATGAACGGTCAAGCAATCAGGCAACAAGTAACTAGCGACAGAAAATAATCTAAACATGGCAAGTGACTACTTACGGCAGTCCAAGTGGGTAGCAACATGGCATCATAACAAAACATGGTATAAGCAGACAACGGGAGTACCACCAGTACAGAGTCCAAGCCAGGTGGGGTTGGATCGTGTACCGGGGGTCACACAAAGAGCTTACCTGTGACGAATAACGGGGTACCAGTTGGTAAGTAACACAACAGATCATATTATCACAGCTAGGCCCACTGGCCTCTAGCCTCACGAGGCTAATCTCCTCTGTCACCACTGCTAGGCCCACTGGCCTTGTCACACTTCCTTATCTCGAGTAACGTTCCCTGCACCATCTTATTGTTTATTAAGTGAGGTCAGGTCGTTCATCAATTGTTTCAAACAGATCTTAAGTTTAACCTCCGGACACGACAAAGACACATAGTGTGACTGACACTGAACTGTTGTTCCATATCCCAGGAACGGGGCTAGCTGGCTAGGTTGATGCTCTCGAGAGTTTGCTTTACCACCTATCAGAATGCACTCCACTCAGCCGACACCTCAGGTTCATCACGCCCAAAGCCGTACTAAGCAAATTACATTCTCGTGACGGTCCACTTGCCAAGACACCCTCCTGCCCCACCCTATACGCATGGTACAACGGGCAAGTAAGTCCGGCACATCCCCCGGCGCTACCGGGTATGCCTAGCTCCGGACTCCTTATCGCAGTCGAACCCGTGCCTGTCGACCCCTCCCCTCGGACAGCACAACCGAACGACTGCGCCCAACGGATGGCACAAAAGGGGCTCAACAACCTACTAGGTCACGGTTTCCATGGGACAACGGTGGTATCGCGTTCAAGGGTTCAGATTAGTGGCACTATGAATAGACCTTATCGCTGTTTGGAGGGGTGTTTCATTTAATCAAGTTTCAGCATTCACATGCCCAACCAACAAAGGATTAGTTCAACACAATAATCACAACCAACAAGGCATTAGCAGCACAAACAAGCACAAACAAACATAGCCTAGAACATGCCTAACACTTGCATGAATAAATAACCACATCACAATAATAATTCCCGGGTGACTGTGGTGTGGCACCCCCCTCTGGCACATGTCACCAGAGAGGCGGTCGCCCCGTGCGCCAGCCCAGGATATCCGGCCGCACGTTACGACAATGCAACATAGCAGAAATATCATTACACAATCAGGCCCAGAGGGCTACAAATGGTTTTACATAGCCATAAAGGCTTGAAAAATTATCAAGGCCAAGTATGGCACTGGACAGAGTTTAACTGGCAGCGGAAGACAATGATACGGTAACGGCTTAGTGCAGCTCCATTCCACAGGCATCTGGCTGGGCTACTGATCCTAGCACGTTCTTGCTCCATCTCTTTGCTATGGTAGAAGATGAATCCTCTCCACGTCTGGCCACATGAAAAGCCAGTTTGAGTACAATGATGTACTCGCAAGTAACAACCACAAGACATGAACAGTCAAGCAATCAGGCAACAAGTAACTAGTGACAGAAAATAATCTAAACATGGCAAGTGTCTACTCACGACATTCCAAGTGGATAGCAACAGGGTAGCATGACAAATCATGGCATAAGTAGATGATGGGGTATCACCAGTACAGAGTCCAAGCCAGGTGGGGTTGGATCGTGCACCGGCGATCAGACAAGAGAACTTACCTGTGACGAATAACGGATGTACCCATTGGTAATAAGTATTATAACAAACCTGTCACAACTAGGCCCAACGGCCTCACCACATCTTTCCACTGCTGGGCCCACTGGCCTCATCTATCCACTAGGTAATGCACGGACGATGTTGGCTCAGGCCTAACTCTAGGCCCCCAACGATCGCACCGCCATCCCTCAACACGGGCAACCATTCACAACTGAGGTAACATTCCCTGCATCATCTTATTGTTTATTTAGTGAAATCAGGTTGTTCATCTTACTTTCACACCGAACTTATGTTTAACCTCCGGACTCGACAAAGGACAATAGTGTGACCGACACTGAACTGTTACATAACCTAGGAACAAGGCTAGCTGCTAGTTGATACACTCTCGAGAGGTTGCAGTTACCACCCATCTAAGTGCACCTTACTTAGCTAGGGCAAGATACACTTACATAACCGTTCACGCTACCAAGACACTCCCTGTATAGCTACCGACATAACTTTATGTCTTAGGACGAAGTGAATCCGGCACGTCCCCAACTCATGAGCGACGCCTAGCTCCGGAACCTTCACAAGACTAGCCCCGACCACAACTATGCAGTATCCGACTAGACTTGCCAAGTGGATAGCATCAAAGGAGGCCTGATAGGTTACATAGGCTATGGCTCTCCCATTTGGGCGACAGTGGTAGTGCGTTCAAGGTTCAGATTGGTGGCACTATGGACTGACCCTATCGAAGTTTGGAGGGGGTTTTCATTTAGTCCAGTTTTATTCAACAACAAGTCCAAACAACAGAAGATTAGTCCAACAAAATAAAGGATTAGTCCAACACAACAAGTATAATATCATGTCAACATGAAACAGATTAGTCCAATGCAAAACCATAATATCATATCAACATGAAACAGAAGCAAACTGCACACAATAGTTCAAGCAATAAGCAATAATGATCATGTAATAATTCAGCAAGGATGAATAAATTCAACCGGGCGATGGCGGAGATGCCTCCGGCCAGTAACAGCCACAGGTCGAGTAACGAAAATAAAATAAAATAACAAAATCAACCGGGCGAGGACGGAGATGCCTCCGGCCAGTAGCAGCCACAGGTTGAGTAAATAAAACAAAATAGCACAATTGGTTAGCGTCAACCGGGCGATGGCGGAGATGCCTCCGGCCAGTAGCAGCCACAGATCGACTACAAAAGTTAGTGGAGGCGTCCACGCGATCCCGTTCCACCATTCCATTGACTGCGGCGGTTCCTCCAGTCCATCGTCGCCGGAATGGGGAGTGGTGCATGGTACCGTCCAACGCACGCCACAACTCTACAGAAAAGTAGACGAGATTCAATCCACGTGGGCGGGGCCCAACATGTATTTAGTCGCCGGCCGGAACTCAACCCACACTTGATGGGTTTATCGTATTGCAGGAAAGTAAAGGTACATGAAATAATAATACTGAAAGTAGGCGAGATTCAATCCACGTGGGCGGTGCCCAACATGTATTTAGTCGCCGGCCGGAACTCAACCCACACTTGATGGGTTTATCGTATTACAGGAATGAAAACAAAGCCACGATATCTCGTGACGCACAGTAGACAGGTTATAAACAAAGCCACGATATCTCGTGACGCACAGTTAACAGAATGTAAACAAAGCCACGATATCTCGTGACGCACAGTTGACAGATGATAATAAGCAATAAAATGCACCGATATGACAGGGTAAAATGCAAACAAACAAACACCGCTTGAGTGTTCATAGCAAGTGGTTAGCTTGCCTTCGACGATCGACGCCATTTAGTTTCGCCGGTCACGGACGTCACGGTTTAAGGTCTCGGTTTGCCGGTACCGCGGAACACCTATACATGCATACGCGGGTGCTGAGCATATAAACATTTTACAAAAATGTAAAACCTATACCGCTGGATAGAGCTCTTAAAACTATGAATTTACAAATTTGAATCACCTCAAACGGAGCTACGGTTCAAAAGATATGGCCGGGCGATGTTTAACTATTTGCTACTTACTCTGAAAAAAAAAAAAACAGAGCAGGCTGCTTTTGAACCGGGCTGGGCTGTTTGCGTACTCTCCAAAAGTGCGCTTTCTCTGCGGGAAGATGTAAACCTGAGGAAAAAAATAAATACGCCTTCAGCTAGCTCAAATCGATCGATCGATCGATCGAGCTCCCTGCTGCCGCGCTCGGCGCCGAGGGCGGGGAGACGAGGGACGACGACGGCGACCGGGGGAAGATGCCGACGACTGGGCGGCTAGGCCGGCCACACCTCACCACCGGGGAGGCCTGGGACCGGAGAACGGCGGGGCGCCAGACGGCTCCGCCCGAGCATGGCCGGCCACGGCGGCGACCCGGGAGGGCGACGATGGCGGAGCGGCCAGCGGGGCCGGGGTCGGCAGCGACGGAGATGGGGCTGGGGAAGCCGACGGCGGGGACGCCGCCCGCACATCGCCCGCGTGCGGCGCTCGGCCATCACGGGAGGCCACTGGCGGGGGCCGGCCGGTGCCATCCACCGAGACGGCGAGGACGTCGGCCGACGGCGGGGACGGGAGCACCAACCACCCCGCGCCTGGGAACAAGAACCCGACGGGGACGGGAACACAGGGAGCAGCTGGCCATGGCACAAGGCCGGAGGAGGAGCAGTTCAGGACGGCCGGCAGGAGGTTGGGGACGAGGCGGCCCGGCGCGGACGATGGGGAGGAGAACCGCGGGAGGACGACCGGCCGGAGCGGAGCAAGGAGGAGGTACAGCATGAGGGAGCTCGAGGTCGGGCTGGCGGCGGCTCGGGCGGCGGGGTCGAGCATGAGAGGAGAAAGGAGGCGGCGCTGGCCGGCCCGAGGCAGCGACCGGTAGAGGAGTAGTGGCCTGGGAGGAGAAGAGAGGAGGGGGAGTGAGGAGAGTGCGATCGGTCTGCGCGGGGAGGGATCGACCTGGCCTCTATATAGGCAGGGGCCAGGAGCAATGGACAGCGACACCTCGATGCTTGCTCCAAAATAAAATCAACGAAGGGGATAAGGACGGGAGCTGGATAGGGACGCCGAGCTGGATGTACAGCACTCCACAGTGAAGTTACTGCGCGGGATTAGATAGGGTTTTAGGGCTTGGCAGATTTAGGTCACGCCTAATCGTGCGTCCGGGATGTTCAGAGCATGACGCGAGCAACATCGTCGCGTTCCCGGTGACTCGGGGCAACAAATGAGAAACGGCTTCACCACGGGGTTCGCAGGGACTAGGGCAACGCAACAAAACAGGAATCATGCAAAGACGCCAAATTTTCCGTACACAATTTTCAGAAAACCAAGGGTGCGCCAGGTGTTCGATGAAATGACCGAGTCTTTGCACATCTCAGAAAAATCCCCAAAATTCACAGTAGGCTAGGATAGGTGTATGTAGTATGTTGGTGAAGTTTGAGCTCAGTTGGACCCAGGGAAGTTGGTCAAATAATTCGGTGTTCAAAAATGCCCTAATGGCAGGGGTATGCCAAATGCACTTACTCAAATGATATGTGCCTGATATTGTGGATATGGGGTTGTGTATGGGATCTTGTCCGCTTGGCAAAGTGGCAATGCCAAATGATTTTTGTAGCTGGGGGTTGCTTTGGAAATTGCAATTAGGCAAGAAAAAGGCATTACAAGGGAAGTACCTCAAATATTGCTCAAATGAGGTTGGGCCAGTGGAGTGAAATGTTCAGGAGGTTAAATCATGCACCTCACCAAAATTTCAAAATTTTTGGATGAGTGGAAGGTGTCCAAATAAGTTTTGGATTGAAAATGGCATAATAGGAAATATGAATAAACTTGGAATTATTGCATGGGACTATGAAATATTTTTGCATGGGAGGGATGTATCTGTATGAGGGAACCATATGGTAGTTTTGTAGAATTTATTTCAAGCTATAATTGGGATGGTGGCTTTTGGTGGGATAGATGGGAGGGTTTTAGAATGTTCAATGGAATCAATGTTCGACCGACAAAACAATGGTATGAAGTTATGGTGAGGGTCGACAAGGATCGGGAAATTGCTGGGAAATTTCTAAGAGAGCTAAACCAAAGTCAAGTCAAGGACCATCTGGTTCAAAGAAAATAGTTTGAAAACAGAAAAAGTTTTTAGGCGCGAGAAAACATTACTAACATTAGGGAAGAATTTTTTCGGGATGTGACAAACCTTCCCCCCTTAAAAAGAATCTCGTCCCGAGATTCGGAGACTAAAAGAGATTCCCGGGGTTATACAAGATATTTCTTGTAAGGTTTAATATAACATACATTTAAAATATTTTAAAACTTTTTCTACAAAATATTAGAGTTTAACGCTCAACAGGATATTTTACTAAAACAAATCATTATCAAAGCATGACATTTATATCACACTCATGCATTCTAAGGATGGCATGGCAGGGGCTCACAAAATCCATCAACATAGGATTTGCTACTATGGTTATAAAAATTAAATCTAAGGTTTTTAGTTCATCCAAACACAAGCATGGCAAATCAAACCAGATCTACACATGAATCATCAAGTGAGCGGGGAACCGTGGGTACAGTGTATCCACAAATATATCCACTTAATGGTTAAAGTCGTGCAACACACCAAAATATCTTTCCTACTATAAAATAATATCCTACTCAAATGTTGTGTAAATTTTACAGGTGGGCATATGCGTGTTGTTTCACATACACGTCCAGTTTTAAATGTTCTGTCATTTGTTCAAAACTTTTAAGAGGAAGAAGGGGCATAGTGTTTTGTCGCACGTCAACCAAGTAGTTAACAAGCGAACAAATACCATCACTTTTTTTTTTTTTTTTTTTTTTTTTTTTTACACATGGTTGAAATAACAAGTTCCATAGCTGCCAAGCTAACATGCGATACAAGCAAACACAGAAGAACAAACAACCTCACAAACTCTCACCTACCAACTTAGGACTCCTCACTTGGTGGGGACTTGGTCTGGGCTTCATCCACTTTGCTGCCTTTAGGAGCGTGCAGTTTTGGTCCTAAGCCAAGCTTGGTATCCACTGGGCTCCTCGCCACCATGGCTAGAGTCTCAGGGATGCCTTCTGGCACAACGCCAAAGCTGCGAAGGGGTTGGAGGTCGCCGGTGGCAACTGGTCCTGGATGGAAAGTATCAAGTCCAAACTTCAGAGCTTACATTGATGGCGGTGGCTTCTGAAGTTTAATTGTTGCTGGTCCTTGCGGAGCTGGGCTGTTATTAGTGGGCTGCGGGACTCAGGCAAGGGCTTGCCTATTGGAATGGCATTCCTCCAAGTGGTAGACAAGGATGCTCTCCAAGGCGGTGGTGTAGGCTACGAGATGTGACAAGGTTGAGTTGAGCATCACTTCGATGCTTACCATGGGATGGCTGGGGCTTGCAAGGGATCTTGGCGGGAAAAAGCGAGATGCAGGAGGTTCCATCGCGGCTTCAAAGTACCGCAGGCGAGCGAGGCATTCCCAAGCTGCAACTTGGAGCGCCATCTCAGGGGAATCCACGAAGTGGCTTTGACTCACATACGGCGTCGCGCTTCCTAAGGCACTTGTGGCGACATACACATCGGCATGATACTCGCTCATGCAGGAGGAGAGGTTAGACCGATATACATGGTACACCGGGCGAGAAACACAACCAATAATATCGTGAGCAGCTTCCCACAGCAGAGGTGGAAAACCGGGGCGAAACTCAGCGGTGGTCTCGAAAATAAGGGTGGGTGCCATCTAAAAACTCAAGCTAGTGTTTTTGGGAGAGAGGAGAGCGCAAGATTCCTGAGCAGGATCTGCTTCAAGTGAGTTGGGTTGCAAAGGATAGCAAGCGAGGGTGGGATTTTATAGGTAGCTAGGACTTGGGTTTCATACTAATGGGTAGTGTCGATTCCTTCTCAAGGAAGAAACCGGCGAGTCTGGTTGGGTAAGATTGGGACAAGTTTTACTGCACCATACTGTTGACCGACACGAGCCATGCCGGTTAGGAGGATGCAGGCTAAATCCATCGGGTCATTGTCGGGCAAAAGTAAGGCGGGGCTTTCCATGCTAGGGTAGTCTACAGCCAGCCTGGTGCTCTGATACCATGCTCTGTGGCACCCCCCTCTGGCACATGTCACCAGAGAGGCGGTCGCCCCGTGCGCCAGCCCAGGATATCCGGCCGCACGTTACGACAATGCAACATAGCAGAAATATCATTACACAATCAGGCCCAGAGGGTTACAAATGGTTTTACATAGCCATAAAGGCTTGAAAAATTATCAAGGCCAAGTATGGCACTGGACAGAGTTTAACTGGCAGCGGAAGACAATGATACGGTAACGGCTTAGTGCAGCTCCATTCCACAGGCATCTGGCTGGGCTACTGATCCTAGCACGTTCTTGCTCCATCTCTCTTTGCTATGGTAGAAGATGAATCCTCTCCACGTCTGGCCACATGAAAAGCCAGTTTGAGTACAATGATGTACTCGCAAGTAACAACCACAAGACATGAACAGTCAAGCAATCAGGCAACAAGTAACTAGTGACAGAAAATAATCTAAACATGGCAAGTGTCTACTCACGACATTCCAAGTGGATAGCAACAGGGTAGCATGACAAATCATGGCATAAGTAGATGATGGGGTATCACCAGTACAGAGTCCAAGCCAGGTGGGGTTGGATCGTGCACCGGCGATCAGACAAGAGAACTTACCTGTGACGAATAACGGATGTACCCATTGGTAATAAGTATTATAACAAACCTGTCACAACTAGGCCCAACGGCCTCACCACATCTTTCCACTGCTGGGCCCACTGGCCTCATCTATCCACTAGGTAATGCACGGACGATGTTGGCTCAGGCCTAACTCTAGGCCCCCAACGATCGCACCGCCATCCCTCAACACGGGCAACCATTCACAACTGAGGTAACATTCCCTGCATCATCTTATTGTTTATTTAGTGAAATCAGGTTGTTCATCTTACTTTCACACCGAACTTATGTTTAACCTCCGGACTCGACAAAGGACAATAGTGTGACCGACACTGAACTGTTCCATAACCTAGGAACAAGGCTAGCTGCTAGTTGATACACTCTCGAGAGGTTGCAGTTACCACCCATCTAAGTGCACCTTACTTAGCTAGGGCAAGATACACTTACATAACCGTTCACGCTACCAAGACACTCCCTGTATAGCTACCGACATAACTTTATGTCTTAGGACGAAGTGAATCCGGCACGTCCCAACTCATGAGCGACGCCTAGCTCCGGAACCTTCACAAGACTAGCCCCGACCACAACTATGCAGTATCCGACTAGACTTGCCAAGTGGATAGCATCAAAGGAGGCCTGATAGGTTACATAGGCTATGGCTCTCCCATTTGGGCGACAGTGGTAGTGCGTTCAAGGTTCAGATTGGTGGCACTATGGACTGACCCTATCGAAGTTTGGAGGGGGTTTTCATTTAGTCCAGTTTTATTCAACAACAAGTCCAAACAACAGAAGATTAGTCCAACAAAATAAAGGATTAGTCCAACACAACAAGTATAATATCATGTCAACATGAAACAGATTAGTCCAATGCAAAACCATAATATCATATCAACATGAAACAGAAGCAAACTGCACACAATAGTTCAAGCAATAAGCAATAATGATCATGTAATAATTCAGCAAGGATGAATAAATTCAACCGGGCGATGGCGGAGATGCCTCCGGCCAGTAACAGCCACAGGTCGAGTAACGAAAATAAAATAAAATAACAAAATCAACCGGGCGAGGACGGAGATGCCTCCGGCCAGTAGCAGCCACAGGTTGAGTAAATAAAACAAAATAGCACAATTGGTTAGCGTCAACCGGGCGATGGCGGAGATGCCTCCGGCCAGTAGCAGCCACAGATCGACTACAAAGTTAGTGGAGGCGTCCACGCGATCCCGTTCCACCATTCCATTGACTGCGGCGGTTCCTCCAGTCCATCGTCGCCGGAATGGGGAGTGGTGCATGGTACCGTCCAACGCACGCCACAACTCTACAGAAAAGTAGACGAGATTCAATCCACGTGGGCGGGGCCCAACATGTATTTAGTCGCCGGCCGGAACTCAACCCACACTTGATGGGTTTATCGTATTGCAGGAAAGTAAAGGTACATGAAATAATAATACTGAAAGTAGGCGAGATTCAATCCACGTGGGCGGTGCCCAACATGTATTTAGTCGCCGGCCGGAACTCAACCCACACTTGATGGGTTTATCGTATTACAGGAATGAAAACAAAGCCACGATATCTCGTGACGCACAGTTGACAGGTTATAAACAAAGCCACGATATCTCGTGACGCACAGTTAACAGAATGTAAACAAAGCCACGATATCTCGTGACGCACAGTTGACAGATGATAATAAGCAATAAAATGCACCGATATGACAGGGTAAAATGCAAACAAACAAACACCGCTTGAGTGTTCAGAGCAAGTGGTTAGCTTGCCTTCGACGATCGACGCCATTTAGTTTCGCCGGTCACGGACGTCACGGTTTAAGGTCTCGGTTTGCCGGTACCGCGGAACACCTATACATGCATACGCGGGTGCTGAGCATATAAACATTTTACAAAAATGTAAAACCTATACCGCTGGATAGAGCTCTTAAAACTATGAATTTACAAATTTGAATCACCTCAAACGGAGCTACGGTTCAAAAGATATGGCCGGGCGATGTTTAACTATTTGCTACTTACTCTGAAAAAAAAAAAAAAAAACAGAGCAGGCTGCTTTTGAACCGGGCTGGGCTGTTTGCGTACTCTCCAAAAGTGCGCTTTCTCTGCGGGAAGATGTAAACCTGAGGAAAAAAATAAATACGCCTTCAGCTAGCTCAAATCGATCGATCGATCGATCGAGCTCCCTGCTGCCGCGCTCGGCGCCGAGGGCGGGGAGACGAGGGACGACGACGGCGACCGGGGGAAGATGCCGACGACTGGGCGGCTAGGCCGGCCACACCTCACCACCGGGGAGGCCTGGGACCGGAGAACGGCGGGGCGCCAGACGGCTCCGCCCGAGCATGGCCGGCCACGGCGGCGACCCGGGAGGGCGACGATGGCGGAGCGGCCAGCGGGGCCGGGGTCGGCAGCGACGGAGATGGGGCTGGGGAAGCCGACGGCGGGGACGCCGCCCGCACATCGCCCGCGTGCGGCGCTCGGCCATCACGGGAGGCCACTGGCGGGGGCCGGCCGGTGCCATCCACCGAGACGGCGAGGACGTCGGCCGACGGCGGGGACGGGAGCACCAACCACCCCGCGCCTGGGAACAAGAACCCGACGGGGACGGGAACACAGGGAGCAGCTGGCCATGGCACAAGGCCGGAGGAGGAGCAGTTCAGGACGGCCGGCAGGAGGTTGGGGACGAGGCGGCCCGGCGCGGACGATGGGGAGGAGAACCGCGGGAGGACGACCGGCCGGAGCGGAGCAAGGAGGAGGTACAGCATGAGGGAGCTCGAGGTCGGGCTGGCGGCGGCTCGGGCGGCGGGGTCGAGCATGAGAGGAGAAAGGAGGCGGCGCTGGCCGGCCCGAGGCAGCGACCGGTAGAGGAGTAGTGGCCTGGGAGGAGAAGAGAGGAGGGGGAGTGAGGAGAGTGCGGTCGGTCTGCGCGGGGAGGGATCGACCTGGCCTCTATATAGGCAGGGGCCAGGAGCAATGGACAGCGACACCTCGATGCTTGCTCCAAAATAAAATCAACGAAGGGGATAAGGACGGGAGCTGGATAGGGACGCCGAGCTGGATGTACAGCACTCCACAGTGAAGTTACTGCGCGGGATTAGATAGGGTTTTAGGGCTTGGCAGATTTAGGTCACGCCTAATCGTGCGTCCGGGATGTTCAGAGCATGACGCGAGCAACATCGTCGCGTTCCCGGTGACTCGGGGCAACAAATGAGAAATGGCTTCACCACGGGGTTCGCAGGGACTAGGGCAACGCAACAAAACAGGAATCATGCAAAGACGCCAAATTTTCCGTACACAATTTTCAGAAAACCAAGGGTGCGCCAGGTGTTCGATGAAATGACCGAGTCTTTGCACATCTCAGAAAAATCTCCAAAATTCACAGTAGGCTAGGATAGGTGTATGTAGTATGTTGGTGAAGTTTGAGCTCAGTTGGACCCAGGGAAGTTGGTCAAATAATTCGGTGTTCAAAAATGCCCTAATGGCAGGGGTATGCCAAATGCACTTACTCAAATGATATGTGCCTGATATTGTGGATATGGGGTTGTGTATGGGATCTTGTCCGCTTGGCAAAGTGGCAATGCCAAATGATTTTTGTAGCTGGGGGTTGCTTTGGAAATTGCAATTAGGCAAGAAAAAGGCATTACAAGGGAAGTACCTCAAATATTGCTCAAATGAGGTTGGGCCAGTGGAGTGAAATGTTCAGGAGGTTAAATCATGCACCTCACCAAAATTTCAAAATTTTTGGATGAGTGGAAGGTGTCCAAATAAGTTTTGGATTGAAAATGGCATAATAGGAAATATGAATAAACTTGGAATTATTGCATGGGACTATGAAATATTTTTGCATGGGAGGGATGTATCTGTATGAGGGAACCATATGGTAGTTTTGTAGAATTTATTTCAAGCTATAATTGGGATGGTGGCTTTTGGTGGGATAGATGGGAGGGTTTTAGAATGTTCAATGGAATCAATGTTCGACCGACAAAACAATGGTATGAAGTTATGGTGAGGGTCGACAAGGATCGGGAAATTGCTGGGAAATTTCTAAGAGAGCTAAACCAAAGTCAAGTCAAGGACCATCTGGTTCAAAGAAAATAGTTTGAAAACAGAAAAAGTTTTTAGGCGCGAGAAAACATTACTAACATTAGGGAAGAATTTTTTCGGGATGTGACATGTGGCGGGCAACCCGGCCGGTGTCACACGGGGGTTAGTGTCACAGAATAACAAGAACACCCGGGTGACGGTGGCGGGAGACCCGGCCGGTGTCACTCAGGGGTTGGAGTCACAGAAGAATAATAAGCATACCCGGGTGACTGTGGCGGGCAACCCGGCCGGTGTCACTCGGGGGTTAGTAAAATAATAATATAGCACAGGCGGAGTCTGTTACGCATCCGTTCCTCCACGCGCAAGTCCTTGGCGGCGTTATCGTCCGACCGTTGACCAGGAAGTGGGGAGTTGGGCATATAGTCTCCAAAACTAAACCGAAAAGCAATCATAAGAATGAGAGAGCATCCATTCCACTCGAGGGTTCCCTCGACGTGGTGTCAGCAATCTCGGCAAAAAGAACCAAATGGAAAGTCAGCTCCCAAGCGTCGCAGTCCGGGTAGTCTACGCCAACCATATTTGACGGAGGGACAAGAAGCAAATAACTCTTTTGGCAAATGCCCCCAACTCCGAGGATCACGGGCCGACATTTGTCCGCACCTAGCCTCGGCGTTGAAGAAGAAGCAAACAATCAACGCATGTTTTTGTTATTTAGTTGTCAAAGCCATGCAAGTGCGAGGCGCACAGATAATTCATACATCAATCTAATGCATATATGGATGAAGTACAAAACAAGGCAACATTAACAGACCGACATAATATAAATACCAAACGCAGACAAATATAACACTTGGCATGACAATAAGCGACTAACAAACAACTTGCGGGACTGCTCATAGCAAGGGGTTAGCTTGCCTTCGAAGACGGGATCCACCGGGCTTGGAGAGGTTGGGTTGGTTCCGCGGCGTAGGGCAGCGATAGCCGCTTTTATCCGGACTCCGGATTGCACTCACACAAGGGCACCCAATATCACTATTTTGGAACAAGTTGGAATCAGTACCACTGGTTAGAGCTCGTCGAGATAAAAATTTAGAAATTTGAATCACTGAAAACGGACTTACGGTTCAAAAGATATTGCCGTTTGAAAATTCCAGCAGCAGGAAAAGAAAAACTGCCGCGGGAAAAAAAAAACGGACGGGCCGCAAATGGGCCGCTTTCAGAATCGACCGGGCTGGATGCGTATTTCCCGGAATACGCCTTCCGTGTGGGAAGACGGAAAACGGAGAAGGCGCCTTGACTTAACCCGACAGTGGGGCCGGGCCGAGGCGGGGCCCCCTGTCGGCGTCACGAGGACGCCACGCTGGCCGCCACGCTGGCATCCTCACCCCGGCGTCGACCACGCGCGGGACGAGCCCGACGCGGACGTGCCAGGGGAGGGCCGGCCGCCGGAGCTGGCCACGCCGCCACCGCTGCCCGGAGCCGCCGCCGGCCATCGGCGCCAGGGGGGGAGCACCGCCGCCGCCGCTGGTCGCCTTCCCAAGCGCGGACGGCCCGCGGGAGTGAGCCCGACGCGGCTCGGGCCGGTTCGGCCGCCGGCCGTCGACCACCACCGCCGCCGCCCTAGTGCTTGCTGCCGGCCACCGGGGTGCGGGGAGGACCACCCCAACACGCCGCCTCCGGAAGGGCGGCCTCGACCGCGGGGAAGCACGGGGGCGCCGCCATGGGGCCGCGCTCCGAGAGCTTGCCGCCGGCGGTTCCCGGACGGAACCGAGGCTACGGGCCACCAAAACGCGAACCATTCTGTCTAGGGGGTAGAGGGGATCGAGGGGAACTCCTCCATGGTCTTAATCGAAGGATGGCTCTGCAGGGAGCTCGCCGTGGTCCGTGGACCGACGACGACGTCCATGGCCGAGACGGAGTAGGACTCCGCCATCCCGCAACTAAAAGGGAAGAGGGGTTCCAGGGGGGGGAGTGAGGTGCTCGGGCGCGAGGGAGCTCGGAGGTGGCCTCTTATAGGCAGGGGAGAGAGAGGTGGGTGGTGGCCGGTGCGGCCATTGATGGCCACCTAGGTCAAGGGTGACGTCCTCCAGCTACAGGGAGGTGATAAGGAGGAGGAGGGGGTGAGGCAGCCATGCTGGAGGCACAGTGGTGCACGAGGTGGTACTGCTGCAAGGTATTAGGCACCGACCATGGTTGTAAGCGGAATTAGGTCCTGCCAAAGCGCGCGTCCCGGACGTCCAGAGCGCGACGCGAGCGGCATCGTCGCGTTCCCGGTGACTCGAAGCTCTAAACTGAAAAAGGATTGCACCACTAGGTTCACAAGGACAATACCAAGACAACCAAACTGTCCACACTGAAAAACTGCACACTTCGCAAAACAAAATTTTCTGAAAACTAAGGGAGTGCCATGTGTTCGATGAAATGATAGGGGCTTTGCACCTCTCAGAAAAATCCCCAAAATTTACAGTAGGTTAGGACAGGGGTATGTAGTATGTATGTGGAATATTAGATCAAATGGAGGCCTGGAGCTTGGTCAAAGAAATTGGTGTCCAAAAATGCCCAAATGGCATGGATATGCCAAAAGCACTTCCTCAAATAATATTGATCTGATATTGGGGGGATGGGGTTGTGTAGGGTATCTTGTCAACTTGGCAAAGTGGCAATGCCAAATTATTTTTGTAGCTAGGGGTTGCTTTGGAAATCACAATTAGGCATAAAAAGGGCATTACAAAGGAAGTACCTCAAATATTGCTCAAATGAGGTTGGGCCAATGGAGTGAAATGTTCAGGAGGTCAAATAATGCACCTCACAAAAATTGCATAATTTTTGGATGAGTGGAAGGTGTCCAGATAATTTCTGGTTTGAAAATGGCATAATGGAGAATATGGATAAACTTGGAAATATTGCATTGGAGTATGCAATATTTTTGGATGGATTGTCTTTGTATGAGGAGAGGAGTCTCTGGTATTTTTGGTGGAATTTTTCCAGCTTTGGAAACAGGCTTTTCTTTGGTAGGTGGAGTAAAGGATTTTAGAGGTTCGATAATCAGGGCTAGGGTTTTCGAGAGAAACCTAAGCATAAAAATTATCACGGGTGCTGGAGTGGTTCGCGGATCACCGGGAAAATTTTGAGAGAGCAAATCCAAAGTCAAATCCTCCCCAAAAGATTTGAAGAAACATTTAGGAAAAGAGAAAAGTTTTTCAGGTGCCAGAAAAACACCGCTAAAATTAGGGATGAATTTTTGGGGTGTTACAAACCTTCCCCCCTTAAAAGAATCTCGTCCCGAGATTCGGAGACTAATAGAGATTCCCGGGTTATACAAGATATTTCTCGTATGGTTTAATCTACCCCTATATTTAAAATGTTTTAAAACTTTTCCTACAAACATTAGAGTTTATCATCCAAAACGATTAACACTCAGTACGATATTTCTATCACCCTCGATGCATTCTAAGGATGGCATGGCAGTGGCTCACACAACCAATCAACATAGGTTCTTTACTATGGTTAAATAACAAAAATTAAACCTATGGTTTTTAGTTCAACCAACACAAGCGTGGCAAGATCAAACAAGACCTACACACAGATCATCAACCCACAACCAAAATTTGCAAAACAAGTAGATTAGGGACATGCCAATCATATCCCCTATCTAGGGTTTTTATTTTAGAAAAGCTGTATATACATTTTCATGTATACACAGGTTTTGAAAAGTAACAGGGTTTCTTTCTAAAGAAAATATCCGTGTCGCCAATAATTGGCTCACTGATACCGTGGGGTAGGGCCATCCCCAAAATTATTTTGGCAAAAACTTTCCCTATGAACAGAGGAGAGACGAGGGACTGATCTGTGGAGAAAGGATAGAGGCACACAGGGGCTATTTTCTTGCTGGCTGTCATGTGGGAGCGGGTCCACCTGCTAGTCTCTCTCTTCCTTTCCAACTTCTTCTTCCTCGCAGCATCTTCCCTCGTACCTGGCCGTCTCCGAGTGCGCGAAGCACTCCTCTCCGGCACTGCTGCGCGTGCGGTCAATCGGCGCAGCGGCCATCACGGCTTTGGGCACCTCGGTGGTTTCGCGCCAATTGGCCGAGCACTACGCGCGATTCCTCTCTTTTCCCGCGCGAGGCTGAGAGTGCGCGGCATCCGTGCTCACGGCTATAAACGGGGGTCTCTAAAATTCCTCCCACGAGCTTCCTCTTCCACTGCCACCATGGGTTTCTTTTCAGCCATCTACGACGAATTTTACGCGCACCGAGAGGGAGCGGGATTCTTCAAGCAGCTGTTCGTGATCGTGATCTTCTGGATCATGGCTTCGGTGGTGGTGGCACTGTTGTATGCGGCGGTGGTTCTCTTGTTGGTGGCTCTGTACGACTGGTGGTACGGCACTGGCGGTGATGCTGCTGCGGTGCCGGCGGTGAGCGAGCTGGCGGGGCAGGCTGCGGGAGAGCAGGTGGTGCTGCCGCAGGTGGCTGATGCGGTGGTTCCTTTGGCTGGAGGGCAGCTGGCGGCTCGTGCCATCCGTCGTCGCTGTCGCGCGGCTCGCGACCCCACTTCAGGTGAATCAAGCTCATCCTCAGGTGATGCCACTGAGCGCGAGAGGGAGTAGGATTTTCTTCCTGGGGTGCTCTCCTGTATCTGTACTGAGGTAGTGGGAGTGTCGTATGTTGGAGTAGAACTTGTATCCTCTGTTTCTGAAATTTTCCTTGTGTCCTGAACTCTGTTGATGTATCAAACTTGCCTTCACTGCTGATTTAGATCCAGATTTGCATTCCTGAGATCTTCCCTGAGCTGTCACAGATCTGTTCTTGCAGCAGAGAGAATTGCAGAGGCACTAACACACAGATAGTAGAACTTGCTACTCGGGGAAAATATCATTTTAGAAAGTAATGCTTCATTTTATGGCCCTAAAAACTTGAAGCAACATGGGACAATCATTTCAATCATACCAGATAACAAGCACGCAACGGCTATTAAACACTCGTCATGACACAAACACACATACAAGCAAGCATAGGAATTACAAACAGTCTCACAAACTCTCATCTAACATCTCATAAGCGCCACTCCGGCTAAACTAAACAGATCTTACTCCGCTTGGCGGCCCTTCACAGATGGTGGAGTGCGGCCAAGCCGGAGAGTGGTGTCCACGTCTCCTTCTTCCGCAAGGTCGGAGGATACAGGAACACCTTCGAGGATCGGAACCTGCTCGGGGACTCGTCGGGATGGGCCGGGATCTGGAAGTGGGGGTCTGCTATCTCGAGCTTGCCTACGGGAGAGTGTAGGTGTGCTTTCCCCTAGGTATTGGTGTAGGCGGGCACGGCTGAGGTTCCTCCTTGTAGTCACGAGCTCCTCCATCAAGAGGTTGTTGAGGTTCGTCATTGCGATGGCGTAAGCAACTTGGTTGATTAGTGCTGGGTCAGGCTCTTTCGAGACGTCGGCTTGGATCATTTCTCCACGGGGTCGTGGTCTGGCCGGAAGGTAGTAGAACTCTCGAGTTTCGGCTAGCAAGGGTTCGGAGGACCGAAGACGGACGAGGCATTCCCAGGCCCCTACCTGGATGTCTAGCCCCAGAGTGGGCATGCGGCCTCCTTGGATTAAGTAGGGCTGATTCGTGCCCCGGGGACACGGGCTGATCCTCACATCGGCCCGGAATTCATCTCCGGCCGACGAGAGTGAGCTCTGGAACACCACGTACACGGGGTGAATGGTGCTACCAAGGATATGGTTGACGGCCCTCCAGAGAAGCAATCGAAAGCTCGAATGCTCCTCGGCAGTGGTTATTAAGGGTCGCCATCGGATTTTTCTTGGGTTTCTAGATTTTTGGTGGGGATAAGGATGCGAGGTTCCTCTATGGGATTCTACTTTAAAGGAGTTGGGTTGCCAGAGAGCTGGCGAGGGTGGGTTATAAAGCAACTAGGACTGGGTCTCAGGTTCACTGGGTAAGGTCGGCTTCTTCTCATGGAAGAAACCGGCTCGTCTTGTTGGGGAAGATTGGGACAGGTCCTACTGCACCATACTGTTGACCGACACGAGCCATGCCGGTTTGGCGGAGATGGGTTAAATCCATCGGGTCATTGTCGGGCAAAAGTAAGGCGGGGCTTCCATGCTAGGGTAGTCTACAGCCAGCCTGGTGCTCTGATACCATGCTCTGTGGCACCCCCCTCTGACACATATTGCCAGAGAGGCGGTCGCCCCGTGCGCCAGCCCAGGATATCTGGACGCACGTTACGACAATGCAACATAGCGAAAATATCATTACACAATCAGGCCCAAAGGGCTACAAATGGTTTACATGGCCTTCAAGGCATGAAAATAATCATGGCCAAGTATGGCACAAGACAGAGTTTAACTGGCAGCGGAAGACAACGATACGGCAACGGCTTGGTGCGGCTCCATTCCACAGGCATCTGGCTGGGCTACTGATCCTAGCACGCTCCTGCTCGATCTCCTTGCTATGGTAGGAGATGGATCCTCTCAAAGTCTGGCCACATGAAAAGCCAGTCTGAGTACATTGATGTACTCGCAAGAAAATAACCACAAGACATGAACGGTCAAGCAATCAGGCAACAAGTAACTAGCGACAGAAAATAATCTAAACATGGCAAGTGACTACTTACGGCAGTCCAAGTGGGTAGCAACATGGCATCATAACAAAACATGGTATAAGCAGACAACGGGAGTACCACCAGTACAGAGTCCAAGCCAGGTGGGGTTGGATCGTGTACCGGGGGTCATACAAAGAGCTTACCTGTGACGAATAACGGGGGTACCAGTTGGTAAGTAACACAACAGATCATATTATCACAGCTAGGCCCACTGGCCTCTGGCCTCACGAGGCTAATCTCCTCTGTCACCACTGCTAGGCCCACTGGCCTTGTCACACTTCCTTATCTCGAGTAACGTTCCCTGCACCATCTTATTGTTTATTAAGTGAGGTCAGGTCGTTCATCAATTGTTTCAAACAGATCTTAAGTTTAACCTCCGGACACGACAAAGACACATAGTGTGACTGACACTGAACTGTTGTTCCATATCCCAGGAACGGGGCTAGCTGGCTAGGTTGATGCTCTCGAGAGTTTGCTTTACCACCTATCAGAATGCACTCCACTCAGCCGACACCTCAGGTTCATCACGCCCAAAGCCGTACTAAGCAAATTACATTCTCGTGACGGTCCACTTGCCAAGACACCCTCCTGCCCCACCCTATACGCATGGTACAACGGGCAAGTAAGTCCGGCACATCCCCCGGCGCTACCGGGTATGCCTAGCTCCGGACTCCTTATCGCAGTCGAACCCGTGCCTGTCGACCCCTCCCCTCGGACAGCACAACCGAACGACTGCGCCCAACGGATGGCACAAAAGGGGCTCAACAACCTACTAGGTCACGGTTTCCATGGGACAACGGTGGTATCGCGTTCAAGGGTTCAGATTAGTGGCACTATGAATAGACCTTATCGCTGTTTGGAGGGGGTGTTTCATTTAATCAAGTTTCAGCATTCACATGCCCAACCAACAAAGGATTAGTTCAACACAATAATCACAACCAACAAGGCATTAGCAGCACAAACAAGCACAAACAAACATAGCCTAGAACATGCCTAACACTTGCATGAATAAATAACCACATCACAATAATAATTCCCGGGTGACTGTGGCGGGCAACCCGGCCGGTGTCACACGGGGGTTAGTGTCACAGAATAACAAGAACACCCGGGTGACGGTGGCGGGAGACCCGGCCGGTGTCACTCAGGGGTTGGAGTCACAGAATAATAATAAGCATACCCGGGTGACTGTGGCGGGCAACCCGGCCGGTGTCACTCGGGGGTTAGTAAAATAATAATATAGCACAGGCGGAGTCCGTTACGCATCCGTTCCTCCACGCGCAAGTCCTTGGCGGCGTTATCGTCCGACCGTTGACCAGGAAGTGGGGAGTTGGGCATATAGTCTCCAAAACTAAACCGAAAAGCAATCATAAGAATGAGAGAGCATCCATTCCACTCGAGGGTTCCCTCGACGTGGTGTCAGCAATCTCGGCAAAAAGAACCAAATGGAAAGTCAGCTCCCAAGCGTCGCAGTCCGGGTGGTCTACGCCAACCATATTTGACGGAGGGACAAGAAGCAAATAACTCTTTTGGCAAATGCCCCCAACTCCGAGGATCACGGGCCGACATTTGTCCGCACCTAGCCTCGGCGTTGAAGAAGAAGCAAACAGTCAACGCATGTTTTTGTTATTTAGTTTTCAAAGCCACGCAAGTGCGAGGCGCACAGATAACTCATACATCAATCTAATGCCTTCATGGATGAAGTATAACAAAGCAACCATAACAGACCGACATGATATAAATACCAAACGCAGACAAATATAATACTTGGCATGACAATAAGCGAATAACAAACAACTTGCAGGACTGCTCATAGCAAGGGGTTAGCTTGCCTTCGAAGACGGGATCCACCGGGCTTGGAGAGGTTGGGTTGGTTCCGCGGCGTAGGGCAGCGATAGCCGCTTTTATCCGGACTCCGGATTGCACTCACACAAGGGCACCCAATATCACTATTTTGGAACAAGTTGGAATCAGTATCACTGGTTAGAGCTCGTCGAGATAAAAATTTAGAAATTTGAATCACTGAAAACGGACTTACGGTTCAAAAGATAATGCCGTTTGAAAATTCCAGCAGCAGGAAAAGAAAAACTGCGCGGGGAAAAAAAAACGGACGGGCCGCAAATGGGCCGCTTTCAGAATCGGCCGGGCTGGATGCGTATTTCCCGAAATACGCCTTTCGTGCGGGAAGACGGAAAACGGAGAAGGCGCCTTGACTTAACCCGACAGTGGGGCCGGGCCGAGGCGGGGCCCCCTGTCGGCGTCACGAGGACGCCACGCTGGCCGCCACGCTGGCATCCTCACCCCGGCGTCGACCACGCGCGGGACGAGCCCGACGCGGACGTGCCAGGGGAGGGCCGGCCGCCGGAGCTGGCCACGCCGCCACCGCTGCCCGGAGCCGCCGCCGGCCATCGGCGCCAGGGGGGGGGGGAGCACCGCCGCCGCCGCTGGTCGCCTTCCCAAGCGCGGACGGCCCGCGGGAGTGAGCCCGACGCGGCTCGGGCTGGTTCGGCCGCCGGCCGTCGACCACCATCGCCGCCGCCCTAGTGCTTGCTGCCGGCCACCGGGGTGCGGGGAGGACCACCCCAACACGCCGCCTCCGGAAGGGCGGCCTCGACCGCGGGGAAGCACGGGGGCGCCGCCATGGGGCCGCGCTCCGAGAGCTTGCCGCCGGCGGTTCCCGGACGGAACCGAGGCTACGGGCCACCAAAACGCGAACCATTCTGTCTAGGGGGTAGAGGGGATCGAGGGGAACTCCTCCATGGTCTTAATTGAAGGATGGCTCTGCAGGGAGCTCGCCGTGGTCCGTGGACCGACGACGACGTCCATGGCCGAAACGGAGTAGGACTCCGCCATCCCGCAACTAAAAGGGAAGAGGGGTTCCAGGGGGGGGGGAGTGAGGTGCTCGGGCGCGAGGGAGCTCGGAGGTGGCCTCTTATAGGCAGGGGAGAGAGAGGTGGGTGGTGGCCGGTGCGGCCATTGATGGCCACCTAGGTCATGGGTGACGTCCTCCAGCTACAGGGAGGTGATAAGGAGGAGGAGGGGGTGAGGCAGCCATGCTGGAGGCACAGTGGTGCACGAGGTGGTACTGCTGCAAGGTATTAGGCACCGACCATGGTTGTAAGCGGAATTAGGTCCTGCCAAAGCGCGCGTCCCGGACGTCCAGAGCGCGACGCGAGCGGCATCGTCGCGTTCCCGGTGACTCGGAGCTCTAAACTGAAAAAGGATTGCACCACTAGGTTCACAAGGACAAGACCAAGACAACCAAACTGTCCACACTGAAAAACTGCACACTTCGCAAAACAAAATTTTCTGAAAACTAAGGGTGTGCCATGTGTTCGATGAAATGACAGGGGCTTTGCACCTCTCAGAAAAATCCCCAAAATTTACAGTAGGTTAGGACAGGGGTATGTAGTATGTATGTGGAATATTAGATCAAATGGAGGCCTGGAGCTTGGTCGAATAAATTGGTGTCCAAAAATGCCCAAATGGCATGGATATGCCAAAAGCACTTCCTCAAATAATATTGATCTGATATTGGGGAGATGGGGTTGTGTAGGGTATCTTGTCACCTTGGCAAAGTGGCAATGCCAAATTATTTTTGTAGCTAGGGGTTGCTTTGGAAATCACAATTAGGCATAAAAAGGGCATTACAAAGGAAGTATCTCAAATATTGCTCAAATGAGGTTGGGCCAATGGAGTGAAATGTTCAGGAGGTCAAATAATGCACCTCACAAAAATTGCATAATTTTTGGATGAGTGGAAGGTCTCCAGATAATTTCTGGATTGAAAATGGCATAATGGAGAATATGGATAAACTTGGAAATATTGCATTGGAGTATGCAATATTTTTGGATGGATTGTCTTTGTATGAGGAGAGGAGTCTCTGGTATTTTTGGTGGAATTTTTCCAGCTTTGGAAACAGGCTTTCCTTTGGTAGGTGGAGTAAAGGGTTTTAGAGGTTCGATAATCAGGGCTAGGGTTTTCGAGAGAAACCTAAGCATAAAAATTATCACGGGTGCTGGAGTGGTTCGCGGATCACCGGGAAAATTTTGAGAGAGCAAATCCAAAGTCAAATCCTCCCCAAAAGATTTGAAGAAACATTTAGGAAAAGAGAAAAGTTTTTCAGGTGCCAGAAAACACCGCTAAAATTAGGGATGAATTTTTGGGGTGTTACATATGTGATGTGTTTGCTGGCATCCGATGGATTATGAAGTTATGTTCAGATTGTGCATGATTCTTATATGAGTAATTTATGTTCTTGCATGCTCTCTGATGTGCGTAGTTACTTTGGCCAAGTGATTGTGTGTATCTCCAAGAGAGGGTATTTATGCTAGATAGTGGGTTCATGCCCCCTTTTGTTCCTTTGCACGAGTGACAGAAACGTCTAAGGGCGAGGGTGTGCTGTTGCTACCAAGGGTATAACAACGGTGTTAATGTCTGTTTCGATATTAGTATTGCTTACTTCATGCACTTTACTTAATGCAATTGTTTGTTTCTTGCAACTTAATACCGTTGGGTGACAGGCTGGATAGCGATCCCACGGTGGACTTTTTAGACAAAGACACAATTGGACTCAACGGTCTTTGTTCCTTGTCGTGATGCCTCCATAAATATTATCATGTCCTTTTTGTCATAGCTAAATTGGGTTTGTGTCATTATCTTGTCAATTGCCTAGCTGTAATTCGTTCACCCATCACATGCATATTTTATTTACTTGAGAGACTCCACTAGTGAACCCATGGCCCCCGGTCCATCTTTTTACATTGTTTTCAACCTCATTTACTTGCTTTTAATTATCATTACTCCTCTGGTCACTTTTCATATTTTATCTATTTCATCATACAATTAACCGCTTTGTGTTCTGGAGATTGACAACCTCTCCACCGTTGGGACAAAGTATTTGGTTGAGTGTGTGCAGGTCTACGTCTGTTGAAGGTATCCCTAAGCGCCAGAGATCTTCAACATTCACCTCGTTGTTGATTTCAAAGTCCTACTGGTTCGATAAACCTCGGTTCTTAATTGAGGGAAACTGCTACTAGCTACAATTCCGCCTTCGCTTGGGGCACTACCCAACTTATCAATATCCACCATCAAGCAGTTTTCTGGCACCGTTGCCGGGGACTTTGGAGCTACAGAAAGGGGAGTCTCATACTCTCAATCTCTTTACTTTGTTTTTGTCTTGCTTGCTTTATATCTCGTTTAGTTTATTTTCCTGTTTCAAAATTTTTAAACCCAAAAAAATTAGTGTAGTCTTTATTCCTGTCCTGTTATTTTATCTTATTTTCATGGCTAGTTCTTTTCCTCCCGTTGAGACACCCGAGTCCGGAGTCCTCACCTTCAAACAAAGAGGTGGGGAGAGTTTGAAAGATGCTTGGTACATAATTAATGATGCTCGTCATAGATCCGCTAAAAAACCCTTGGCCACTGTTCTCCTCAGAAACTTTTATATTGGCATTACAAGTTGGTATAGGTATGTCCTAGATACTATCACAGGTGGAAACTTCCTAGGAATTAATGCTTTGGAAGCTTTTAATGTTATAGAGGGTCTTGTGGGGATTCCACCAACTAATGATCATAAGATTGAAATCACTTTAGAACATGTCATGCGAAGGATAGAAGTTATAGAATATAATGTACCAAGTGTGGATATGATAAGAGAAATATATAAGGGAATTCTTGATGGTATTAACAAGCTTGATGGGTGCCTAAAAGACATTGCTAAAAGTATTAAGTCCCTTGAATCTACAAGAGCTATTAATCGAATTAATAAATTGAGGGAAGCAATTGATACCTCGGGAGCACCCTTTTCTCCATGTAAATTTAAAAAGAGAGAGGCTTCGGCCCCCAAAGTACCTAAATTTATATTTGTGCCAAAGAATAATACTAAAATTGATACGTCATTTGCAGGAAAAGAGGAGTTGAGGATGGTGAAGGAAGCTCAAATTTCCAAGGATTTTGAGGGAGGAGCCCTAGTGGGTAAAACTAATATTGCTCCACCCATTGTTGGTACTAATAGTATTGCTGGAGGTCCTTTTCCAAGTTTCACAATTCATGAATTTGATAAGAATGATGATGCTTTTGATCCCGAAAAAACTTGATATTTGGCATTGCGCCTAGCTAAAAGGCGTTAAAGAAAAGCGCTTGTTGGGAGGCAACCCATCTTTTACTTTCAGTTTGCTTTTTGTTTTTCTTGAGTCATGAAGTTATTACCTCTGTAGCAACTTCATTGTATTTTTTTCTTTTGGTTTTTTGTGCCAAGTTTAGCCTCTAATGCATTGAAAGTGCGAGGTATTATGTTGCTGTCCAAAAACAGATTCTGTGCGCCTGCTGCACGAAAATCCTAAAATTGCCAGAATTCTATATTTTTATGATAATTTTTGACAGAAAGTCTGATGCTTTTATCTATCTTTCTTTAGTTTTAAGTTTTTTGATTTGAGCTGCAGAAGTGGCTCGAAATATTCGATCTTTACAGACTGTTCAGATTTTGACAGATTCTACTTTTATTTTGCATTTGTCTCTTTACCATCGTCATATGTAATACTCTAGGGGTGGAGCAGGGCCGTCTCCAGAAATTGTGGGCCCCGGAGCGAAATGCAAAATGGTCCATATTTTTTTTGAAAAGTTCATATGACCAGTAAAATAAACCATACTCTGACTTTATTATTTAAGTTTATTTCAAATACTAATACTAAAAGGGTAAAGGTTACGCTTGAGCTGACTTCATGTTCCACCAAAAAGAATCATTCATGTGCTACTCATTAAAATAAAAAATTAGCAGGTTCTTGCAAAAACTTAAATACAATAGTTTCTAAAAATTTCTCGCCAGGTCTTTCCAAGTAAAAAAAATACGCACATTATTATTTTTAAGCAAGTCCCAGTTACTAACCGAAGATTCAAAAGAGCTGATCGCCAATCAGCCATGTCATTTTTTCAGTGACGAATAACACAGGCCTATGCAATATTTTTCTTATTTAGTTTTCTTGCGGGGGGATTTTTCTTATTTATCCGATAGCTGAAACTGTAGTCATCTTTTTATCTAGCTAGTAAGTGCGTCGTGGCTAATTCGAACTGCCCCACTGACCAGATGCGTGACAGAGGACTAGACTAGAGGAGAGAGCTAGCTACAACGGCATTTAGAGGAGTGCAGGACGAACGGACGGGCCTGTAGGCTGCATCTCGCGCGCCCCAATTTTCAGCTGTAGGAGCTAGCTTTTTCTCTACGGTCAATATCACTTAATACTAGATTAGTTTAATTTGGGGGCCCCAATTTTTTGGAGGCCCAGAACGGTCGTGCACCTCATGCGCCCTCACAGACGGCCCTGGGGTGGAGTACCACATTGAGGCTTAGTAAACAGTATCTAATGTTAAATGAAGTTGGTCTGCAATTTTTCATGAGTTGAACACATGTGTATTTTAATTTATGAGCACTAACCCTCTAATCAAATTATGAGAAGTTTTGTGTGAAGGGAGTTTTTAAGTTCCAAAGAAGAGGAATATGAAGAAATCGAGGATGGATCAGAGCTCAAGCTTGGGGTGCCCCCATGGAACCCCCTCTGAATATCAAGAACTATCAAGAGTCAAAGCTTGGGGATGCCCAAGGCATCCCCTCATCTTCATCGACTACCATTAGGTCGTCTTCGTTGAACTTCTTTTTTATCACTTTACATATTATGTGCTATGCTTGGAGCATCTTTTTATTTTCAGTTTTTTTTGTTTGTTTTCTGGTCATATCTTTGTTGGATCCTAGCTTTATTTGTGTGGGAGAGAGACACGCTCCGCTTTTTCGTTTAAATACTCCTTTGCTTCGCTTATATCTTTTTGAGTATTCTTAGCTACTGTCTGTTTTCTAGTAAGCTCTCGCTTTTAGCTTTTATCTTATTTAGATCTGCTAGTTGTTAAGTTAAACTCTCTTGTTCTTCACTTATATTTGTTGGAGAGTTGTTTTGGTTGCTTGGTTAAATGTGTTAGATCGGAAAATGCTATGCATGTGGCAGTGGTATGAAGTAGAAAAACCTGCATAGTCTTGTAGATCACTATGTGGATAATTTGATACCCTTCAATTGTTTTGAGGCACTAAAATAACTAATGGTTAAAATATGTTGGTTAATGGTGTTAGATCTGATTAGTGGAGAGGTGTTATTAAAGCGTGGAGCCGTACTTTTCTGAACTAAACAACCTAAGTCAACAATGCTAATGTGTCATGAATTCTACTAAGTTGAAAATAAGTTCCTAGTGGGTAGTTACTGCAATGGTCGGGGAAGCCAACGGGGCACTTGTGTTGCCGCCACGATCCCTCTCGGGGTGTCTCTAACCATTTGTGGAACATCCAACTCCGTGGGAGAACTTCATCCTGTTCTCCTACACATAAGCCAACTATCTTCCTCAAAACAGCTACCATACCTACCTATCACGGCATTTCCATAGCCGTTCCGAGATACATTGCCATGCAACATCCATCATTACATTACATGACTTGATGTCGTTCTTCATTACCATATAGTTTGCTTGATCATTGAGTTAGTGTGCAGCGTGGCTTGTCACATGTTATACATTTTTTCCACACTACGCTCGATCATGCATATCTTCTTTTATACATCATGTATTAGTCTTATGAGTTATGAGTACCAAAAGTGTGATGATCATCTTGTAAAAATAGAGTGTTGCCCCTACCTGTGTGCATATTGAAAAGAGTCCAAAGTGACCACATAAAAGAGTCCAAAAGAGACCAATGAGAGAAAATTTAAAAGAGCCACGGAGGCCACAATTAAAAAAAAAGGAAGAGAAATATAAAAGAGAGAGGGGGCAACACTACTATCCTTTATTCCACACTTGTGCTAGTTAGCACCTACACTTCATTATAAAGAGTTTTCATGTTTCATTTGTATAACTATGTGGGGAATTAACGTTATAGAACTTGGCTTGTATATTCCAAGGATGAGCCTCCTCAAGTGAGCTCTAGGTCTTCATGAGCAAGCAAGTTGGATGTACCCCCACTAGTTCCATTGGAGATCTTTCATACACTTATAGCTCTATGTGCATCCGTTGCATGGCAATCACTACTCCTCATACAGTGTCAACTACGGGACTTCCTTCTGTCTTGTGGTTACCCTCTCCACTGTTTGAGCCTTTCTTTTTGACCTTCCAAACCTCCATCATTGTTCTCTTTGCCATAACATCATGGTGCCAAAGCCACTTCTTACTTGCACTAGTTGAGTAGACTTCGAAACAGTTGATTTGTGAAGTAGATGGATTAGGACACCTGACTTGAGCTTGGCTATTTTCATGAATGACAAATTAGATGCTTTGAAGAATGATTGATACTTTACATTGGAGACATAATTCGCAATTCTTCTTTCTAAACCTTATGTATGGTTCCATGTCTCCAACACACTTATTCATGAAAAGTTTCTAGCATTTGTTAGCTAGCGTTTGTTAATCATTTTTTTTTGCTTAATGTCAACTATAGACAATTGTTTTGGATCACCTTATTCACTTCATGTGCTTTGCATTACTATCTTGATCAAGATTTTGTTGGTTGCATGTCTCATCAAAAATTATTTGTTATCACTTACCTACTCGAGGACGAGTAGGAGTTAAGCTTGGGGATGCTGATACGTCTCAAACGTATCTATAATTTTTTGCTTAATGTCAACTATAGACGCCCAGTGCCAGTTCCCTGTTTTTGCTGTCTTTTTATTTCAGAAATTTACTTCTGGAAATATTCTCGGAACGCGCTGGAAATTTTTGAGGATTTTTTATTTGCCACGACGAAGTACCAGTCCGAAGGAGAGACGGAGGGGAGGCCCACAAGGCAGAGGCGGCCCCCTGCCATGGCCTAGGGGTGACCCGCGGGTGGGGCCCGCCCCTGCTCCTGGGACCTCACCTCGCGGCCCTCCGACACCTATAAAATCCCTAAAAACCTAAAAACATCGAGGCGGCCATTATTTTCCAGAAACTCAACCCCGACGCGCCGTCACCGAAAACCCTAGTTTGGGGTCCAATCTGAAGCTGATCCCGGCACTCTGCCGGAGGGGAGATCGATCCCGGAGGGCTCTTCATCGCCATGCCTTCCTCCGGGATGATTTGTGAGTAGTCTCACCTTGGACTACGGGTCCATGGCAGTAGCTAGTTGGTAGTCTCTCTCTCTTATGCTTCATGTCTTATGATCTTGTGAGCTGCCTAACATGATCAAGATCGATTATTGTAATGCTATGTGATGTGTTTGCTGGGATCCGATGGATTATGAAGTTATGTTCAGATTGTGCATAATTCTTATATGAGTAATTTATTTTCTTGCATGCTCTCCGATGTGCGTAGTTACTTTGGCCAAGTGATTGTGTGTATCTCCAAGAGAGGGTATTTATGCTAGATAGTGGGTTCATGCCCCCTTTTGTTCCTAGGCACGAGTGACAGAAACGTCTAAGGGCGAGGGTGTGCTGTTGCTACTAAGGATAAAACAACGGTGTTAATGTCTATTTTGATATTAGTATTGCTTACTTCATGCACTTTACTTAATGCAATTGTCTGTTGCTTGCAACTTAATACCGTTGGGTGACAGGCTGGATAACGATCCCACAGTTGACTTTTTAGACAAAGACGTAGTTGGACTCAACGGTCTTTGTTCCTTGTCGTGATGCCTCCATAAATATTGTCATGTCCTTTTTGTCATAGCTAAATTGGGTTTGTGTCATGATCTTGTCAATTGCCTAGCTGTAATTCGTTCACCCATCACATGCATATTTTATTAACTTGAGAGACTCCACTAGTGAACCCATGGCCCCCGGCTAATGCAATTGTCTGTTGCTTGCAACTTAATACCGTTGGGTGACAGGCTGGATAACGATCCCACGGTTGACTTTTTAGACAAAGACGTAGTTGGACTCAACGGTCTTTGTTCCTTGTCGTGATGCCTCCATAAATATTATCATGTCCTTTTGTCATAGCTAAATTGGGTTTGTGTCATGATCTTGTCAATTGCCTAGCTGTAATTCGTTCACCCATCACATGCATATTTTATTAACTTGAGAGACTCCACTAGTGAACCCATGCCCCCCGGTCCATCTTTTTACATTGTTTTCAACCTCATTTACTTGCTTTTAATTATCATTACTCCTCTGGTCACTTTTCATATTTTATCTATTTCATCATACAATTAATCGCTTTGTGTTCTGCGAGACTGGAGAGATTGACAACCTCTCCGCCGTTGGGGACAAAGTATTTGGTTGAGTGTGTGCAGGTCCACGTCTGTTGAAGGTATCCCTAAGCGCCAGATATCTTCAACATTCACCTCGTTGTTGATTTCAAAGTCCTACTGGTTCGATAAACCTCGGTTCTTAATTGAGGGAAAACTGCTACTAGCTACAATTCCGCCTTCGCTTGGGGCACTACCCAACTTATCAATATCCACCATCAGTCGGCCTTTCAAAATAGGCACATCGAATTTGAAGTGGTTTTCCCCGAAAAGTCAACCACAAACAAATCATCCTCGACGTACCCAACAAAAGCGACCTTTAGAGTCTTGCTCCACAAGAGTACCACAACATCAATATCAAGAAAGATGGCGAAGCCCATCTTATTAAGTGCACGAACGGAAAGTAAATTATAACCAAGGGATTTGACAAGCATGACATTCACTAGAGTGATATCCCTAGCGATTACCACCTTGCCAAAACCAAATACCTCGGCTTTTGATCGATCTACATAAGTGACGGTTGCTTCATTTAGATTGGGTCTCATCTCTGTCATTATCTCCTTTCTTCCGGTCATATGTTTTGTTCATCCACTATCAAGCACCCATTTTGACCCACCGGAAGCATAGTCCTACGAGAAATCATTGCTTTGATTTAGGTCCCCATTTTGCAATGGGTCCTCTTTTGTTAGCAACAAGGGTCTTAGGAACTCCGATTCTTTTCCTCTTCCCACCCCCCACCTCGCCTCTACAGTAGCCATGTGTTGCTCTCGCATTTGACTGGGCCTCCGGTGGCCTCTCTGCCAGAATAGCTGGCTGGAGTTGGTCTCGGGCTGGCGCCAGTGTAGTCTAGGTGTAGATCTAAGGTTTTTTCTGTTGTTTTTGGCTTCATGCCGTGTTTTGGGCGTATGCCCAGTAGGTGAGCTGGAGCTCTGGATCTCGGCCGCCGGATCCATAGCTTAGGGTTGCTTCTTGCTCGGTTCTTGCTTCTCTGGTCGGAGCTGAGCGGGAGGAGAAGCGCCACTGTCTCCTCAAATAAATCGGCGGGCTTGGTGCTCTGCTTCCTCATCTGGGATCTGCCCAAGGTTCTTCATCTTCTGCTGACCGGCCGTGGTGGCGAGGGGTTGAAGCTGAGGAGCTTTCTGGTGCCTGGATCTGGAGGTGGTGCGGGAGTTCATGCTCTGGCGTGTGTGCGCGATGCCGGGCGGTGGTCTGCCTCGTCTTTGCAGTTGCCTCATCTTCCTCCGACCGGCCGTGGGGCAAGGGGAAGAAGGTGACGACGGCATGGCGACTGGCCAATTCCCTCTTCTTCAAGTGCGACCAGCGACATTCTTCATCAAATCAAGCTTTCCACTTACTCCTAACCGGCCGTGGTGGCGAGGAGGAGGATGGCGGTGGCTTGAGGAGTCCTAGAGTTTGATGCTGGTCTTATCTTCATCTGCGAGCGTACTACGTGGGTGGCATCCAGGCCACCGTGATCTTCGGCCGGCATGGCGGCCCGTGTTCTACCTCCGTCTTGGAGGCCCTTATGTGAATCCTTCGCCGGAGCTCGACACCTCTCTGCAGCCAAGTGGTTTGTCCCCGGAAGCATGGAGGTGACTGGCGGCAGCGGTTCATCGTCGGAGCAGGGCTCCTGAGCTTTCTGCCCTCAGATCTCGGCGGTGACGCCTGGAGGTCACCGGCGATAAGTGGTGGAGGCGCCCAGGCCCTTGATTGCTTTTCTATCTTTTATGCCAGGGTGTTTTTTTTGTAATTTTAGAGGCCCTTTCTTCAAATAGTAGGTTCTTTGTGCGCGTGTTGTTAAGGGACCTCTATGCAAATTTGTACCTGCCACATATGGATATATGAAGCATCATCGGGGTCTTTCTAGACCCCATCCTCTGTTCAAATAAAAAAAAGGAACCCAAATAGAATGAGCAATAGGAATATTTCTAGGACCAACACACTTAGCATAGATATCCCCATAATAATCAACATATAAGATGTAGTGGGGGTTAGATTTACCCGCAAAGTCATCACTAGTGGTTTTGTCACTTATGGCACCACCACTAGAAATGTTGACCTTCTTGGCTTGAGGGATCTTCTTTGCTAGAGGAGCCCTTGCATCTTTCATGAAGTTCTCCTTCTTCTTTTCCTCCTCAACAAACCCGACACCAACTCTCCCTTTTTGTGAAGTAACAAAAGGTTTATTACCTAGGGAGATGGCCTTAGCAAGATTGATCTTCAACCTAGCATTTTCCTCAATGATATTTGCATGATCACAAGCAATGGGAGTGGAGGAACTAGGCACATCATTTTTAGACGGTTGAGCTTGAAGTTGTTCATACGACTTAGTGAGCGTAGAGTGTTCACTCTCCAATGCCTTGTGAGCCTTGGAAAGTTTCTCTAGCTCCTCGGTTAGTCTAGAATGACCAACACCAAGCTCGACCTTTTCTTTCTTACATGCTTTGTATTTAGAAATTGCATGGTCACGTTCTTTAATGAGTTTAGCAACAATTAAATCATTTGATTCTTCTATAGATTCTAATTGTTCCTCAAGAGAAACCCTAAGCTCATGCTCTTCTTCAAGATTGTCTTTCAAGGATGCAATTTCCATAGCATCCTCTATAGTGGTATTGACGAATCTAGCCGCGGCAGGGGTGCCATCGAGCTAGGTAGAGAGAGGGGTTTTGGAGACGTGGGGTGTTCCGGTGACGAGGCGACAAAGGGTTTACCCAGCTTCGGATCTCGCGTCGGTGGCGAGACCCTACGTGCTGCTATAATTCACTATAAGGCAATATTGCCGAGTTACAGTGGATCTAGATCGAGAGCGTGCCTTAAGGCGTCCATAGGGCCAGCTTATAAAGGCGTCCGGACCTTGGGCTTACAGGAGGAAACCTAACCGACTAAGTACAGAGTCCTACTCTAATCCGGCTTGGGCTCTGTCTTGTGGGCTAAGTCTTCCGCAATGCAGGCCGGCTTCTGGAACCTTCCCTTAGCCGGATGGGTCTCCTGTGCTTCACCATACTGGGCCGCCCGGTTAAGCCGGATTCAGCTTACCACCACTGTGGGCCACCCTGGTATGCTGGCTTTTAGTCTCCTCTGTGAGGATACCTGTTTGGCATAACCCCAACAGTAGCCCCCGGAAAGCTTCAAGTACTTCAGCGGCTGGCTTCAGTCTTCCGGCAATGTGTTGTCCAGGAAATTCATCATCCGTCTTCAGTCTTGGAGCATTCCCAGAAACCTGCAATTATGTCGAACAGCTTTGTCGATTCATTGTGCCGGCTTTGTATGCCGAAAAGCACTTGGATGAGTAATGACACGCGTCCGCCGATTTGACGGCTATGTCAGACTCGGCAGTGTGAGTGGAGGAGCATCTTTTGAATGCAGGGGCTAGTTTCCGTTTTTCCCGCGCTGGAACTGAGGCGTCGGAGGGAAGGAAACGTCTCCAACGGCTCGATCCCGCGACACGTGGCGAGAAAAACGGCTCCCGACCGTTGCACACATCTTGGCGCAGCGCTATAAATGACGCCCGCTTCATCTCCGCCGCAATCTCCATGCCATTCGCAACCCTAGCTCATACTCTCCTCCAGATCTCATCTCTTCTCCCCGAGCTCAAACTTCTCCAACTCTCCCTCAAGTTCCATGGCATCAAGCGCTCCCAGCTCCCCTGTCGTCGACGCCTCGTCGCTTGGTTCGGCTGCGCCGATGGGAGGGTCCGCTTCTGCGGCCGACGCCGCCGTCGTCGAACCAACCGCCGCTACATCTGCACCTTCTTCAGCTCCGGCGAGCTCCTCCGCTGCTTTGGGCCGCGATGCCGTGGCTCTGGCAAAAGCTGCTGCCGAAGCCGCTGCCACGGAGCCCTCCGCTTCCGCGGCTGCCGATGCTGCCGAAGACATCAGTGTCGGCGAAGAGGAAGAGGAAGAAGAAGCCGGCAATGACAAGGGTGCAGCCAACAACCCGTCCCACAATTGGGTCTGCTCTGTGGTGGACGAGGTCGAGCTGAAGGGGATGGAGACCGACGGAGCCATTCTTCCTTCGTCTGAGTCGAAGCCAACTTGGCGATCCGCCTTCGGCGACCCTTGTCCCACTCCCACTAATGACGAACGGGTACTTCTCTCTTCCCATGTCATTAGGGGATTTTCCTTGCCGCCTTCGTCTTTTCTAGTAGATTTCCTAGATTATTACGGCCTCCAGATTCACAACATCACTCCAAACAGCTTGTTGTACATCTCTGGCTTTGTAGCATTGTTCGAAGGCTATTTAGGCATAAAACCTAGGTTAGACTTCTTCGAACGATGCTTCTTAGTCAAGAGACAGACCGTGAACAAGGAGCTGCTGGTGGCCGGCACGATCAGCTTCAACTACCGCCGGGATATCGATTGGTACCCTCAAGTGCCAATCTTTGATTCGGCAAAGGGATGGGCGTCCACCTTCTTCTATTGCAAGGACGTGGCATCGCCAAACCGGCTGCAGGGGCTTGCCCCTTTTATAGACAAAGCCGGAACTCCCCTGCCCTCCTGGAAAAAGAAGCCGTCAGGTGCAATGCCGGCGGAACATGCCGCCTTTCAAGCAAGGATTGTCGCAACTGACGTCCGGCACTCCTCCCTTGACTGGGGAGTACACCATTATCTGTTGGATGAAGAGGCGGATCCAGCCCCTCCAACACCGTGCTCGGCTTTTATGCGAGTACACGGGCGCCTCTGATCCCATGAGGATCAACGAGAAAGACCTGGAGCAAGACCTCTTTGAGGCTCGCTTCAACAAACTTGTCAAAGCCCGGCCTGGAGAAGGCCGGCAATACGAAGAATCATTGCCGATGTTTACGGCAACCAACCCTCCCCCAAAGGTACTTTGATTAATCAAAGCTCAATTCTTTGAGAGATTCGGGTTTACTTTTGTCAAACTAACATGTTATATGTCAGATTCCTGGAATCTTCGACATTCACCCCGCGGGCAAGCCTTCGTCCAGCAAGGCGCCCACACGGCCCATCTCCTTCTCATCGGCTACCGCAGAGAGCCGGAAGAGGAAGAGCCAGCCGACCACGATTGGCGCCAAGTCGTCGGAAGATGACGATGCTCTCGCTGGGCTCAACATCCCCAGCAAGAAGTAATCCGACTTGACAACATCTCCTCCTTCCCTTGTAGCAAAGCCGGATTTGCTAAACTTCATCTTTTACCTTTGCAGGATAAAGAAGGGTGCTCCCTTAAAAATAAAGACGGTTGCCACAAGGAAGAAAGCTTCTCCTGCCATCCCTCCTCCAACTCCTCCAGTTCCAGAGCCGAACCCCTCAGAGGAGAACACCCGCGCCATGGTGACGGCTCCAGCCATTGGGAGAGCCGGGGTTATTCCTCCAACCGAGTGGACGGAGATAACGGGGAAAGTGGCGGAAACTTCCTCACCAAGGGCTGAAGCTCCGGCTAATGATGCCCCTATTTTTCCTCCCATTAAGGCGGAAGCTTTTGATGATGAGGGATACATCAAGCCGGAGTTCATGAGCCGGTTCATTAAAGCACCTCGGCTTCCCCGGAAAAAAGGAACAACCCTACGGGATGACGAGCCGGAGCAAACCAAGGCCTATGACACCTTTGATGTCATAGAGATCCTCGAAGATCAGCAGAATTACTTTGCTGATAGCTTTGAGGCCGGCATGTCGCTTCTCCGCGTACACTACCAGGTACACATCTCTCCCCAGTAGCCCCCGAGCACTATGCCGGGTTAAGTTATTAAAACTAGCCGACATAGTGATCCGAGTTAATGCGCTTGCATACACTTAGCCCCCTAGCCATGAAATGTCGTCAAGTAGCCACCTTAACTTGTAAATATAGCTTTAGGCTTTTAGCAATTCCTTACGCAGATCCACCGAAAAATTGGCGCTGAAACCATCAATTCTTTGGGTGTGCGAAATCAGGAGATGCGCCGGCTTAAGACTGAACTGGCGAACAAAGACGCCATCATCGAAGGGCTTGAGGCAGACCGGGTTCAATACCAAGGTAACAATGCCGAAACTTAACTTTCTATAATGGGTATTTTTACACTGCTGACATTTTGTCTTGCAGACGCCATTATAAAAGCCAAGGAGCTTGCTGAGAACGCCGGCATTGTCGACCGGCTCTGCAATGAAAACATTGAGCTGAATAAGCTTAATCAATCAATGGCGGCGGAGCTGGAGATGACCAAGAAGAGCCTCGCCAAAGCCGAACAACTTCTGGAAACAGAGAGGCAGAATCACAAGTATGCCCTTAACGAAGTCCAGGACCGGCTTAACAAGCGCCTCGACGAATCGCTGGCTATCGACAGCCAGCTTCTGAGTAAGTTTTGAAAAAACTTAAACTCATTGGTTTCTGTCTTAGCCAAATATAATTGAACTTCGCCTTTTTTGCAGCTCCGGCGGGTTATGGCCACGAGCTGACGGCGGAAAACCGGCTTGACCGGATATTAGAAGTAGGGGAACTCATCCCGAAGATTATTTCTTCGGGAAAAGAGCTTTCCGAGAAGTTCTTTCCCGGCAACCCCGAGCCCCCGACGAATCTTGCCAGCTTAGAAGCTGAACTGGCCGAGGCAGTTTCATTCTTCGATGAACGGCTTCGATCCAGCGCTCGCGGAGGTGCGAAGACGGCTCTGGGCTTGATGATGGCGCACTACCCGGAGGCGGAAGCCTGGCGTGTTGCATCCGGCTTCCCTCTTGAAAAGGAGGATGGCACGCCACTGGATGACCAAGATCGCAAGCAGATCCTTCGTTCCGTCTCCGGTTACGCCAGCAAAATTGCCAACATGGTCTCTTTGAGCACCATCTTCAAGGAAATGCCGTGCCCGCCAACCCCTGTCCAATCAGATGATGATAATGAAGAGGCGGACAAATCGTCATGAGCTGAACTTGCTCTCTGAGCCGGCCATCCTGGAAATGTAATAGACAAGATGTAAAGACGTCAAAACAATGTATATGTCTAGAAACAACTAAACCTTTTGCTGTATGTTAGTCAGCTTTTATATTTGCAAACTTGCAATTTTTATGCCTCAGTTTATTCTGGCCTTGACACCTTAGCCTTTAAGCGCCGGCAAACCTATTGCGAAGCTAACTTGCTGAGCAACAGGGTATGCAATGACCAATCTGTTTAGACTCGGAACAAGTGCCGCATTTCGGTGCCGAAACGCTTTGAAGCAACCCGGCGCAAAAAGCTAGCAGACAAACATTAAGTTGGCAAAACATTGATTTTTCATCACCTTAAGGCGGATTCAACATTAAAGAGTTTACCAACAAGCAACACAGGCAATTTCGGGTAAACAGATAATAACAATAAGATCATTGGGAAATAAGGGATGGTACACATTCTCGAATTCGACATGAGAGAAACCAATTTTTATTTCATGATCACATTGACATGGTAACAATAGAATTTGCTAAGTGTAAAAAGGACGTAGCTGAGCGATATTCCACGGACGTTTCTTCTCATCTAAGTCGTCATCTACATGCCTTTTCTCTTACGACCTTTCTTCCCGGGATCTTTCTTTGAATCCCTTAAGTCGAGGAGATAATATGACCCATTTTTCAGAACTTTGTTGATGACGAAAGGTCCTTCCCAAGGCGGGGATAATTTGTGCTGCCGGCTTTGCACAAGCCGAAGCATTAAGTCGCCCTCTCGAAAAGATCGATTCCGCACTCTACGGCTCTGGTAGCGACGTAGATCCTGTTGATAGACGGCGGATCTTTGGAGAGCTAGCTCTCTTTCTTCTTCGAGGATATCTAAGCCGTCTTGACGTGCTTCTTCTGCGTCCTTTTCGATGTACGTTGCGACTCGAGGCGAATTGTGGATCATGTCGGATGGGAGCACCGCTTCTGCACCATAGACAAGGAAGAAAGGGGTGAAGCCGGTTGATCTGTTTGTGGTAGTACGAATACTCCATAAGATCGCTGGCAATTCATCGACCCAAGCGTCGGCCGCATGATGCAAAGGAGTTTCAAGCCTCGGCTTAATACCATGCAGAATAATGCCGTTAGTGCGCTCTACCTATCCATTGGACTGCGGGTGTGCCATCGATGCCACGTCGAGTCGGATCTTTGATCGGCTGCAGAACTTCGATAGCTCACCGACGGCAAAGTTTGTGCCATTGTCAGTGATAATGCTATGCGGTATGCCGAATCGAGTTGTAATCTCGACAATGAACTTTGTAGCTGTATCTCCGTCGAGTTTCTTGATGGGCTTTGCCTCCACCCACTTCGTGAATTTATCGACCACCACCAGTAGGTGAGTTAAACCTCCTCTTGCCGTCTTGAAAGGTCCCACCATGTCGAGCCCCCAGACCGCAAACGGCCAAGTAATAGGGATCGTTTGGAGCTCCTGAGCCGGCAAGTGGACCTGCTTTGCGTAGCGTTGACATCCTTCACAAGTCTTGACGATGTTGATAGCATCCTCCTTAGCCGTTAGCCAGAAGAATCCGTGCCGAAACGCCTTGGCGACCAACGCCTTTGCCGCCACGTGATGCCCACATTCGCCGGAGTGGATTTCCTCCAGGATTTGCCGTCCTTCCTTTGGAGAGACGCATCTTTGGAAGATGCCGGATGTACTTCGTTTGTAAAGCTGTCCGTCAATAATCGTGTACGCCTTTGCTCGACGCTCAATTTGACGGCTCAGCACCTCGTCGTCCTTGGGCAGTTTCTTATTAATCAAGAAATCAATGTAGGGCGTGGTCCAATCTGGGGTTACCAAGCACACCTGAACTGATTCTGCCGACAAGGGGTAATCTTCGTTGCCACCTTTGATGGACGGCTTGTGTAGGTGATGGAGAAATACGTCTGGTGGCACTGCCTTTTTCCTGGAGCCTATTCTGGCTAAGGCATCAGCAGCTTCATTGTCATCTCGGGAGATATTTCGAACCTCTAAGCCGGCAAAACATCGGCCGAATTCATCGACCGTTCTCCTGTATTCCGCCATTGTGGGATTTTTCGTGTCCCAGCATCCATCAAGTTGCTGCGCAACCAGATCCGAGTCGCCATAGCAGAGGATGCGCTGTACTCCCAACTCCTTAGCCATGTGAAGACCATGGAGGAGAGCCTCATACTCTGCTACATTGTTGGTGGCGTTGAAGTGGATTCGGAGGACATAACTAAGCTTATCACCCTTAGGCGATTTTAGTACTACTCCAGCCCCCGAGCCTTCCTTCATCTTTGAGCCATCGAAGTGCATTATCCAGTACTGAGAATCCGGCAAAGGTGTGCTTTCCATCGCCTCTGTCCAATCTGCAACAAAGTCGGCTAGAACCTGAGATTTGATGGCGGTCCTCGGCTTGTACTGGATGTCGAAAGCTGCTAACTCGATGCCCCATTTGGCGACTCGACCCGTTGCGTCGGCATTATTGATGATTTCCCTTAGTGGAGCTTTGCTGACCACCGTGATTGTATGATCCTGGAAGTAATGCCGTAGTTTCCTGGCGGCAAAGAATACACCATAGGCTAACTTCTGGTAGTGTGGGTAGCGTTGCTTCGAATCTGAGAACACCTCGCTAATGAAATAGACAGGGCGCTGATCCGGCCATTGCTTTCCTTCCTCCAGGCGCTCCACTACAATGACGGCACTTATCACGAAATTCGTGGCCGACAAGTAGAGGAGAAGCGGCTCTTTTTCCCTTGGAGCTGCTAAGATTGGAGCATGTGTCAACGTATACTTCAGCTGAGCCAAAGCTGCCTCTGCTTCCTCTGTCCAAACAAAACTGTCCGACTTTTTGAGGAGCTTGTACAATGGCAACGCTTTGTCGCCCAGCCGGCTAATGAATCGGCTTACAGCCGCGGCGGAACCCGTAAGCCGTTGTATGCCTTTCGATGTTCTGAATCGCCTTTATCTTTTCCGGGTTAACTTCAATTCCTCTTTGGGAAACAATGAAGCCCAGAAGCTTGCCTACGGGTACTCCGAAGATGCATTTTGCCGGATTTAGCTTCATCTGGTACTCCCTTACATTTGCAAAGCTTTCCGACAAATCGGCGATAAGATGGCCGCGCTTGTTCGACATGACCGCTATGTCGTCGACGTAGACGTGAACATTGCGGCCAACCTGCTTGTCCAAACACCGTTGCATACACCTTTGGTAAGTGGCACGGACGTTCTTTAAGCCGAAAGGCATTGTGACATAGCAGTAATTGCCATATGGCGTGGTGAAGGATGTCTTAATTTGATCTGACTCCTTCATCTTAATCTGATGGTAACCCGAATAAGCGTCCAGAAAACATAGCATCTCTGAGCCAGCAGTTGAACAATGACCTGATCGATACGCGGTAAGGCGAACGGATCTTTAGGGCAGGCTTTGTTTAAGCCGATGATATCAATGCACATACGTAGCTCAGAGGTGTTCTTCTTTGGGACTAGCACGGGATTTGCCAACCAATCAGTGTGGACAACTTCACGAATGAATTTGACGGCTGTGAGCCTTAGGATCTCCTTTCCAACCGCCTTGCGCTTCTCAGTTACGAGCCGGCGGAGGCCTTGCTTGACCGGCTTTGCGTCCTTGTTGACTTTTAGGGAGTGCTCGGCAAGTTTCCTCGGGACACCTGGCATGTCAGATGACGACCAGGAAAATATGTCCCGGTTCTCACAGAGAAACTTGACAAGCTCGCCTTCCTATTTGTCGTCAAGGCTAGCACCGATGATGGCCTCCTTTGTCGGATCATCATTTGAGAGCTTGATTTTCTTGGTGTCATCCTTTGGCTTGAAGCTTGAATCAACCTTAGAGGACGGCTTTTCTGTCGCCGGCATCTCATCGGGACCAATTGTTTTCTTGAGATCCTCCAACTCTTCTCTGCAGATTTCATGTTCAGCATGGACGACATTAGAGGCCTCGCACTCCTTGGCTTTCTTGTAGTCTCCTTTGACTGTGATGATCCCATTGGGTCCCGGCATTTTCAGCTTGCTATAGATGTAGCAGGGCCGAGCCATAAATTTGGCGAAAGCCGGACATCCAAAGATTGCATGATATGCACTTTTAAAGGGCACCACCTCAAAAGAGACGTCCTCAGTCCGAAAATTATCAGCTTCACCAAAAGTGACCTTCAGGGTAATTTGTCCCATCGAAGAGGCTTGTCGTCCCGGCACAATCCCATAAAACTTCACAGTGCTGTGGGTGAGTTGTGACTCGGAGAGATGCATCCTCTTCAACGTTGCGGCGTAAAGTATGTTGATACTGCTACCGCCATCCATGAGCACCTTTGTCAACTTGTATTTGTCGACTATAGGGCTGACGACTAAAGCATAGGTGCACTTTGTAGGAACTCTGTCCGGATGATCGCTTCGATGCCATGTGATGGGAGTGTCAGACCAATCCAGATATTGAGGAACTGCGGGCACCGTAGCATTGAGTTCTCGTCAAGCCGCCTTTTCCTTGCGAGAGGAATCTGTTGCCAGGTTGACGATGAGACTTTCGGCATGCTTAGGGAATTTGCTGCCTTTTTCTTTGGAGGCCGCGTCATCCGACTCTGAAGCAGCTTCCTCCTTCTCTTTGTCGTCTTTCCTGGACTTGCGCTTGTTCCTTGACTTGCCGGCTTTGGGGTCCTTGGCGATGTCTCGATTGATGTGACATTGCTGGAGCGTGTGGGAACTTGTTCCATCTGGCCTCAGATGATGGACACAGGGGTTGTGCTTGATGTCGTCATACTTCACCGCTGGCGGCCGGGACGATTGGTTGTTTGCCGGCTTCTTGCCCTGCCACTTAGCATTGCTTGAGCCGCCTTTACCAAAAGCGGCCGCAACCTCATGAGAAGGGCTGGCTTGGTCCTCAATCTTCTTTTTCCCGGACTCGCGGCGGTGGTTTTCGGCATCTTCCCTGTTATCATCATCAGCGGCGGCATACTTGTTTGCACAAGCGAGTAAGCCCCCCAAAGTTTCCGATTCGTCGATGTAGATCATGAAGCGAAACGTCATCCCCTTCGTCAGAGATTGCTTGAAAGCATGGATCGCCTGAGTTTCTGAGACGCCTTCGCAAGCGTTCTTGATTTCACTCCATCGTGAGACGAACTCATGGCTAGACTCGTTCTTTTGCTGCATGCACCGCTGTAAGTCAAAAATCGACTTTGGGCGCTTATATGTGCCCTGGAAGTGCTGGATAAAGACACGCTTCATGTCACCCCAGGTATGAACTGTCCTTTCCGGCAAACCTTCAATCCACATGCGTGCCGTCCCGGTTAACATCAGGGGCAAAAATCGCACTGCGGAGTCGGCGCTGCCTTGATATATGTCGCAGGCACTGACGTAATCTGAGAGCCAGGTCTCAGGATTAGCCGTACCACTGTACTTCTCAACCATCTTTGTTACATTCGACAAAGTGGGTGGTAGAATTTGCTCTCTGATTGTTCTGCCAAAACACTTGGGGCCAAGGTATTGGGCATCTCTGCCCACTTCCTCTCCTCGATTAGGCTTCAAACATCATTGGCTGATGGCGGTTTAGCAACCGATTTTTCTTGTCTTGGTTCTTCCCTGTGACGACTTTGGCTCGCCCGACTCGCGTTACGCGGAGGGCTTGGAGTCCTTTGCCGTCGTGGAGGGGGTATGTATTTGGAAGGGTTATCTCCCTCTTTGCGTGGTGGAGGCGGCGGTGGAGGTGGCATATGATCTCTGTTATCCTCCCTTCGGGGTTGGTTTTTCCCTTCACGTCGTCGCTCCTGACGGGGTGATGCCGCCATTTCCTTACGAGGGTCCTCCTTTCGCTCCCGGCTCCAATGTCTTTCCCGACCAGCCTACGATGGCGTGAAGAACCTATCCGGGACTCCACACCCTTAGGCCGCTTGTCCTTCGGGTCCTTGTCGCCTTTGTTGTGGCTGCTTGAGCCGGCCGGGTCATCGTCTGGGTCTGCAGGGGCAGCAGCCCTTGGTTTGTTGGCAGTCGATTTGCAAAGACGAGAATCGTCAACAAGCCATCCTGACTTGACTTGCGAATCATTTTGCTGCTGTTGTGCAACCTCCAGTAGATAAGCCGAATATTTGAGCCGGGTGTCACGGTCCAGCGATTTGTCGAACATGACCTCCTGGCTGCCTCCATGTTTTTGGCTGGGGTATTGAAGTAAAAGAGGTTTGTCACAGGGTCACGTCGGTGGTGGTACTTCCTCCAAACTGAATCAACATGGTCGGCTTCCCACTTGCTGCGGAAGTCCAACCTCTTGTGCAGATTCTTATCGCGAGCCGGACGGAAAACATCGTCAGCCCCCTTTTCTCTCTGCTTTCGGATGAACTCCATCTCCTTGTTTGTAAGCTCGACCTCGCGCTCTGCTATCTGGGCTGCTTGCTCCTCTAGCAGGGTGCGGCGCTTCTCAATGTCGTCCAGCGATGCGTTAGGAGGAAGTGGTGTTAGGAGTTGCTTGTACCTCGCCATCCTTTCTTCATGCTCCTCTGCTGCCTCGCCGGCCGTAGCATCGATGTCGTCTCCTTCAGCCGACACTTTAGCTGACCCCTTTAATGGAGCCAGTGGTGGCACAAAATCCACCTTGAGATTTCCGGCTTGTGGAGTTCTTTCTTCGCCATTGGCGGCTTTCGAGGTGTTGGGGTCGTCTTTAGGATCAGAGACGTTACCCATCAAGACCTCGGCAGGGCGTCCTAAACAGGATGCAACTTTCCGACTGAAATCGTCGGATTCTCCTTCAGATTCGAGGTCCTGCTCCATATGGGCGGTGTCCCCTGATCCGGCTTCTGAATCCACCCCAGCCTGCAGAGCAGGGAGGATAGACTCAAGCTCTGTCATCGACTCGTGAGAGCCGGATTCTCCTAAGACGCCGACAAAGTGGAAGTCCGGCGCTGCCATGTTGGAACTTGCGTCATCTTCAGAGTCTTCGTCGTCAGCGTCAAAAGCCAGATCCAGATTGGCGATCTCGTCAGAGTCCAGATCCGACTCCTCGTCGAGGTTGCTTGGGTGGGCGGTGGGCAAGGGCGAGGTGAAGCCGAGGTCGTCCAAGGCTTGGGCGGTGAAGCCGACGAAGATGTCGAAGCCGCCGATGGAGACCGTGGACCAGCCGGCAGGATCCTCCTTTGCCGGCGTCCAGAAGCCGTCGTTGAAGACGTGGCCAGCTCCTGTCTTGTCGAAGTAGCTCACCAAGCCGACCGCGATGGTGTCGCCGACTCCGCCCGTGGCTCCCGGACGGATCGAAACTCCGGACATCTCCTGCCCCACGGTGGGCGCCAACTGTCGTGGTATTGTCGAATCTAGCCGCGGCAGGGGTGCCATCGAGCTAGGTAGAGAGAGGGGTTTTGGAGACGTGGGGTGTTCCGGTGACGAGGCGACAAAGGGTTTACCCAGCTTCGGATCTCGCGTCGGTGGCGAGACCCTACGTGCTGCTATAATTCACTATAAGGCAATATTGCCGAGTTACAGTGGATCTAGATCGAGAGCGTGCCCTAAGGCGTCCCATAGGCCGGATTATAAAGGCGTCCGGACCTAGGGCTTACAGGAGGAAACCTAACCGACTAAGTACAGAGTCCTACTCTAATCCGGCTTGGGCTCTGCCTTGTGGGCTAAGTCTTCCGCAATGCAGGCCGGCTTCTGGAACCTTCCCTTAGCCGGATGGGCCTCCTGTGCTTCATCATACTGGGCCGCCCGGTTAAGCCGGATTCGGCTTACCACCACTATGGGCCACCCTGGTATGCTGGCTTTTAGTCTCCTCTGCGAGGATACCTATTCGGCATAACCCCAACATCCTCTCTTTCAATCTTGCCCTTGATCTCAAGCATCTCTTGAGCTTCGCCATATTGACTCATAAGAGCCTCAACATGCTTCTTGGTTTCACCATGCAAGTTAGTTATGAAATGATCAAAAGCAACTATTTCCTCTTTAATTTTAAGACTAGTAGCATCTGATGACTCCCACGTGCAGGAGGTCAATTGTAGTACCTTTCAATTAGAAAAGGTTGTCGAACCCACGAGGAGCTGAAGGTATTGGTTAGAAAGAATGATAAATAAAACAATAAAAGATGCAAGTGTTTTTGGGATTTTTGGTTGTATAGTTGCAAATGAATAAAAATGCTTAAAGTAGATGGTAGCAAATAAAAAGCTCTCAAAGAGAGAGAAAGCCCAATCCTCTATGTGGCAAGAGGACAAGCTCAAGTGGTGTGTAACGTATAAGTGGAAAACGTTCCCGAGGGCGGCATGGATATCACTAGGCATAGAGATTTATTAAACAACACGTTGCATATCTTGTCAAGTTTTAATCTTCCTTGGCGCGGAGCCATAACTAGGCATAGCTAAATAATTAAACTACAAACCCTTATGATGGATCATGTGGCCAATTTAATGACTTGCACAAGAGTTATTAAGACATAAATTCCCACCATAGCATTACACTCTAAGGTCCCCGACACTACTACCCACATAATATAACTGCATGACTCTGTCTTAGGCTTAGTTGTCCTCCCAAGTCTTCCTCAATTCATTGCACTACGTTGTTCTCCTGTGAGCCCTTAAAGGTGAAGTGTTGTGCAGTCGACGTTCGCACAACACCATCATAGAATCACATAGAAGATAAACTCTTGACAAAATACCAACACATGTTATATATAAATCATTGCCAATTCATCCTATGCCCTCAGGAACATATGGGAACTACTCACAACGTGCAAACATGATCATAATCAGTGGCATAAAGGGTACAACACAATCTGAAATAAACACTTCACCACCAAATAATGACAAGTACCCAATCACAAACATGAATAGGAGCACAAGACAATGATCTAGGGTATAACAACTCTCAAACTATGAGGGGAACGGAGTGGATCACGGAGATGATGATGGAGATGGTGCTGGTGATGGTGATGATGGTGATGTAGGGGTCTCCTCCCACGCCAAGGAGGAGAGGTGGTGATGATGGCGGTGATTTCCCCCCTCTCCGGAGCTCCGAAGCAGCAGGATCTGACCCCCTTCGGAGAGAATCAGGAGCTCCGCCGCCGCCACGGCCTCAGATAATTCGGGAAAATTTAGGGCGTCCCTTTTCGGGGAAGACGAAGGTGTTGGTTAAAAGCCCCACGCGAGGAGGTGCCCGAGGCGCCAGTTGATGGGTCCCACACGGCCAGGTACATGGGCCGCGTGGGCCCACCTAACTTGGCCCTCGTGGCCCTCATGTCTTTGGTCTTATTCCCACTACTCTTCTCCTGATGAAAAACTGGCGTGGTATTTTTCCTCTAATTATTTGGGTTCGCGAAACTCCTGAAACAATAAAAACAAGAAAAGGGGGGTATTCTGCCTCCCAGATATTAAATGCCAAAAATAGGGACTTTGTATGAAAGTCCCATAAATCATCTAAAACATGCAAAACATTGATATAACAGTGCAAATAACATTCTAATAAGATGATATAAGGTATAAAAATGATGATATAAAATGCACATATCAACTCCCCCAAGCTTAAACCTTTACTCGTCCTCGAGTAAATAAGGACATAGATCATTACATGCATCGATGGACTTATGGTTGATAAATAAATACGGGCATTGTATCATCATCATATTCAATTGCAATGTAAGATTAATGAACTAAAACTCATACACATGAGGGCAACATAAGTAGAAGCTCTAGCAATCACCCTTACTTTTGAAAGCAAATAACCAATGTAAGTTGGACAACTGAATCATACTCCTTTTTCCATGCTTTTGCTTTTCATGGCAAGCATTTGGATGATTAGAGTTAAATGTGAAAGCAAATATGAGTAGTGGCCTCGATAAAGTAAAGGTTAGATGTCTCATGCCCCTTGAATACAAGTACCTACACCATGATTAATCAACTTGGGAAACAAAGCAAGTTTAAGTTATCTATCATTGTAAGTAATAATGGTAGTACCAAGAGCCTCAACTGGGGTACCTCTTGTCCCATGATATGGATCAAGCCCACATCAAAAAACAAGATAAACAAACATAATGAACAACCTCAACACCCTTTTATTTACCAATTGATATAGCTTTTTATTGCAGGATGTATCACAGGAAGTTCAAAACAGCATGTAAGTAAATTTCCACCATGAATGATGCATGGCTTAGATTAGCGGCCCAGGTTTCTCTCTAACCATTTATACAAACTCATTTAAACTTGCTCTATTTCCACATTATTTCATCATGATAGGCATCCATAAACAAATGTACATGATATCAACTAAATAAATGATGGAACATGCTGAAAGCTTTGCATGTGACAGCACATATGGGCCAACTCCCAACCTTAAACATTTATCAAGCCACTACCATCATAAAATTAATCACAATGGTTCATGTTTATTGTTTGATATTTTTATGATACGATTCTACAGTTGTCCAACAAACTCAAATTAATTTAATCCAATGTAAGATGTGATTGAAACCTCTAAATATGCCACGCTCATTTGCATGAGTGTTACCCATAAATCTCCAAAACAAGAGAACCATGGATGACACCATACTTTAATATTCATTGATAAACCACAAGATAGGGATACATGATAATGCTCTATGAGCTCACACAAGCTTGAACGAAATTGATAACTAAACGATAAAAGCAAAAACACCTTAACTAGATAGATAAAAGAGACTAATAAAGAGAAAGACTAGGTGGAACTCCCCCAAGCTAGACATCTTGTTAGAACTTCCTCTCTTCTTTCTTATTGCCTTCATAATAGTGGTCTTCGAGGTCTCCAACGATCCTCATCATGAGGTTGTAGGCTTTCTCAAATTCTTTTGCAGCTTCCCCCAGTTTCTCCATAAGGTTCTTCTCAACCATCTCCTTGCTAGGCTTCCACTCGGGACTTGATACCTTCTTGTTGGGGATCTTGCGATCCCACTCACCAGGATAATTATTTTGAGTGGTGCGTCGGGATTCCTTGTCAATAAGAGTAGAAGCTACGTTTTTGCTTCCAAGCGAGAGCCTAGGAACCTTCCCTCCAGTTTGGATACGCGTTGTCTTCCTCTTGTTGCCAAGAGAGCGGTTCACACCTACATTGGATACGGCAACAGGCGATGGAGGTGCTGTCGCCAAGGGCGTGAAGTTGAAGATCGCCTTGTATTCTTCTTCATCTTCCTCTATGTCATCGTCATCGGAGTAGTCCTTCCTCTTCCTGTTCCTCTTCCATGGGGACGTGGGGCTGAGCCCCTCAAGCTCATCATCATCATCATCCATGGAGGAACATTGGTAGGAGTTCCCCGAAGACATGGCTAAAACCTGGCAAACAGAAATAGCAAGAAACAAAGATCGCTCGAGAATGCTCGGTGCGAGATTAGATCGTCGGAGAGGGGTATATACACTAGTGGAGACTGGACCTATTGTCCCGGGCCGTGAGGGCCTTTTGTCGCGGTTGGCCAACCGCGACAGCGGAGGCGGGACTAATGGTCCAACCATTAGTCGCGGACCTGTCACCAGCCGGGACAAATGGTCCTCATCCTGGGCGTGCTAGGGGCAGAACCTTTAGTCGCGGTTCGTATAACGGGCCGCGACTAATGGTTATCTGCCGCGGCAGAAATTTGGGCACTTTCTGTGCCGCGGCAGAGAGTTCATTTTGGTTAGGGTTTAGGGTTTACTAATTCTCTGCCGCGGCAGAAATTTGGGCACTTTCTGTGCCGCGGCAGAGAATTCATTTTGTTTTATTTTATTCATTTATTTTCTTCATTTCAAAATAGTTTTCGTATATTTCTACGCTACCACATACCGTACACGATCGAGCATACAAATATATACAACTTTGATAGTTACATGGAGATCACAATTACCGGGACTAAGCCCGTCTATTCGATTACACGGCCCGGCATCATCGGTTGCGCCTATTGTTCACACTAAATTCTCCGGCGTCATCTACCATCTCTTTCAGCAAAAATCCCGCCAGTTCCTCTGCAATTGCTATTACGCGTTGCTCCGGTAGGACCTTTTCCCGCAGTCTCTCAAACTATATAAGAAAGGGAGATCAATATGAACATCAATCATGATAACAAAAAGTGAGGTAATAAAATAATGTTGTGAACGTATTTCTTACGTCGACTCTATAATCTTTGTGCTCAGTGGTAAACGTGCGAATAAACTCGCAAACGTAGTATCCACATAGATGTGTCCCCGATGGCTGCCTCGCGCACTTTACGAGAATAGAATTCAATCAAAATAATAATCTAGCATCAAAATAATAACTGTATTGAAACTAGAAGTAAAGAGATGCACGGTCATATCTCGTACTACTTACCGAGACCGGAGTAAACGTCAGCTTCTCACTAAAGGAACCCTTCACCACACTCTTGAATCGGTTCCAAACCCTGCCCGGCAAAGAAAATGAATTAATGAATGAGTTAATTCATTACCTGATATCTCATGAAATCAACGAAAGAGACCGATATAGCGTGAATATTACCTCTGGAGCATGTCCTGCATGTTGCGGAACTCTTCCATGTTTCTCTTTAATGGGTCCATGACATCAACTATTCCCTTATCAACTCGTATGTCTAGCAGAATCCAGTGAAAGCTGCACCCGTTTATATATACGTCAGTAACTCATCAATTACACTTAACATTGAGTAAGTAAAAATTAGTGTGTACAAGACAGTAACACTCTTACTCGAAGTTGTAAGGAAACAATATGTGGTCATAGTAATGTTGCTCCGTTAGAAACCTTAGAAGGTTTCCTGCCGTCTCGTCGGGTTTCGTCGTTAGCGTTTCTATATGTACTTTATCTGGGTCAATGAACCCATCACTATAGACCTTTCTTTTACAACACTGCATCTTCATTCTGCATAATATAGAGTACAGAAGGATATATATAATGACAATAATTAGAAATGCAATGAACTGAACAAGTTATATGTAGACAATGAATTCAACAACTTACAGACAATAGCAACTCATGAGAGATTTGTCGAGGGCGTCCAAATTGAATAATTGGAAGAGTTCTGAAAAGTCAACATGGACCTCTTCGGCTCGGAAGAAGTACTCTGCTGGGACTTTCGCCACGATCATTATTCTGTCCCGCTTTACCACTCTCAAGTACCATTGATGCAAATTTCGCATTTGTGTTGGCAGTTGTGTCAACTTCTGTCCACTGACCAAAGGCTTCCCTGGGACATATGTAGGGGCTACATCAGCCATGGGTAACTTGTCGTCTTGGGAACCTAACAGTTCAGCAACAGTCACACCCATAGCGGCCGCCAACTTTGCAGCTTCTACCAAATCCTGCTGCTGTGCCTGAGGAACGTCTTTGGATAACACCTTGAGGGGTGGGATCGATTGTTTGGCCTGTTCTCCGAGCTGGGGAACGTCCCTTTGTTTCCCGCTTGCACTTTTACTTGCTTTGCTCCCGCTTGCACTTTCACTTGCTTTGCTCCCGCTTGCACTTTTACTTGATTTGTTCTTCTCCGCTTCCTTCCGAAGTGTGCGTGCATAGTCATCTGGCTTATGGTGCAACTTATATTGCGATTTTGTGCTCAGAAAATCAACTCCCCACGCTATTTGCTTCTCAGTGTATACCGGGGTGGGCTCTGTTTTCTTCTTTGCAAAATGCACATCTTTTTCAGCCTTTGCGATCGCTGCGATTTCCTCGTCAGTACGATCGTAAGTTCTGATGGGAAGATTCTTATGAGGTACTCTTGGGAGGGGCTCCCTTTTTCATTTTGGGCTGCTGTGTCGTTTAATACTCAGCGATGAAGCACGCTTCCGCTTATTGTCCTTAGCTGGCAAAGGCGACGGCGAAGACGGCCGGCCCAAGTCCGGCGGTGGAGATCGAGATGGACTCGCGCTGTGTTGATCATAGTCTTGGGGTGGGCTTCTTGTAGGTGATGGTGACCTGCGACGACTCGGAGGCGGTGTTGGACTTGGCGCCGAGCCTGGAAGCTTGATGTTGTTCTTGTCCCATAGAATGATACCACCCAGTACTTCTCCGAGTGTCTTCTCACCTTCAGGTCCATGGATGTCAAGCTCCATTGAGTCAAACCCCTTTACGATTTCATCCACCCCAACTTTAGCATAGCCAGCTGGAATCTCATGGCCATGCCAACGTGCCTCAGGTGGACAAGGTAAAGCAGTTCCGACCGCCACCTTCAGGGATATGTTCTTCACCTTCTGATGGAGCTCACAAGGTATCTGCTCCTTGATTCCATCCACGGGGTAGCCGGGACTGCCATCTATCATCCGTGCACCGTCAGACGGGACCTCCGATTCAGCCACGCTGCTTCTCCGCAGAGATGGGCCGGCGGTAATATCGAGTGCAGGATCTTGCAGGCGCTCTCCTCTAAGTTCGTCAATCTGCTGCTGCTGCTTGTCAATTCTTGCTAGCAACTGGTTGAACTTGTCTTCCTCCTCCTCCTCCCGTCGCTTCTTTGCTCTCGATCGGCTTCTATAAGTATCTTTGTCTTTGGGAAACCCAATCTCCCAGGGATAACTAGGGCCAAAGCCTCATGTTCGTCCTCCTTTTTCTGGATTCCCGAGGACCTTTGTCAGCAAGTCTTTCTCTCTATCAGCACGGAACTTTAATTTCCCCTCTTTAATTTCTTTCACCACTTTCAGCCATGTCTCCCTGGGTACCCTTATCCCCTCACTGCAAATAAGATCCCCTGTCTCCATGTCATACTCACTCCCATGCGCAAGGAAAAAATTTCGTGCCCTCTGTTCCCATTCGTCGCGAATTGGTTCTGGAACGATCCCTTTAGCAAGCAGCGCTTCCTCTATTTTATCCCACTTTGGCATGGCAGTCATGTAGCCCCCTGTCCCGAGCTTATGGTGATATTTCTTTTTCGCAGCATTGTCTTGGCTCGTGTTGACTTTTCCATAGCATCTTCTGACTTCTTGTACTTCACAAATGCATCCCAGTAAGCCTTCTACTTCACTAGATAGCCCTCGAATTTTGGAGCACTATTGGTCTTCTGATACTCTTGCCATAATGTTTTCTTCCACTGCCGGAATAGTTTGGCCATCTTCTTAAGAGTGAACACCTTGACTTTGCCCCTCAATGCAGCTGTGTCGTCCTCTTCCTCACATTCTGGGAGGGTGAAATGTGCCATGAGGTCATTCCAAAGACCATCTTTGTACCTTTCGGCGACATGCTCATTATCTTCCACCCCTTTGGGCTTATTCCACTCTCGAACGGTGATGGGGACGCGATCCCTAACCATAACTCCGCATTGTTTTACAAATTTCCGTGCAACCTTTATGGGTTCCAACGGTTCGCCCACTGGTGATATCTTCGTAATTGTATAATGCGCAGATGTGGCCAACTTTTTGGCCGGGCCTCGTTTGGAACATTTGCTCGATGTGGAGGCCTAAGAGAAGAAACATTCGTCAATTCATATATATACAACTCAATTAATGCATCTACTGACCATCGGACTTCATATATATACCTTGTCGGACTTTGTTAAGGGTCCATCATCGGAGCTGTCGCCTTCTCCATCATCAGAGGCGTCGGCTCCCCCCTCATTTTGGTCGACCTCTTCACCCTCACCGGATGGGTTTAGATATATCGAGGGAGATTCGGGTGGATCAGCACCGGTGGCGTTGTGGATTATGTCCTCGAGAATTTCTTCTTGTCTTAGGTCTCTGCGGATCGGACTAGGTGGATCCATAGTTTCTGCAAAATGCACACAATATCATTATCGCATACAATATTGCTACTAGTACATAAAAATTTCACCTAGTCCGATCCGCGGGGTGCTGCGCTTAGCAAAATTTGTAAAGTACCAATTTAACTTAGCAAAATTTCTATTTCTACACTAAAAAAGTAATACGAATTTAAGTTAGCAAAATTTGTAAAGTACCAATTTAACTTAGCAAAATTTGTAAAGTACCAATTTAAATTAGCAAAATTCGTAAAATACCAATCTAACTAATCTAAAATTTAACCTAAAATTAAACTACCCTAAAAATCTACCTAAAATTAAACTACCCTAAAATTAAACTACCCTAAAATTAGCAAAAATTGTAAATACCAATCTAACTAATCTAAATTTAACCAAAATTAAAATACCTAAAAATCTACCTAAAATTAAACTACCCTAAAATTAGCAAAATTTGTAAATACGACGGCGGGCTCGGAGAAGGCTCGAGCGGAGGAGTACATACGGCGGCAGGCTCGGGCGTGGAGGAGGCTTGACCGGCGGGCGTGGAGGACGGCGGGCCCAGGCGGCGGAGGAGGCGACGGCGGCGGGCGCGGAGGGCGGCGGGCTCGGGCGGCGGAGGAGGTGACGGCGACGGCGCGGAGAGGAAGGCTCGGGCGGCGGTAGCTCGGGCGACGGGCGCGTGGCGGCGGAGGCGAGGGCGCGCCGCGGAGGAGAGCGGTGGGCGTGGCGGAGGAGAGCGGCCGGCGGCAGAGGCGACGGTGGCGGTGGAAAATTTCGGCAGCCTGACGGCGCTATGTCACAAATGGCCTCCGGTGTCGTGGTCTGAGCCACGCACCGAGAGTATATACACGCCCCTTTAGTCACGGGGCGTGGAACCGACCGGGACAAAAGGGGGGTCTTTAGTCGCTAGTTGAGCCACGCCCCGCGACTAAAGGGGGGTGGGGGGCGGTTTCAGATCGCGCGCGCATCGCAGACTTTAGTCGCGGCTGGTGGTACGGGCCGCGACTAATGGCCCAAATTTGCGTGCGCTGGGCCAAAAATGTGCTCGCGCACTGTTTTCTCTGTTTTTTCAAATACTTACTCACAAATGGATTAACTCTACAACATTTGAATATTTGAATAAATTTGAGAAAACTTCCAACATGAAAAGTACTTGAATTTGAATAAGTAATCCACAAACCATTTTCTCTTTTATAAAATAATTATTGTAACTGTACAAACTATTAACAATTTTGCCATTTTCAATTAAAAAATGGATTAACTAATATTTTTTTTGCATATTTTTGAATCTTGGAGCCAATGACAATAGTGGATCATTTGATAATAACTAGTTCATCGACCGAATACAAATCATTATACGGAATGACATAACTGGATAATTTGTCCTAACAATCTTAGTCATACTCCTGCCTAGGCCTATAATACTCGTCCTCGTAATCGTCGTCGTCGTCGCTGTCATCGGACGGCGCTCGTGGCTCCCACCTCGACCGGTGAGCACGCCTGGACTGGATCTGAGGGTAGCGCAGGCGGGGGTTATCGCCGGCCGTGATGTAGTTCATAACGCCCTGGAGAGTTCGGCCAGCCCACCACAGCTGACGGCCGGCCTTGTTGAAGTCCGAAGGAGGCGGGCCGTCCCCCTCGTACCTGGCGAGCGCCCTCTCACGCAGATTGATGAAGAGGCGTCCAAGTCGGGCGGTAGTCGGGATGCCAGCGGGGATCCATCCGCTGCTCCGGCGTGAGCTCGAGGTAGTAGTGGTTCGTGATGGCCGCCCGGCGCGCCACACCATGAGGGACAGGAGGGACCGGCACGCCTCCGGCACTCAGCATCCAGCCGGCGGGGACGCAGTAGCCGGGCGGGCAGGGGTAGTTCGAGGCGGAAAGCTCCTCCGCCTGATGGTAGCTTAGTACGGTGGAAGCCATGGAAGAGTTTAGATGTGATATGGCAATGGCGGCCAAACCTACATATATATAGTGATATGGCAAGAAGCTAGCACACGGATAGTGTGTTTCCTTCGAGCGCTTGTGATCCGTTTGATCGGAAGCACACGGATCATGTGTTTGTTTAGAGCGCTTCTGAGCCGTAGATCAGAAGCACACGGATCATGGGGCGTGGCTCAAGCCGCGACTAAAAGCATGTCTTTAGTCACGGGTTGAACCACGCCCCGCGACTAAAGGTGGGTGCGGGGGGCGGTTAGGTTTTAGACGCGGCTTTGAGAAACTTTCTACATATGCATGAATATCACACACATCTCCGGAAGTTGATAGTTTAGGTCGCAAGTTTCAAAAGCAGTAGTAACCTAAACTACGATCACAGACAAGAGAACTGCAATGGCGATCACAGACTCTGAAACTAACTTCGACCGGTTACTGAGCCGCGGGGTGCTGAGCCGCCGGCGCTATGCATCCAAAGAGAAGGAACCCTCACAGGGTCATAGCTCACGTGGAAGGAACCCTCTGAAAAAACGACCACCTACTGTCATACTGCCTATCCAATAGATACATGTAGCGACGGACATGCTCATCCTCCTCCCTGATACGGCGACGTACCACCTCCTTGGAGGCCGGCTCCCTCTGCACCGAGCGTGGCCCATGCGACTGCCACCACAGAAGATCTGGGTCGACGAAGTCACCCGGATTCCTCACCAAGCTGCGCGTCCCGGAAGGTAGCACCTCCAGTGCCAGACCAGTGAAGCCCAGTCCCGCACATCGCCCCTCTGGTCCAACATGGACATCGTCGCCGACACCTAAGTCAATGGAAGAGTGATGAGGTTGCAGATATGAGTTTAGATGTGATATGGCAATGGCGGCCAAGCCTACATATATATGTGATCAGGGCCTTTAGTACCGGTTCGTGTTACCAACCGGGACTAAAGAAGCACACGGATCGTGTGTTTCTTTCAAGCGCTTGTGAGCCGTTGGATCAGGGGTGTGTTTCTTTAGAGCGCTTGTGAGCCGTTGGATCAGAAGCACACGGATCGTGTGTTTCCTTCGAGCGCTTGTGAGCTGTTGGATCAGGGCCTTTAGTCCCGGTTCGTGTTACCAACCGGGACTAAAGAAGCACACGGATCGTGTGTGTTTCTTTCAAGCGCTTGTGAGCCGTTGGATCAGGGGTGTGTTTCTTTAGAGCGCTTGTGAGCCGTTGGATCAGAAGCACACGGATCGTGTGTTTCCTTCGAGCGCTTGTGAGCTGTTGGATCAGGGCCTTTAGTCCCGGTTCGTGTTACCAACCGGGACTAAAGAAGCACACGGATCGTGTGTTTCTTTCAAGCGTTGTGAGCCGTTGGATCAGGGGTGTGTTTCTTTAGAGCGCTTGTGAGCTGTTGGATCTGCACTCCCACCTCATCCACAGGTACACCTTCTAATCGCCTATAAATAGCGACGTCCCTGCAGCGAAACGGCACACAACGAGCGTCTACCTTTGCCACCGAACCCAATGGTTGGATTTAGCCTACCCGCTGGCATGTTCCCTAACACAAGCCCTCGGGTAGGTTGAATCCAACCACTGGATTAGGGTGACACAAATGATGAATTGCCGAGGAGGTGGGAGTGGTGGTGGTGGAAGTGGTAGCCATGCCCCTCGGTCGGATCCAAGCAGCGGCAAGGCGCTCTGATCATTCAGTTCATCGACCGAATACAAATCAAACGGTTTCACCTGCATACGCCCTACGGTGCATTTGATATGCGGGCACTCTCTAGCCACAGTAGGGTTGTATGCAGGTGATACCGTGTGTTTTGTTCTATCTAGAAATCCTTCAGTTCATCGACCGAATACAAATCATTCAGATTCCATGCATACATCCCGACGGTGCATATAGTCAAAACATACGGTTTGTATTCGCATATAGCCATTATTACAAATCACCAACATCCCTATCTAGTGTTGTGGTTTTCTTCTGCGCCGTAGCCATGGAGCATCTTCATCATTTAACAGGATGCATGGGTCAGTTTTCACTGTGAAGGGCGGAATTTCATGAAACTTATTATAATCTTCTGACATGTCTGTCTTGTCATCCACTCCCACAATGTTTCTTTTCCCTGAAAGAACTATGTGGCTTTGGCTCATCGGACGATGTATTCTTTTGCTGATTTCTTTTTCTCGATTTGGTAGACATGTCCTTCACATAGAAAACCTGAGCCACATCGTTCGCTAGGACGAATGGTTCGTCCATGTATGCAAGCTTTTTGAGATCCACTGTTGTCATGCCGTACTTTTGGTCTACATGTACCCCGCCTCCTGTCAGCTTGACCCATTTGCACCGAAACAAAGGGACCTTAAAAGTAGGTCCATAGTCAAGTTCCCATATCTCCTCTATGTATCCATAATATGTGTCCTTCTGCCCATTGTCGTCTGTTGCATCAAAGCGGACACCACTGTTTTGGTTGGTGCTCTTTTTATCTTGGGAGATCGTGTAAAATGTATTCCCATTTATCTCGTACCCTTGGAAAGTACATATAGTCGACGATGGTAACCTGGCCAACAAGTACAGCTGATCTCCAACAGTGTTGTTATTCATGAGATGTGTCTGCAACCAACTGCCGAAAGTCGCCTCGTGTTCCCCTTTAATCCAGGATTCATGCTCCCCCGGGTTTTCGGCGCGTAGAATATTCTTTGTTTCTCGATATATGGAGCAACCACCGGTGGAATTGTGTAGAACTGTGTAGTGTGC